>JAGSMP010000314.1:0-591028 GCA_029286625.1 Parnassius orleans | reverse complement strand
GATGTAAACTCTCCAGCATATCTAAATTTGACAGCTGAACATGGTCTTCTCCCTTCCTATTTAATACCTACGCATAACCGTACGTGTCTTGACCATTTTCTACTCAAAACCACTTACCCAGCCCTCACTATTGTTGTTGAAACCACTGTAATTGATCACTTTTCGGTGATATTCTCACTTTCAAAGAAAGTACAGTACATGCCACCCAAAAGTGTTTGCAAGATAGACGAAGAAAAATTGAGTCAAAATCCCTTAGGTGCAGATTTTGAGACTATCTGATGATGCGGTACTCGGTTTTAAGTGATTTATGGTTTAATTGTGCCTGCTTATTTTCCATCAGTCGGTGCAGAGGATTGGCTTTGCCTGAATATTCTTAACGAAACGCCTATTGTTACGGCTTAAATGTTTCGCAAAGTGTGTGGGTGGGTGGTTTTGGGAACCAGATGATCCCAACTGGGAAGTAAACGAAAATAGCTTTATAACTGGGTTGATAGACTAGAGCACTCCTCGTGGTTATGGTGAAGTCTAAATATTTATGCTGAAGTTCTAGTGTAGGTATACACAGACACCACACTGCACTTCGAATGTAGATGGACACGAGCAATTGCACGATAGTCTTGCAACTTTATTTATTGAGTATTTTTAAACGAGCGCTAACGAACACGGTTTATGCGTTCGCGGCCATCTTGCTTCTTATTTTTCTTGGCGATAGATGGCGCACCATTCTTGACTAGAGCGTATATAGGGGAGGCGGGAGGATAGGAAGTACTTAGGAAAAGGATATTATATCGAGACTGTTCCGAAGTCACAATATCTGTAATATGCGCTTAAGCCAAGAAATGATCTAAATTCAGTTTTGTTATTCGGCGTAGGCTAAGCTTGTGCAGCTCTGATCTGAGTTCTCTGGATTAGTTTGTACTCCTTCTTTGGAGATAATGTGTCCAAGATAACTCACTTTATTCTCGAAGAAAGCACATTTTTTGCATTTAGTTTTAAGTTTGCTTCTCGTAGACGAGTGAATATCTTTTCCGGGTTTTCCAGATGTTCTTCAAAATTACGGTCCATTATGACATCATCTAATTAGCAGAAATTCTGAGTAGCAGCCCGGAGTTAGGAAGTTTTCGGGGGTGAAACAACCCCTGTGCCTCGGGAAGAACGTAAATCAGTTGGTCCCGCAGCAGATCTATCTTCAGTCGTGTTGGATTGGCGTCCCATCGGACTATGAGAGTAAGAGTATAGAAGGTGTATCCGTGCTTGCACACACACTCGTGCTCTATAATCCTACGCAGATGGCTGGTCTCCGTTAGGCTCGCGGCTGTGAACGAAATTCGGTCTGAAAGACATTATTTATTTGTTTTTGCTTTTGTAATTGTGGGAATTCTTTTGTTTTTGTACAAAGCCTATGTAATTAAAATCAGCTTATGATATTACCAGGAAATAACCTTGCTCAAGGAATAATAGAATCAGGCGTTACTTTGCGGAAATCTATTATATTGAAGATGAGAAAATTTATTAGATAAGATCTATGTGAAAAATAATCCACTAAACTAACTTACTAAGCGGTTAGTCATCGCAGAGTCTATTTATCCTGATGACGCCTTAGTTTAAGAGTCGCAAAACGTGTTATATTATTGACGGAGGTATTTTTGCTAGTGTAGTGGCGTTGAGTTTAGTGTGTAGTGATGGTGTAATTGTGGAAGGGGGGAGTTGCTCTCCAAACATATTTTAACAATTTCCACATCTTTAATTGTTTGAAGGAGCTATCCAATAACCCTAATGTGCTCTCTGTAATACATTTTTTACTATTATTTATTCTTTGTCCGTAGATGTTTTTATAAAACTGATGTAACAAACGAACTTACAGTCCACCTGATGGTAAGTGCCCACTGCAGCCCATAGACATATGAAGCCAACTTAAACAAAGAAGTCTACAGATGCGTTTATCACCTCTGAGTTAAGATGGAATGCCTCGCAGCTACAGATGCACTGTCACCTCTGAAGACTATTACTAAGAAACAGAAACAGAAACATTTTTATTCAATATAGATTATAAATAATACTTATTAAAAGTCACTCTTTTGTTTAATTACCACTGGTTCGGAAAAAAAACTTATTCTTCTTCTTTTTGTCCTGGGAAGAACCAGTAAGAAACCCAGTGGCATTTTTTTTGTAGAGGGAGTGTAATCAAGAAACCGAATCCAGTTCTTGTATGAAAAAATATCAGTTGTATCATTGGTATTCCATAAATAATATGACTATGAATCCTTATATATTTGGGAGAAAATTATGTTCGCCCACAAATGTAAAGAGGGAAAGCGATATTAAATTCTGGTCAGACGTGTAGTAATGAAATCCTCGCAGTGAATTCTAAGACGTAAAATTTATATCATCGAAGCGACAGACGTCCGATTTACTTTGACATGATGTATTGGTATCATAAAATTACATCTAGAAATCGTTTTTATGAGCATCGACTAAGCTTATAATAATTACTAAAATAATATGGAAAAATTTAATAAAAATATTTTTTGTATTTAAGTATTATGGATAAATAATATTGTAAAATATATATTATCTATAGCACATCACTCTTTGTTCCATCTAGTGGCCGTGGCAGGCCCTCTTATTTTTGGGAGGGTTTTAGAGTAGAAAAGATTCAGCGGCGCAGCCAAAATGTTTGTAGGTAAACTTCATACACATCCTCGAAAATAACTTCTTTAAATTTTTAAATATACACGTTACTCAAGATGTGGTAAATCTGCAGTCAAAATTACTACTAACAATTTCATTAGTATTAACTATCGCTTTCGTGTTGCTCGCGTACTGCTTATCTCGTCAGCAATTACGACTCTCTGTCAAACGCATCATTATCGTCATCATCATTATTATTATCATTACAACCCTTTACAACTCTACTATTGAATGGGATCGGTTATCGGTTCTTCAAGCTATACAGCCGGTCCATTGTCACTTCAACTTATTGAACCATCAACCACCAAACGCATACTCTTTTAGAAAAAGAAACAAAATAATTTTGAATGCGCAAAATTTAACAACAATATAATTCACAAAATGCGTCATATCTGTCAGCCCCACTGGACATAACATTAAAATACTGGTAAGCAGATTTAAAACAAAATTAAGATCATCAATATTACCTAAAAATGTTCATGACAACAAAGATTCGAATGCAGTTTTAAACCAATGTCTTCAGTTATAAAATGTCGTAATTGATTCATTCTTTATATTTTTTCCAAAACTCCTACAACGGAAAGCACTTACGTGTCGATAAAAATTAACTTAGAGTTATATCATAAAATATTTATAGTCGATGGACGACATCGTAAAAATCGGAGTTGTGGAATTCAATTTGATTCAGACTGTTATTCGAATTTTAAAACCATTGGGTACGATAAACAATCAAGAGTAAAAATAACATGTTCAAACATTAAAAAAACTACGCATTAGAACAAATGTTTTAGCGTAGTGTTTCTATAATGCATTTTATTATTTACTAGCTGTCCTTGGTATGGTTTGCGATGTCTCCATTTTCAGTTTCATCATATTCGCGGGAGTGCGCACAACAAATCACCAAACTTTGATCGTAATCGGATGTATGGTATAGAAGCACATACGGAACAAACAAACTATTTGCTTGTTTGACATGGGTCTCTCCCGTTTCAATATCCAAAACAGCCTATTAAAGTCCACTGCTGAACATAGGCCTCCCCCATGGATTGCCACATAGGGGAGATATTACCATAGTTGACACGCTTGGCGAGCGGGTTGTCAACTGCAGTTTTTATGATTTTGAGTTGTTATTAGGTAGATGCTGCTGCCCATGACCTGTTTCAACTTCCCTCTGTCGCCTCTTACGACACCCACGGGACGATATGAGGTAGTGGATATTCTTACACCGCTCTTGTATAAAGAATTTACCTAATACTTGGCAGTTGAATTGACGATCGCAGCGATGTTTTCCTTCACTGGAAAACACATGGTAAAATTAATATTAATTCAACAGTAAAAACTAACTGCTATTCATTTAATAAATAATATACTCAAACGGAGTAATAGACTGTACATTACAGACAACATTGTAATGTACACAAAGTCATGGCTGTCATTTATTATGATCGCTCCACGTAATGATAGAGAATGTAATGCGTGAAATCATTTTGACTATTGATATGGTAATGTAAGGCTCGTTAAGCAAGCATTATTCGATGTGAAGCCCATTTAACATCGTGTAGGGGGGACACAGCGTTTGAGGAATGAACATGCATCGTTAGTATCGGTTAGAACTTCTGCTATTGTTAGCTGACTGCAAAAAGGATAAGGTAATCAATTCGACTGTACGATTTCTTATATTTACGCGAACAATACACATTGAATAAAACTACGTACTTTTACGGATTTTATCGCGTTTACTCATTTTTAATTCCAGTCGTTTCGGGTGCTTTGCAGCAGACCAAAACTAATAATTAAAAAGCTGAAGGTACTCTGGGTTAACTCAGACATCGGGACGTCAATCACCTCAGTCCCCCGTGACCGTGGGTGCTGCGCGATAAAATCCGTAAAAGTAGTTTTATTCAATTTCACTGTATGTTTTTTTTTGTATGTATGTTACGCGATGTCGATTATGAACGAATTTTAATGATTCTTTTTTTTGCATAGGTTATATAGGCGCATATATATTTAGAAAAAAATTCCACCCACAAGGATGGTAAAATAGGGGTTGAAATTTTTTATGGTACCACATTGACGACGACTGTATTTGATGACTCCGTGGCGTAGTGGCTTAGCAATGACTTGCAATGCTAAGAGCCGCGGTTTCGAATCCCGCTTGGAAGTATTTGTATGAAATTTAAGTATGTAAAGTGCCTCCACGATACAGGAGAAAATTCTAGTGAGTAACGATTTTACTTATTAAAAAAAATTGGTTGTGATATTCCTTATTCCACTCAAAAGGACTTCTATTCTTTATTGTAGTTATACATATTTATGCAGTAAAGTTGGAAATTTTTGATAAAACCAAACTTTGACAAAAAAAATCGAAAAATGATAAAAAAATTGTCGCATTTCGTGGCAGATTGCGCGGAAACTATAAGTTATGTCACTTTTGTATGTATAAGAGATTGATAGCAAATTTATCAAGGATTATTTTGTACCTACAAACTTTTCATGTATCTTGTACGGTTTTCTTTAAAACTGGAAGAAACCACGCTTCTGGACGATTTCGGGGGAGGGGGGACGCTCATCCGGGAGGGGAGGGAGAGTGGATAAAATTTAACTTCGCTCTATAAAGTACATTTGCCGATTCTTAAATTTTATATTATTTGCTAGTTTGCCACATTACAAATATATGTCTCTGAAAACGGGGAAGACGCTGTAACCTATAACACAGTTTTCATCTATCACGGGCTACAGAGTTTAAATATGATTTGTGTATGTATAAGTTATGTGAGAAACAATAAATATTATTATTATGTGGGGTATCTATATAGTTTTCTCATCTGGTTGGGCTGTATAAATATATAATTGTAAACGAAAATGATAAACATACATAAATATCAATAAAATAAAAAAAATAAATAAAAATTACATAAATAAATAAAAACCCAACGAGATGGAAGCCCTCGGCAGGGGAGACCAAACGGCCGAGGGTTAGGGGGAAAGGAAAAGAAATCGGCGGACGATGCGGGCGGTATCGAGGAGCACCGCCTTTTGCATTTGAGTTTGGAGCGGTCCGTCACGGAGTCCCAGTCGCCTCAGATGACCCGAGAGGCTGACTGGGATTAAACCATTCGCAGAAATGACTACAGCAGTGGCGAAGCTAGGGTCCAAACTAGACAAGCCCAAGATATGATTTTGTTGTTTTAGCAGTTTTATAAAATTTACCTTTTCTCTTTTCGATTTTATCTTTTCCTCGCCGATTAGCACTTTAACACACTTCAATTTATCACAAGGAACACTATTATCCTCCATTTTCACTAAAAACTATAAAAGCATAATTTTCAACTCGCAATATTTATTCGCTCAAGTAAACACACAGGGTAAACATTGAAATGTGAAGTGAACTTGCAAAGGTATCGCCCGCGCTTGACTAATGACTAACTTCACACTAAAAGCCTGGTTTTTCGCTACGAACAAATTGCTATATAAACAATCGTAGTTATATTTCATTATAGAACATTTTACCACAGGTTACAAAGGGCGATCGTCTTCTCGAAAGCCCGGTAAAAGCCCACGCGTGCGAGAGACATCTAATTTTATGACAACCTAATCGCGCAGATTTGCCGCGTGTTGACGTTATAAGGCCTGTATTCAGTAATCTATGGCCTGTGTAGAACAGGTCAGTGACAGCGACAAAGAAGCGGGCGGAGATTTGAAATAGTTTGAAACAGTTTACGAGTTATTTTATTAGTTGATATTATTGATTGAGCAGTTTGATAGGCCAAGCCCGGCTTCTCGGCTTCTATGGAGGCTTCGCTACCGGACTACAGGTATAATTTCGGTCGGCAGTCTACCCCACATGTCGGTCACCTCGTGAGCCAGATCCAGATATTTTGTTCGCTTATCTGTTTCGGCTTTCACGAGGTTCTCGTCATACGGAATGGTAATGTCGACCAAAATATCTTGACTGTGCCCGGTCCATCAGCACAATATCAGGCTTATTCGCAAGAATGGTCCTGTCTGTGCTGATGGACCGGTCCCAGTAGAGCCCGGCGCGGTCATTTTCGAGCACGGCTTCCGGCATGTACTTTTAATAAGGCAGTTTCAGATCCACGAGACCGCATTTCAGAGCGAGCTCCTGGTGTAGAATCCTGGCTACAAGGTTGTGCCTACGCAAGTACTCAGAGTTAGAAAGCGCCAAACAACCAGAGATGACATGCCTAAGTCATTCACCTGGATGGCGACAAGCTCGACTAATGTCGACGGTGCCATCCTTAGGATGTATCTCCGATAGTTGTTGCTCTTTTTCTTTTCTTTTATAGGAGAGGGGCAAACGAGCATGCGGGTCACCTGATGGTAATTGACTACCGCCGCCAATGAACAACTGCAACACCAGGTGAACCAGAGGAATTGCAGATGCGTTGCCGGCCTTTAAAAGGAGTAGGCTCTTTCTTGAAGGTCCTAAGTCGTATCGGTCCAGAAAAATCGCAGGTGGTAAACTATTCCACAAGGAAGTTGTGCGAGGAAGAAAACATCTTCTAAATCGCACAGTGGTGGACCGCCAATCATCCAGATGGTGTGGATGGTATCGAGAGTTCTGCCGCGATGTGCGTTCGTGAAATTTGGCGGCTGGTATTAATCCGAACAATTCCTCAGAGCACTCCCCGTGGTAAATGCGAAAGAAAATGCAAAGAGATGCAACATCTCTTCGCAGGGCCAATGAATCGAGTCAATCGGAAAGGACTCGGTCGTCGACGAATCGAGCCGCTCTGCGCTGGATGCGGTCAAGTGGAAGGAGCTGGCACTGGGGAGCCCCAGCCAGAGATGGGAACAGTATTCCATGTGAGGCCGAACCTGCGCCTTGTAAAGTTGCAGGCGTTGTGCCGGCATGAACTACTGTCCCGCTCTGCTGAGGTCTTAATAACCTGATCCTGTATTGCATAGACAAAACCCTCGGCTTCCCGAAGAGGTCACCAAAACGTAGCCAGTGGAAGGAGGCAACTGAGTCTACGAAAGGCTCATGTAGAGCCTTGTAGAACCTCCCGTGGAGCTCCTTCTCCTTCCATACGGTCTCCCGGTCGGAAATGCTCTGTAATGGCGGGTCTTGCCATTGCTCGTTGGCTAAGGATAGAGGGGTAAGTCCTTTATCACAAAAAATAACGTCCCTATAGAATGGATCATCCGCTCTCGTCAGAAAGTAATTACGGATACTGCACACTTCGCGATTATGCATGGTAAGAGCGCTTAAAAAACCGCACCCACCATGTTTCCGCGGCAAGTACAGCCTCATTACTGACGATCTCGGATGATGTATCCTATGGGACGTCATAATAGTGCGGACTTTTCTATCCAGAGCGTTCAGTTCGGTCTGAGTCCACCTGAGTATGCCAAATGTATACATGAAAACAGGCATGATCCAACCGTGTGTCTTATTAACGCCCGACAAAAGACTGTTAAGCACTTTTGTCAAGAGTGCATAAAAAATATCGCAAACTGACTGCCTCATGTCCGCCTCATCGATACCTATGTTCTGTGACATACCCAGGTATCGGTATGTTTCAGCCTCGGATAAGGTCTTCATGTTGATGGGCATGAACAAGTCTATGCCCTCAGATTAACAACCCTTCCCCTTTCGACATGGAGGACCGCACACGTATCCGTCCCCAGCTCCATTCTAATAGAATTGCTAAAATCACAAGTGATGTTTAGCAATTCCATAAGATGAGAGCGACTGGAGGCGAATAATTTGAGATCATCCATATAGAAAAGGTGGGTCACTTTTGTACCATTATTATTATTATTATTATGCCCACCCCGCTGAATCGCACGCATTTCAGCGGGGCGAGCTTCAATTCTGTTTTTCTTGAAACTGGCCGCAGTCGTCAAGCCGTAACAGTACGCGAGCATCCCGCTTTGATCCCCGCCGACAGCAATAAAATTACTCATTGCAATTTTGAGTGCTATTTTTTTTAAAGAATATTGTTGTAAACTAGCACATGTTCCACATAATGGTAAGTGGATGCTATGGCCCATAGACATCTACATCTATACCTCGATTAAAATCAAAATTCAGATGCGTTGTCACCCCTAGGACTAAGATGCCTCGCTTTCAGTAAAGTCTCCGGGTTCCAGTCAGTCTCTGGTTCTATGGGCGCTTTGTTTGGCAGTGGACTTTTGATAGGCTGTAATGAGTTAATATAGCGAAATTTGAAAGAAAAACCTGTGAATGCGATTTGTGATATGAGGGCTTCATTATCAAGTACTAGCACAAGTACGTCATTATCAAGTAGAATTTCCAACTTTAGTCATTTCAAATATAGTATTTTCCTATATTTGAAATGTGTATTTGGACCTGTGAGAATATAGTAGAGGTGAAAAAATGTATGTATATTTATCAACTCATTACCCATTTTAAGAAAATAAATGTCATAATTTATTAACGGTTTATATCTATAGAATATTTTTCAAAATTTTATACAAAAAGCATCTCTTTCTAGAGCCCTGGTATGGTAGTAGTCGCTAGCCTTAAATTTTCCTGGTATAAGAGCAAATCGAGTTCGAATCCCGCCGGTGCCAATAGATTTTTTTTAACCACTTGCTCGGTGGTAAAGGAAAAAATCATGGTGCAACCTGTGTGTCTTGAAAATTATAACTATTTCGAAGACACGTGATGCCCGCCTACCCTAATGGAGTAAATCCCTCCCAGAAATGAAGCGAAGCCCGTGCCCAGCTGGCTATGCGAAGATCGCTACTTATAAATTAATTTAAAAGTAATTTGTATAAACTGTCCTGGAAATATATCTTCCGGGCAAAGTAGCTCAACCGATAAGAAATATAAAGGATGGGTTTAATGTCTCAAAATTTTTTCTCATCAATTTAGAGAAGCGGACACCGGGCGCTACACGAAAATTGATTCGAAACAAATTTCTATTCATTCTTAGCAATATTATTCCCCTCCATGAAATCTGCTAAATATTTCACCTCTGATAGCAGGCAATGTCAACGTCGTGAATGGCCTAATTAACCGAGTTCAAAAAAAAACGAGAAGGTTCTATATTCGACGCGTATTTTCTTTAATACATAAACTTTTAATAAAAAGTAAAACCGACTTCAAAAACTACAAAAATAAAATAATTTCCACATAATATAATAAGAGATAACGCAACACAATAACATATTCATTCTTTGAGCTTTATATTAGCTTGACCTGTTTGTAGCAAAATAAATCAATAAATATATATATATATATATATATAGTGATTTTCACCTACTTCGAGAAGTCTGAACAATTTGAAATTTTACAGACGCATTAAGAACCGATGAAAATACAATAATTATATGACTGACCTATTATTTTAACTAGCATTATCGCAGCTCATGATCACGTGTTATTTAAGTTTGTTTATACTCTAATATTATTTTTAAACATAGGTTCGTGATAGCTCGGGGGCTGAGCGCTCGCTGTAAATTTCGCAGTACGCGAGAAACATGAGTTCAATCACCGCCAGTACCAATGAATTTTTGCTGTTTTAGGTGCTGATTTACCACGTGCTCGTCGGTGATGAAAAAATTCTGTACGTGGTAGAGCTATGTCACATCTTTAATGCCTGCAGTACGAACGGTTCGGCTCTATCGGAGAAGGACCACGTTCTTTAAGAACACCAACGGGAAATGGGAACTTGATGCTGCTGTTTTTCGTATCGTGATTGTAGAGAACCGGAGACACTTTTTACTGGATACCAGGCATTCTATCTTAGTTCTCAGTCGTGACAACGTATGTGCATTAAGACTCTTAATCGATGATAGATACAGATAAGTGTCTATGTGTCTCAGCATTCACTTACCATCAGGTGGACTGTGTGCCCATTTGCCATCCTTACTTATTTTAAAAAACATGTGTAGTTCGCTCACGCACACTGGAACATCGCAGTAGACTATTTTCTCCATATCTCTTTCAAAAATTAGAAGTCTCTGCCCAGCAGTGGAACGTACCTGATAGGCTGTAATTTATTTTTTCACCATCGGTCAAAACATTTGTTGTTATTTCCTTTACCTGTAACAATAAAAATAATTTAAAACTAATTTTTATTAAGGTTACATTTCGAAACGAAGAAATTGTATTTGTAAATATAAAATGAATTAACTTATTCGCATATAAAAATAAACCGAACGGAAATTAAAACGATAAAAGGTTAGGGTAATGCCTCGAGACATTTCCCCATAAATTTGCAACAGCCGCTGCCATGCTCCACTCTCATTGCCGACACAATATAATGTACTGGAAAATTAGATTTTTAATAAAAAGTATAGGCCGACTTCAAAGCACTAAAATGAATAAAATAATTTCCGCACAATAACTTCAGAAGTCGGTGTAATATGTATATGGTGTGTAGAATTAAAGCCTCGACTTTTGAAGCTATTACATGGAAATTATTTTTAGTTCTTTATATTTATAAAAATACAATATTAAAAATAAACCTGAAAATTTTAATTATTATGCAGTCCTACTCCCCGTGGTATCGTGACAAGAACGTTAGCTGCGTTTCCTCGCTGAATAGTTAGCTTTTGAGCGAGAAAAGAACTAGCCCTCTTATCACCAGGAGCGACGACCAGTTGCGGATACAGATCCTTTAGGAACTTCACCGCACGTGGACCCCACGGACCGATAGTCTCTACAGCAAATTGTACACATATGTGTCTCTCAAAGACTCATATTTGCGCCACTTACTTAATACAGCTGCCTCTGATGCCGCCCCGGCTCTAAACGAGGTACCCCTGATATGAGAGGCTGCCAAAGTGTCTACGCAAGTGGCATCCCACACTTCTCTAGGTATTTTAAGCCAGGCGTTAACAAGACGGTAATATCACCACATATCGACACCCATCAAATCCTTTTGGAATATCCCACAGTTGCCTCTTACGACATCGAAATTAAAGTGGTGGATTCTGTTACGCTGTCAAGACACGACGAGAAATAAGTGTTCAGTAAACTTTACCAAATTTGTATTGATATATATTTTTATACGGGGTAGCACGATTGGGTCGGCTCGACCGAGGAAGGACCACGCTTTCACAGAATACCAGTGCATATAGCAGCTTAATGCTGCTTGGTTTCGTATGATGAGTGTAAAGAACCGGAGACCCTTTTCACTGGAAACGAGGCATTACATCTTAGTCCTCAGGGGTGACAACGCATCTGTATTTTGATCCTTAATCGAGGATAGACGTAGACGTTTATGGACCACAGCATACACTTTCCATCAGGTGAACCGTGTGCTCGTGTGTCACCTTTATTCTATAAAAAATTATAAAATCGTTACGACGACTAATCGGAGAAATAAACGTGGGAATAAGCACGTTCTGAAACAAAGGCGTTAAGTAAATAATGGGTCACAGTGGAGACTACTGAAAGCCGGAAAAGACTGACAAGAAATCGGTGGGTACACTCATCGATCCTAACCAAATAACGTATGCTGACTTTACCACGAATATTTGCTCCAGTTATTTATTGTGCTTTATGCGTATTATCTTGTTTTATGTTACTTCCGTTTTCTACGCGCTTAAAATTAGCTTGACCTTTATGTATATTTGTGTGTATGTATGTAATGGAATTATATAATTCAGTTTTCAGTCAATTCCAGACGTCTAAGTTTTCTGAAATTTTGCAACCGTATTATGAACCGATGACAATACAATAAATTCCTGACTGTGACTTTGTATTCTCACTAGGACTATCACAGCTCATGATCAATGCATGATGTCTAAGTTTTTATAAACTCTAATATTATCTATACATATAAATAAAATTTAAGTGTGTGTCTATAATAACGAAATAACTGTCTTTTATTGAGCTGAGGGGGTTATATTTTATACGTGGTAGAGCCATGCTGCAGCTATATTAATAATTGTATAGTTGTAGCACGAATGGGTCGGCTCGACCGGGGAAGGACCACGCTCTCACAGAATACCAGCGTGAAATAGCAGCTTAATGCCGCTGTGTTTCGTATAGTGAGTGTAGAGAACCGGAGACCCTTTTATAATTTTTTTTGTAATCGAAGATAAATGTAGATGTCTATGGCCCATAGCAACCACTTACCATCAGGTGGACTGTGTGCTCGTTTGTCACCCTAATTCTATAAAAAAATCTCACCAATATCATTTTTATCATCATTTCATTGCCTTTTATAAGTTCACTGATTACCATAGGCCTCCCACCTAGAATGGCTCATTGGGGGTTGGTTGCCATAGTTGCAACGCTTGGCAGGGATTGAAAACCGCAGTTTTTTATTATTTGTGTTGTTATCAGGATGCTGCTGCTGTTTATCTCCTGTTTTATTTCCTATAATCGCCTCTTACGATACGCGCAGAATGATATGGGGTAGTGAATTCTGTTACGCCCCGCTGCACGTCGAATTTATTTTTTATTTGAATCTTTTAATAGTTGAAACGTCGTTTCAAATATATTTACTGGATATTATGTATAACATAAAAGAAAGAAAGAAATAAAAATTTATTGAAAACACGCCACACACATAATTAGGCACTAAAAGTTACTCATTTGTAAACACATCAATTAATAAAGGTATAACAAAATTAAAAAACAATAACTTGGCAAATCGTTGAACAAAAGCATTTATAATTATTAATTATAAATACGCCTCTATATATAATTGTGCCAAATAACATTGTAACCCTATAATATGGATGGTAACTGGATGCTGTGGTCCACATACAATGTGGGTTAAATTATTTTGATCATATGACGTTAAGCCAACCTGGTAAGAGACGCAGGATGTCGATGGATGCAGGTGTCTTAGGACCGTGGTCTATGGCATTTCTTGGGGGAGACCTATGTTTATCAGTGGACTTGTAATAGCTGTCATGATGTTAAATGATGATGGGGTAGAGCTGATAGAGACCGGATAACGACTTCGCTCACAAAGAAAACTTCTTTAGCAACGACAACGCATTTGATTCTTAATCGTAGATAGATGTTAGTTCTTATGGGAACCTACTGCACTGCACACACTTACCATCAGGTGGATTGCAAGCTACTTAGCCCTCCTTACTTCTACTATAATGTTCTTCTCTACATAATATAAAACAAAGTCGCTTCCCGCCGTCTGTACGCCTACATCTTTTAAACTACGCAACGGACTTTTCATCAGTAAACAGAATGATTCAAGAGGAAAGTTTATATGTATAATACATGCATAATACTTTTCTGTGTGTATGTGACTGAAGTCCTCCTAAACAGCTGAACCGAATTTGATGAAATTTTTGTGTCGATTCAGTTGATTTGGTTTAGATTCACAATTGGACCCGGTAGGTAACGTTTTCGTCGAGATCCAGAGATCGTCTTGTAGTATGGTGTGATGAAAACGCTTAACGTTAGTAGAAGTAATATTTCTCTCTCACAAATTTCCGAGCGTATTTCGAAAATGACTCGGCAACCCCTGGATAGGGCGGGCGCGAGCGCTGAGCGAGCTGGGCGAGCGCTGAGCGAGCTGGGCGTGAACTGTTCGTTTTTTTTTCTTTATATCACTGAAAATTAAAAATTACTTTATAAAATATGTTTTCAATATGACCTAAACATAATAAGCCTTTTCATGTAATATAACTCCTATACGGTTTCCTTATGGAATATCTGCAAGGTACACGTTTAAATAGCGATTTACTGCCACAGATAGGCGTTTCTGTATTCACATAGCACTTGTCTGTAAGTTCAATAAAAAAAATGGTTTCATGTTTGCGCAGTATTTACATCTTTATATATATTTCTTCTGTCCGTGTGTGTATGGCTGAACTCCAGCTGTGTCTCCAAAGCAACGCAAAGTCAGGAATTTGCATTTAGAAAAAGCCAAAATTAGGGGCTTTTTAGGTGCTAATTAGGTGCCAAGTTTAAAAATTAGGTGCTCTAAAATTTTCACTGCAACGAACTGTTGCAATTTGCGTTGCTGGTAAAACGTATCGCTAGCAACGCAGTAACGATAATAGATATACGATAAATATTAATAGCATGGAATTAAGTGCTTATTAAGTGCTGCAAGTGTAGGCAATGACAAGGCGTCCCTAATAAAAATAAAGTCGTTATTCAGAACAAAGCAGATCCAAAAATCAGGTCTTCTGAAAATCTTCTGAAAATGGTAAAACTATAGACATCCGGTATTTGCGTACGGGGGTGAGAGGGGTGGAGAGAGGGAGGGGTTCTGGGGAAGCCCCCTTACCCTTCCCCCTTGCGAAAATGTTTAGTTTATGAGTAATATTTTTTTTTGTAAAATCATAACCTCACTTTTTTTACACGGGAATATTGACACAGTTACTTCTGCAACGGCTTCGGCGCTGCGGGAAGTGCAGCCCCTTCGCCCTTGCGTAGCAAATCGCAGGCATCTGTGTAGCGGCTGAGGCTGGTCACCGATAAGCCGAAGCAGCGGAAGCTGAGATTCAGAAATTACCAGTGCGAATCCGGGGCGGATCGCTGGATTCAATATGTAACAATGGCTCAAAAAAGTTAAAAAATACAACAATATCGCCTTAAGTACAACTGGCGCCACAATAAGCTTATAGTTTTTATTTAACAAAGTCCTGCATTGTTTTTGCAAAAAGGTACGGTATATCGGTGCAGACAGTTTGGTTCGAAATTAAATTGACATTTCCTTTGTTGTAGATTCTGCTCGGTGCCGTTTTCCTCGAGCAATTTGCATTTGATTATGCAAATCACCTATTTAGGAAATAAGTTTAAATTGTCCATTAGCCATTACGAACCGTCGGCATAAGCTTTATTGGAGAAGTAACCGAGAATTCATTATCGCATTCTTTTCAATACTGACATTTTTCAACATTTAAATGTATTTTTTTATTAGACTTTATAATTTTTTTATAGAATAAGAATGACAAACGAACACACAATCCTTCTGTTACATTACTAAATTTTTATTTATTCATTCCTTGTTATGTAGTTAATTGTTATTTTTAATTTATTCTTATATCCTTTATTGCAAACACCTGCAACCTTACTTAATTACATAAGTTATGTACACTCTAAGCCTTCAACTAAGACTTAAAAAGGGCGACAAACGAGCCCATAGTCCACCACATAGGGCACATAGTGTTATATTATTATTTGTTATATTCATTTATTCTTTATTGTCCCTTCAACGAGTACTAACGTGCTAACGTGGAAGAGCCACGCTGCAGATATATTAATTATATAGTTGTAACACGACTGGGTCGGCTCGACCGGGGTAGGACTACGCTCTCACAGAATACCAGCGTAAAATAGCAGCTTAACGCTGCTGTGTTTCGTATGGTGAGTGTAGAGAACCGGAGACCCTTTTTACTGGAAATGAGGCATTCCATCTTAGTCCTCAGGGGTGACTTTTTTGATTCTTAATCGAGGGTAAATATAAGTCTATGGGCCACATAATATCACCTTTAGTCTCGCAAAAACTCGAAAATAGCTGGACAGATTTTGATAACATTTTTTGTGTGTCTTTGAGTGGGTCCCTGGATGATCTAAACGATTCACAATTGGACCCGGCAGGTGGCGCTGTTGTCGAGATCCAGAAGTCACCCATGCGAAGCCGGAGCGGATCGCTAGTAATTTATATAAATACATTTCGTATCATGAACTTACATCTATCTGTAATAGATTATACAATTTGATCAAATAAAACTGAATTCTGTATATTTTTTTATAAAATATAAACCATTATTAAATGTTAAAGTAAAATATTTTATTCAAGAACTTTACTATTGTTGATAAAAGTAAATTATTTTATCAAGAATAGTAAAGTCTTTGCAAGTCCTTAAAACGTCAAACTATCAATAGTTGGAAAAGTGTATAGTTGACGTTAGGTACTCGATAAAAGTTTGACAATACCCTCTTTAACATGGAGTCAGTTAGGAAAACTTGGAAAGAGTTTGGTATGTTCACAAAGCCTCTTTGCAGCTCGCGAATCGCTGGTTGTGTGGAACCGGCATACACATAGCGAAACTTTTAATTGCTTATAGAACTTATCTTTTGAGAAATACTCGAAATAGAACTATGACTGTGAAGTTAATAAATATATTTGTTTGTTTTGTAGATACGACTACTTATATTTTATTTAATATCAATGTGAGTTTTCCCTCTGTCGACAGAGGAAAAATAGAACAGGAGATGGGCAGCAGCGTCTTCCTGATAACAATTTAAAATAATTAAAAATACTGCGATTTCAAACCCGGTATGCCATAATTCCCCCTATGAGGCAATCTATGGGGGAGGCGTATGTTCAGCAGTGGACTTTTATACGCTGTAATGGATGAATGGATGGATGGATTGAAAGTGAGTTTTATTATGTAAAGATATTATTATTCTGAGCAAAACAATCTATAAATTATATTACAGTTGTTACTAGACATGAAACTTGGTAGATAATAATACTTGTCGTTAAAATCTGTTTATATATTTTTACCCATTAACTAAAAGTGATAAAGTCACGCTGCAGCTGTATAAGGCTACAAAACGAATGGGTCAGTTCGAGAGGAAGAAACAATCATTCACAGAATACCACAGTAAAATTGCAGCATAGTGCTGCTGTGTTTCGTATGGTGAGCGTAGTGTATCAGAGATCCATTTTCTTGAAACGAAGCACTTTAGGCCCCAAGGGTGACATCACATCTGCATTTTAATGTGATGATCATCAATTAGCGATGAAAAAAATCAGTTTTATATCAATAAGCTGAAGTGGTACTGGACGGACCAAATATTTGTGCGAGCAGACCTTATGAAACATGCAAGGATTCGATGGATGCTGCTCGCTCAAGACCGTGCTTTGCGGAAATCTATAAGTTAGGCTAAAGTTCAGCAGTGGGATTGAGATGGACTGTAATGAATATTTTATTCATTAAAATGTAAAAAAAATAGATGTCGAGTCGGAAAACATACTTAGAGTTTTATATTTACCTATATATATTTTTTTTGCTCTACTACGCAAAAAATATTATTATATTTTTTGCGTGGTAGAGCCATGCTTCAGCTATATTAATAGTATAGTTGTAGCACGAATGGGTCGGCTCGACCGGGGAAGGACCACGCTCTCACAGAATACCAGCGTAAAATAGCAGCTTAATGCTGCTGTGTTTCGTATGGTGAGTGTAGAGAACCGGAGACCCTTTTTACTGGAAAAGAGGCATTTTATCTTAGTCCTCACGGCTGACAACGCATCTGCATTTAAATTCGCAAACGAAGATAGATGTAGATGTCTATGTGCCACAGCAACCACCTACCATCAGGTGGACTGTGTGCTCGTTTGTCACCCTTATTTTATAAAAATATATATATATATTTGACAATTCAGGTTTTATTTTATAAATTAAGTAGACCGTGTTATGTACATAATAATTTTTAGATTATTATTACATGTAGATTTTGGAATTTTTAGATAGCCTTTCATAGAGCCTCTGCGTCATTATTTTGCCCAGTGTGTGGGTTGGATTATTTCTTCACAACATGGTCCAATTTTAATAAAATAAAAATCTGATATTTTTCTTACCTAACTTGTACTATTATTTATTCTGTGCCTAAACTTCTTTTCCACCACAAGGCTAGCCTTATTTATTCTGTTTTTTTAAGGGAAAGAATACAATAATAAAGATGTATCGTACTACAGTATCTACTAAAATAAAAACTTGCGTTACGAAAAAAAAACCACCACTCGCCTTAATTTCCCTCGCAATATTATCCATTGTTTTAGATGACGCAAGTTTACGTATTTCCATTTCCAGTGATTTAGAAATGTAAACAATAGAGAATAAAGGATTGTAAGCCGTAATCAATACTCCAAGGCTAATGAATCGAACATTGGGTTTGGAGTACTATCATGACAATACTATCATGACATCCATCATTACATCATTTTACGTGGTAGTGCCACGCTGCATTTATATTAGTAGTTGTAGCACAAATGGGTCGGCTCGACCGGTGAAGGACCACGCTCTCACATAATATAGCAGCTTAATGCTGCTGTGTTTCGTACGGTAAGTGTTCAGAACTGGAGACCCTTTTTACTGGAAACGAGGCATTCCATCGTTGTCGTCAGGGGCGACAATGCAACTGCATTTTAATTATTTATCGAGGATAGATGTAGATGTCTATAGGCCACAGCATCCACTTACCATCAGGTGGACCATGTGCTCGATTGTCCTCCTTATTTTATGAAAATATTACAGCCTTCAAAATTCACTGCTAAAGATGGGCCTCCCCAAAGATTGCCATCTTTCAGGCTATGGCAATAGTTGCCACTCCTGGCAGGTGGTTGACAGCCGTAGTTTTTCGAGATATTATATTACGTGTTATTATTAGAAATCTGCTGCAAATCTCCTGTTTCAGTGTCCTCTGTCGTCTCTAACGATGTAAAAGTAAGAATAACAAACGAGCACATGGAGCGAATGATTTGGTCCATGGAAATGAATATCAATGAAACATGTAAAGGTCCCTAGTATACGTTGTGGTTGTTCTATTGATCGGTTTGGTATAAAAGAGGCAGCAGCGCAGTGAAGTGGAATTAGATTTTGTTTTTTTTTTTTTATTTTATCGCTAACACTCCCAACGCTTTTATACATTTTTCTCTTTCATTTACTTTTGGTTTACTCTTTTATATATGGCTACGAGAAAATTGAATTAAAAAACTATATTTTCAGAAAGATCGTAGTAAAATGAATAAATTTTAAACTTTACTTTTAAGAACAAAAAATGGTCACTGTGGGAATTTCTACAATGTCGTGAAGAACGGAAGAATGTACGGACGGAATGAACGGATGGAGAAGGAAAATAACTTATAGTAGCTACATCCTACCTAGAAGTCCGTGTAGATAGGTCTGTCTAGATAGGTGATCTGTCTTTTTTACCTATTTCTGCCAAAGCAGCAGTGCGTGCATTACAGTGTTCCGGTCGGAAGAGTATAGATAACCAGAATAATTCTATGCTGTGAGGCATTTGCTTCGTAGATGACAATGATTTTGTAACCTTTTGCCGGAGTCCATGGGCTGCAGAAGCCATTTACATCAGATGGACTGAAGTTGGTTATCACTTCAATTTTTTATAATATTTTTCATACACAGCATTACAACCCGGAACTCTCAGGCGTCATTGTAAAGATCTTTTTAATACAAAAGAGTTCGTGTAATTTGCAACAGCGTCTTGAAGCAGCTACTTATCTACTTTATGCTTCTACCTACATACAAAAGCTATAGCTTTATAAACGCTGTAAGAATCAAATCAATTTATTTGAGAATATGCATATCCACCGTGTAGTGAGTATGCATAAACACGTGTCGTATTGTCGTCGGTGGTGTGTCTTTCCTAGTGTAGTGGTGGTAGGAGTAGTGGTGCTGGGATTAGTGGTGACGGGGATAGTGCACGCAATTGAGGGAGGGCGGGAGGTGCTCTTCAAACTAGGTAAGACACATCATTTTATTTTATTGAGCGGATATTGGCAAAGTAAATTTTTCCAACTTTAATTAAGTAACGCCTGATTCTATTTAAAACTGCGGTTGCCAACCCGCCTGCCAAGCGTGGCAACTATGGCAAATATACCAAATATGAAGCAATCTATAGGGTGGCCTATGTTCAGCAGTAGACTTTAATAAGCTGTAAAGGTATCTTCGCTGTATATAATGTATACAAATGTCATCATGTACATAAGGAAAAATATTAATTTACCGTGAAATCTGGCAACTTTGCCATTTTTGGAAGGACTTAAAAGTTTAGGACCAATTTTCCAACAGAAAATGTACTCTCACACTGTGCGTCAATGTTAAATGTGACATTATATTTTTCATAGATTTGGTATTTATTAGTGATTTAAACAAATACTAACATTAAATAGACAAAATACTTAAAAAAAGAAAATGGCAAAGTTAACCTCACTTTGTGGCAACTTTGTCATCGGGATGACAAATATTGACAATGCATGTGATAATAGGATTTGACTTTAAGGCTGAAGGTAAGTTTACCTCATAATATAATACAAAACATTCAGAGGTATGATTTGCTCCTTTAATTGTGTTGTAAATAGCAAAGTTTACTCTTGTGGCAAAGTTGCCCTCCCATTTTTCAATATTTCATACAAACTTGAAAATATGTGTCAGGGTTTTCAAAAATCTTAATTACGTACTTTACTTCAATTTTTCATTTCAATATTGTCACAACAATTTTTCAGGAGGTATACGTTTTTTTTAACTAAATTCTCAATAATTATAAATGAATAAACATAAGAATAATTATGAATAATCCTCTTCACTAGAGTTATCGTCACTATTATAACACCAGTTGACGATTTTATAACACTAATTGACGATTTTTGACAAATGTCAAAATTTTAATCCATTCTGTATAATGTTATTGGACCATATTGTGACAAGTCAAAATATTTTGTGTTCTTTAGTGTATTTTTAATGTCAGATTATTATCTGAATACTATATTTAGTTACTCCTTTCCGTCTAGCTGTTTTTTTTTTTTGAGCTCTATCTATAGTTTTATTTGTATTTTCTTCTAGATTTTGTTGTGTTTTCGTCGCTTTTTTTTTGATGTTATTAGTCGTCGTCTTTTTTTCGGCTAGAAGCGTTTCCAAATCCTGTGATGTAATAGAAACTCCAGGTTCCACTTTCATTTTCTTATTTGTTACTCTCTGCAGAGGTTTCGGTGTTTTTGTTTGTTTTAGGAAATCAAGTAGGGCAATGTCGACATTATATTTGCTGTCATATTCATAATCAGGTAATTTTTTTAAAGGTTTATGGGGATTAAAAGGTGAAATGCCTGTAGATTAACTTAAATTATTAAGTTTAATACTATAAGTATTAGAAATAATATTATAAGTAAGAATTAATACTCTAAATTGAAAATATGATAAATACTAAAGAGTAATAATATTATTAATACCCGACAACGCAGTAAAATAATATAGATTTCTCTTTTCTTTTCTTTTTCTTTTAATAAAAATGAATCGATTGACATTTGGTAAAATCGGTCCAATAGTCTGCTACGATGAAACATCTATACAAACATACATACATAGATTGATAATTTGCATCGACATAGTCGGGTCAAAATATAAAAAGTGACAACCCTTGGTTGTAGCAAAACATGGTAAAGTAACCGTCACATCGTGGAATCACTAGTATGGTAACTTTGCCAAGTCAGTTTTATAGACAAATATTAAGCCTACTATATTAAAAACGAAATATTACATTTCCTGACCATTAATATTATTTTATTACAAAGACGTACATTCAGTATTTCAACTAAAATCCACAAAAGTTCTGGAGCACTGAAAAAGGTGTTTAAGTCGCCGGCACAATTTCGCGGTAAAATATAATGTCAAAATTTGCTCTGATATTGCCATATTGAAAATAATGCTGTCAATTAGTTATTAAATTTTCATAAAAAAATGACAAATCTCAAAAAACGTTACGTTTTCCGTGTAAATCGTAATTTTGTACCAGTACACCCCTGATGGCAAAGTCACCTTCCATTGGTAAAGTTGCCAGACTTGACTGTATTTAAAAAAAATCGGACTTTCTCCTATAAGTAGCGCTAATGAGCTAGAGGTTTTATGATATTTCGATTTATCTTCATTTAGATTAGCTAAAACTAGAAATTCTTTCTTGAGTCAATCCATAAAATTTTACAATAAAATTCTTAAAAACATAGTGCAACAATCAGATACAAAAAATAAAAACAAGGGTATTTCAGGGTCAAAAAAGCCTGATATTCAATATATTGGTCTATTTCATAGTCTTCTTCTTATTCGTGTGCTTCATTACTGAAGGTCGTGCTTGTCCTGAAATGCTTTCACCGATGTGTCGACTAGCTTCCTCCATACCACTCTGTCCTCGGCTTGTCTCAGGGCAGTCGGAATATTAAGTCCCGTTATATTTTGAATCTGGTCGGACCAGCGGGTAGGTAATCGCCCACGTGATCTTTTCCTTCGATCTTCCTACTACAACCAACTTATCCAGATTGTCTGGTTGTCTCCGGGCAATATGACCAAAATAACTTAGGACTCGTTGGTAGCATATAGTGGATAGTCTGGTAGTAATCTTTAGTTGGTCGAGAATAGACTTGTTGGTTCTTTTTGCTGTCCACGGTATACGCAACATTCTTCTATAACACCACATTTCGAAAGTCTCGATCTTCTTTCGGTCAGCTGCTCGGATTGACCATGATTCGGCACCGTACAGAAATATTGAGAATACCAAAGCTCGCACGAGTCTGGTCTTGGTGGTATTCGACACTTTCCTGTTTTGCCAGATTCTGGTTAACTTACTCATAGCTGCTTTGGCCATCTGCATACGTCTCCGATTTTATTTCATAGTAGGGTTTTTAAAAAAAAATCCATAATACAAGTGTTTTAAAATTTTGTATAAAGGACAACGATGTGTAAAAATAAATCTTACTCTGCACTTTCAAGTCCCCAACTACTACTGATATGATAGCTATTTTATGTTTGTAGCATAACAATATTGTTGGCCCAACCGAAAAAAGACCACGCTCTCATAGAAAACCGGCGTAATATAGCAGCTTTATGCTGCTGTGTTTCGGATGGTGAATGTAGAGATCCGGAGACCCTTTTAACTGGAAACGAGGCATTCCATCTGAATCCTCCGGGATGACAACGCATCTGTATTTTGATTCTTTATCGAGTATAGATTTAGATGTCTATGGGCCACAGTATCCACTTACCATCACGTGGAATAAGTGCTCGTTTGTCTATAAAAATATAACTTTTAATTGTAACACGGCTTTAATAAACAGATCCCAGAATTTCTTGCAGGCTCATCAATGAGGTCTTGTTTTTGCGAATCGGTAAAAAGTTTGTTGTTCATCATTCTCATCATTACAGCCTTTCAAAATCCACTGCTGAACATTGGCTTTCTCATATATTGCCTCACAAAGGGGTTGCTTGCTGTAGTTGCCATCGCAGTTGGTAACCGCAGTTTTTTTAGTTGTTTTTGGGATGCTCTGCTGCCCATCTCATGGTTTGTTTCCCTCTGTCAACTTTTACGACACCCACTGGACAATATGTGGTAGCGAATATTCTTACACCACCACAACAGGTTTGACATTCATAAGGGCTGTAAACAAGCCTAAATTAAATTATAAATTTAGACTTTGACTTTGTAGTGCGGCGTAAGATAATCATTTTCTCGTAATTATATACCATTTGAAACTTTACTAATCTGAAACACAATTTGTAATCTTCGTTGTAAAATCAAGTTTAAATAACGTATTTGAAACGCAGTAATAATTCCAATTAAATACTATGCAAAGGATAAATGAGAAGTCTGTGCATACCTTTATAATGTTTTCAGTAATTGCGTTATTTCAAGCAGCACCGTACCTATAAAGATAAGAAAGAAATTAATATTTCGAAAAAAAACATTAAATTGCGTTTATAGCTCAGCCAATAGCTCAGGATAAGCACTCGTCTTCATACAGTCCCAAGTTCGATCCCACTAGCTAGGATGGACGAAATTATCGTAAAAAAACCTGCATGTCTAAGAACTCAGACAAATAAAAAAGTTAGACGGAGCGCTTCGTACATTTCAAGTGACGCCGAAACCATGCACAACTTCTTGACACATACTCACACACACACATTCTTCTTCTTTCTTTCCTGATACGTTATTTCTTTTCTTATAATTAGACGAAATAGGGTTTACTCAGAACTTGTCTCGAAAAATTGACGCTTATGTCTAAAAGTCTAAGGCCTAAATTGAAATGATTGAGACATAATATATTATACTAGCGGATACCCGGCGTGTGCTACTACGCTAAAAAAGGAAAAACATTTGGTTTACTTGTTGGAAAAAAGAAAATTTTGTTTATTTATTAACTTTTTCATATAGTGCCTAATGCATTTTTTCATATAGTGCCTAATGCATTGTTTGAGTGGTATAAAATCATCTTCGCATTATTGCCTTTCTAATGAAACCGGCTTGGGGCACATCGGTTGGATGGTTTCAAGTCTATAAAGGACATAGGAAGAAACAATTTTTGTGTTATATTTTTAGATTGCGCCTATGATTGTGCCGAGTTTTATGATAGTGGGGCCTTTCGACAAATATTTTAAAGAATTTTAATATTTAATTTCACGAATTGTGGTGTTACAACAAATATTGGTTTTGGCTGGGATTCAATAGACCCGCAACGAATATTAGTGCTACCATAATAACAAAGAATAATAGAGCTCTTATTAGATTTTCATCAATACTTAAGCATTAGCATATTTGGCCATCTGTCGCCACGGGAAGAAATTTTGACATCGCCTTACTTTAACGAAATTATTTCTTTTCGGATTCGGCGAAATTGGACGAAGGAAACTTATCATCGGGTCCTATTAAATCATTTTCCGTTACTCGAATTCTGTAATTTTCCTTTTCACTTTGGAGTAAAGCTCCCACTGTTTTCTATAAATAAATTTGGTGAAAATAGCTTTCCTTGTAATTAAAAGCGATTTTACTTTCGTTATTTAATTACGTAAAATCTAATAGCACAGATCGCATAACCTTACCGAACTATGGAATACAGTGGAACCATAATTATCAAAACTCATCAAATAATATAATATGCTACTAACATAAACGTAAATGTGACTGCCTCGTTGATCTAGTGGTCTTAAACGTGATTGCTGATTATGAGGTCCTGGGTTCGAATCCTGGGTCGGGCTAAAATCAGTTATTGGGTTTTTCTTTCAAGAAATTTTCAGTAACAGCCCGGAGATAGAAAGTTGGCGATGTTTCACTTGTTGGTCCTGTGCCTGATCTCTCTCAGGACGTGTCGAATCACCGTCCCATCGGACTATGAGAGTGAAAGAATAGAGAGCGCACCTGTGCTTGCGTATTATAATCCTGTCCTGCGCGGTTTGTACTGTTTATTTTATCTGATTTACTTTGTATTTACCGAAATAGTTATTTCGTATGTATAAAAACTGAATTCACAAAAGAAAATATTTAAAAAGGCCATCAAAAGTTTAACATTCTTATTTAAATTATAGTAGTTGGAGCAGACGTGTGGAAAAAGAATCATTATATAACATACTCACATTATATAATGTTTCTTTTCGTACACGCTCACACACATACATAAACCTACACAATGTGTATGCGTGTGCATGTGCATATGAGTATACGTGTGTGCGTCTATGTGTAATGCAATGATTTAAATTTAAAAAAAAAATTACTAAGTACTAGACATGGTTAGGTTTATTGCCATGTGTCCTATTTTAAGCAAACAGCAAAAACGTTTCCATAAACTTAAATATGCAAAAACTAACTTGTATCCCGTATTTAGAAATACGACGAACCTTATTTGAATCACGTTAAACGAGGCGAGGCAAAAAAAAAACTTGATTGATTGGGAAAACGGCAAACGCACTGTTGTTTTAATTAGAGCGATAAACGTTGGTAAATAGACGCATAGTTTTACGCTGTTGACTTATCAGGCTCTTGATCGAACCAGGAATTTCGATCCAGGTGGATTATTATAGGTTTTTTTTAACTTTTTAAAACTTATTGCAGCTCATTTCATGATAATCTTTAAAAAATTAGGTTTTAATCAAAATTCTAGACCAACTTCAGATATCAATCAGATCATTACCAATACGTGTTGTCTAAGTTATTAAAACTTTTACTTTATTTATTTAACAATAAACCTTGTAAATCCTTTAATTTAATTTAAGAGTTGTAGTAACTCAGGGCTCACTGTGAATTTCACTGTAAGTTCACGCAAGATTCGATCTCCGCCGGCACCAATCAAATTAACAATTGCAATTTTAAGGCAGCGCGGCGGATTTTCCAGGCCTTAAAATCTTCTCATCAATGAGAGCATGCCTGTGTTCAGCTGTGGGATGCATATAGGCTGTAAATTTACTTTACTTACTATTTATTTTAATTCCTAATAATAATAACAATCAGCTAAATTGACACGGAAATAAAATAATTCAAAATCAAACTCATACAAAAATCGGCTTCTTTAGTAAATAATAAAAAAATGACTCATTGGTGAAACGATTATTATATGTTACTAAAGAGCCTGCTCTTTAAGCCAAATAGCCAGAAAAATAATATTTTAAATACAGCTTGTTTATTTAAAAAAAGAAAAATTTTTCTCACGGCCTTGCTCGCATGGACTTTGCTTTAACAACATCATAAATTTTCCATGCCAAAATTCGGGATCATCTCGTTGTCTGTTTTGTCATAAACGTTCTATTCAGAAATTTCATTAGAATGCCTTTATTCAATATAATTTATTATTAACTCCACCACATCGCCACCTATCAAGCCGATATTTGGTTATTTGCTTATAAGCTACTAAACAAAGATAATATATTGTGAATATGAGTAACTTTGATCCATTAACTGTGTGAATATGACCTCAATCGGTCAATTCGCTTGGAAGTTTTGACCCTTACTTCTATAAAATAAAAATATCCAGTAATAACGACATCGAAACTCGTCACGCCAGGCAAGCGGATTGCCGAACCGGGTACTTTACATTGGCCTAAACGAGATGGTTACAGCACCATTTAATGGAAGCCATGTGATCCCTCCGGCATTTCTCACAGTCGCCTCTTACGACACCCACGGGATAATATGGGTTGGTGGATTCCCATAAGCCGCCACCAAACATACAAATCGTTAGACCTAGTTACGCAAAAAGGATTCAACCCAAACTCTGGTTTAAAATGCGTATATTATAAAACTCAAATAATTTTCGAGGAAAGTATTAATTCTTATAACTAAATGTCATAAGAGAAAGACGCAATTCTTTAAAAGCAAAATTACAAACAAATCGAGTAAAGCCACTGTCATCCGAACTACAAACAGTTAACATTCAAATATCAGTAAAGAATCTATCTACTTGTGGGTTGAATCATTTTTGCATTATACTATCCAATTAAAATCTTTACGTGGTATAGCCACGCTCTAGCTATACAGGGTTATTTTGTTGCCCATATGGTTACGTTGTTGCCCATAAATCACAATTGGGATAATTTCAAATAAAAGTAGAAGCTTCATTTACTCGTATTTTCAAAAACTGCAATAACGGTATATCATTACGGTATAACGGTATAAAATAGCAGATTAATGCTGTTGTGTTTCGTATGGTGCATGTAGAACCAGAGACTGTTTTTACTGGAAGCGAGGCATTCCATCTTAGTCCTCAGAGGTGACAACGTATCTGCATTTTTATTTTCAATTGAGGATAAATGTCTTTGTCTATGGGCCACAGCATCCACTTCCCATCATGTGGACTGTATGCTCGTTTGTCACCTTATTCTATAAAAAAAAATCTTAAATTTTAAAACAGAGGAAAAGCTTCTAAAGGAAGCAGTATAAATTACGACCTACATGCAGCAAAGTCCTAATATAGTAAATATAATAAATCAATCCGCCTCCGTACGGGAACGCACTCGCGAGAGCACGAAGTTCCGAGTCACAGATTCATTGCAAGAAGCAAAGGCATAAGATAAATATACCGTCGCACATAAACTAGCTGCAGTGTACAATCGCCTTTCACAATGCTGCGTACCGTTTACTTTGTAGGGCTCCGCTTTCACATTGATGCTACGTAATAAATAACTTGCAATAAACAACAATAGACTAGCTAATACTCATTTTTTATAAAGGTTAAAGTGACAAAAGAATGACTACATAGTCAATGAGGACATCCATGATTTTTCTGCCACCAGGGCGGCGCCACTTATAAAAGAGGTGAAATATTTGACAGATTTCATAGCGGGGAAGTTTACTTAGTTAGCAAAGTGTAGAAGTTAATGTTTCTTTCTGAAATATTAAATATGTTTTATATATTTTATATTAGAAATGGATAAACCAAACAACGGATATTTCTAAAAATAGAAGAATTAAAAAAAAGATAAAAATGTGAAAATATTAAAAAATACAGCAATGAGGCCTACACCATAAACTGAAAAACTTTTGATTAAATTGCAACCTTTCAGTGAAGAGTTTAAGTTCATCTTAGTCCTAACTAGTGACATCAGTTTAGTGACTCATTACCGGCGGCATATGGGTGTTGTTACCTGACAGACACCTATGTAGGTACATCATCCTGGATTAAGAACCGAAATGCAGATGTGTTATCATCCCTAAGAGCTAAGATGGAATGGGTACTTCATTTCCAGTAAAAGGATCACTGGTTCTCTTCACTAAGCACACTTCCATGGTTGGTCTGGATGAATTTATTCCAGTACGAACCATCTAACCAACTAAAAATCACGGACTTATTCCAGTCTCTATAAATATCGTGTTATAATTATTGATTACTATGTCATAAAATAAAATGAAAATTGATGATAATTATTTCATTTTCATTGATATCTATTATCTATCATCATCATCATCATTATTACAGCCCCTCACAAGTCCACTGCTGAACATAGGCCTCCCCCAAGGAATGCCACAAAGCACGGTCCCGAGCCACCTGCATCTATTATCTATACATCTATACAAATAAATAAAATTGAAGGGTTTGTTTGTAATGACAAAATAACAGCTTTTTACTAAATGCAAAAAACAATTTTAAAATTTTTGTCCTTCTGTCTGTTTGTTCCGGCTAATCTCCGAAACGGCTTGACCGAATTTGACGGGACTTTTACTGACAGATAGCTGATGTTATAAGTTTACTTTTGTTTTAAAAAAATAATTAATATAAAAAAATTTCGCGCAAAAAATTTAAACCCATGAAATCCAATCGTAACAAATTCCACGCGGGCGAAGTCGCGGGGAACAGCTATTCTATAATAATTTATCATCATTACAAATTTTAATTTATAGAGTTATGTGGGCTAGAAATATCTTAGCTTGCCTTTTTTACATTATAAGCCCTGGCTTGACTACCATCCCACCTGATGGTAAGTGGTGATGCAGCCGAAGATGGTGAAGCGCACTGACTTCGAACACTGCCGGGAATAAATATTTTGACGAATTCAATATTTAAAAATGAAGATAAAAATGCTATAAATAATAATGCATTAGTTAAGACGTCAGAGCCGTTAGAGCGGATTGTTAACTCATGCGCTTTGATACACTGAATGAATATTTTGACGAATTAAATATTTGAAAACTTTATTTAAAAAAAAAAATTACTAAATTAACCTAAAGAAAAAATACCCATTTATACAGACATGTGTTTAGCTGTCAGAGCTCTGACGGTTTGCTACACCAAAATGAGTAAAAATCCGTATCAGAGACCTGACATTCAGAACGTACTAATCATCATCATCATCATCATCATCATCATCATCATCATCACTAGTCACGCTTTTATATACAATGTCATAAAGGCATAGAAACGTATAATTTTAAAAGATTAGGAGATGTTTCTTAAAAACAAATTTGTCGGTGTTCAAGGTGTTGCGGATGTTCATGGGCGACGGTCATCACTTACCATAGGTGAGCCGCATGCCCGTTTGCCTCCTCTTCCATAAAAAAAAATTAGTTTTAATTAGTGAACATCTTATGTTAGCAACAACTACGACACAAATTATGTTTCTATTGTTAAAGTTAAATTACTTTCTTTGAAACTTTCAACCAAAGTCATAATAAGTAACAAAATAAAATAGAACCGTTTAACCGAGACTGATTAGAATGAAACTATTATAGCATTGTATAACTGAAGTTACTTAACAATACAATAAAAGACGAAACAATAAAACAAAGGACGAAAAAAGTAACACGAAACAAGTATGGCCCACAAAGAATTATTCTGACTATAAAAAAGTCCCGCTAGGTTTATGATGCTTTTCCCAAAGTGACTTTCAATGTTTCGTGCAAGATTCGAAACTGATCGCCGCAGCACCACAGACAAAGCTTAGCCGCTGTACTAATAAGTCAACATATAATATTATATAAAAATTAATTTTTGTTTGTTTGTATTTTATGCGCTGCCATACCGTTCATCAGATTGCGGTAAAACTTTGTCAAATTATTGTTTGCACTTGCGCGAAGATCATAGGCATAGTACGATTAACTTACAGTAGGTGGCGCGCGTATCGTACAGACAAAGTTATTTGAAAGTTATATACTTATTATTCAACTTCAATGAATGTATTATCATTCCTAACTAAACAGTTTAATTCTTCCAAATTTAAAACGATATTTCCACAATTATTTCTTCTGATCTGTGGTTGCAACGCGCGGGGTACTTGCTGTAAATATTATAAAAATACCACTTGGGTTTATTATGAACCAGTTACAAACTATATCCAGTAGCTGATTAATAAATGCTGTCAAAATATAAGAAAAACCACATTATTAACCATATACTTTATTGTTACATCTTCGTAATTTTCTTTTACACAGCAATAATGTGCATTTAAAAGTGAACAGTTTTTTTTAACATCTACTAAAAATTTCTATTATTCGACGCAAGAAGCTAACATTTCGTATGTTAATTGTGAACATTCTTTTAATCTACTACTGATTCAAAATAAATATCATACCCATAGGTAATCAAAGCATGTTCTATAATGAAATAACACAGCAAAACAAAAACTAATATTTTGTATGTTTGTGAATTAATAGAGAAACGCTAAGATTACACAATGCAACCCTGTATAATGTATTCAATTACGCGTAGAGTTTTTGGCGGGAACTCGATCGGCGGCGGTTTGCTGCTCCTGTATTATTGTTTGAATAATGGTTTGAAGTGGATTTTGATATATAAAAGTGGTGAGATTTTGTGTATTAAGTGTCTGCGCATGTGAACTATTAGTGGAAACGGTGAAACAAGTGCTCTGATGGTGATGTGATTCTCAAGATAAGGTGTCTATCTGCTTAGGCGCCTTGAGATACCATCGCCAACTGTCAGCTGTTTGCTGTCTCAAGTTGCCGTCAAAATCTCCCAAGGGCTGCACAATGTGACGCATCAACATATTGTGAAGCAGTGTACTATGAAGGATAAATAAACATTTGGGGAAATTATTATAAACCGAATAAAAATACCTAAGACTTGGCATAAAGGTCTAGATACCAGGCCATAAACTCCAAAAAATCAATTACGCGTAACTTTGGCGAGTTGTTGTGGTGGTTTCTGACAAAAAGAAGATTTCTGACAAAAAAGAGTCATCGTAGCACATGTCAGGCACATCTAGTATAAATTACAAAAGCTTTAAAGAAAATAACAAACTACATTCGTAATACTACATGTACCGGGTAATGTAATCCAAATAACGTAAACAAAGGACAGTTGAAGGCACGACATGCATGCAGAGCTCTCCACATTTTATGCAGCAGAAAGCAGTCTTTATTAAATATTTAAAATATCTTCCAGTTTTCTTCTCAGAGTTTTCTTCTGAGAGTCTCGACCTGGCATTCGACGACGGAAGACGAGTATGCCTTTCACCCGGTACGGATAACAAACGTTAAATTAACTCTTGAGTGAAATTTTACAATCGTCCTTTGTGAGACGTAAGAGGAGCTAGTAGATGGACTATGAACATTGGGCAATACCAGACCGATCTCATTCTTCGAGAGAATGGCGGTGTAAACGTCTCGTATCCACCAGAGTCGTAGTAGCTCAGTTGTTAAACGCTTCGCAAGCGAACAACCGGGGTGCTATCTCAACTAAGGAAATTCTTAATTGCAATTTTAACTAAATAATAATAAAAAATAATGTAATATAAATTCAACTTGGTTATTATATTTAAATAAAACTAGTTTTTATGGATTTTATCGCGTATATTAACTTATTTGATATTCCCGACGTTTCGAACACTTTACAGCACCCACTTTACAGGTCACGGGGGGACCTGTAAAGTGCTCGAACGTCGGTAATATAAAATAAGTTAATATACGCGATAAAATCCGTAAAAACTAGTTTTATGTAAATGTATAGTTTTCGCGTAAATATAAGAAATTATTGGTTATTATAGGTAATGTTTGATGCTTGTCAAAATTAATACTTTTAATGAGATATTGTTATCTATATACTTAATCTAATCTTATAAGCGTTTTGTTGGGATACTTCTGTTAGCTTCAAGATGTTTGTAAATGAATAAATAAATAAATTAAGTACTGATTAACCACATACTTAGCGGTAAAGGAAAACATGCATGCGGTAAAGTGCATGTCTGCGGAATTAAATATTTCGCGAATATGTGAAATCTGCCAACAGAATGGCAATTACCCTGGTAACCAAGATATCAATATAACTCATATGTGAAAATTAATGTTCGTTGGTTTGTTTGTTATACGCTGCAATACCGTTCGTCAGATTGCGGTAAAACTTTGTGAACTTATTTCTTGCAATTGCACGAAGGTTATAAGCATAATACAACTAATATACAGTAGGTGGCGCGCGTATCGTACCGACAAATTTATTTGCAAGTTATATTGTTTGATGTATTATCATTCCTAAGTAAACAATTTAATTCTTCCAAATTTAAAACGATATTTCCACAATTATTTCTTCTGATCTGCGGTTGCAACGCGCGGGGTACTTGCTGTTAATATTATAAAAATACCACTTGGGTTTATTATGAACCAGTTACAAACTATATCCAGTAGCTGATTAATGAAAGCTGTCAAAATATAAGCAAAACCACATTATTAACCATATACTTTATTGTTACATCTTCGTAATTTTCTTTTACACAGCAATAATGTGTATTTAAAAGTGAACAGTTTTTTTTTAAATATCTACTAGAAATTTCTATTATTCGACGCAAGAAACTAACATTTCGTATGTTAATTGTTAACATTTTTTTTAATCTACTACTGATTCAAAATAAATATCATACCCATAGGCAATCAAAGCATGTTCTATAATGAAATAGCACAACAAAACAAAAACTACATAATATAACAAGTTATATTGTTTGATGTATGATATGATTCCTAAGTAAATAATACAACTCTTCCAAATTTAAAACGATATTTCCACAATTATTTCTTCTGCAGCTGCAACGCGGCGGCACCGTGTACCAGCTAATACCTAACTCATAAAAAAATAGATTGAAATACGTATGTATGCGTGAAGTTGCTATTATTTGTCGGCCTCGACCCATTTATAAACAATTAGTATATCGTAATGATCGCATCACACAACAACCACGTTTGTCAATTGAGATCAATTACTAAAAAATATAGAACATTTTCTTTTATTTTCTCACCACAAAAACCACAAAAATATATTAACACTAAAAATTAATAGCTATTAAACAAGAATGGTTGTGGATCGCTGGTGCCTGAAGTAGGTAATTAAAACCTGAGTTACAGGTCACCAGGCCTCCATCTTAGTTACCAATAATCACTAAGCTTTTAAGGTAAAAAATTATAAATATAGATGTGAGTGCGAGAATTTATGAGTGCGCGCGCGCGAGTGTGTGTGTGTGTGTGTGTGTGTGTGTGTGTGTGTGTGTGTGTGTGTGTGTGTGTGTGTGTGTGTGTGTGAGAGAGAGAGAGAGAGAAGTGAGTGAGTGATTAGTCTGTTATGGATGTTAAAAAATAATTAGCGAAGATCCGCGTAATAAAATAAAATAATGTGTCTTATCTAGTTTGAAGATACTTGATAGTTTTTTATTGTTATAAAATAAGGGTAACAAACGAGCACTCAGTCCACCTGACGGTAAGTGGATGCTGTGGCCCATAGACATCTACATCTATCTTCAATTAAGAATCAAAATGCAAATGCGTTGTCAGCCCTAAGGATTAATATAGAATGTTTATTTTCCAGTAAAAAGGGTCTCCGTTTCTCTACACACACCATACGAGACACAGCAGCACTCAGCTGCAATTTTAGGCTGATATTCTGTAAGAGCGTAGTCCTTCCCCGGTCGAGCCGACCCATTCATGCTGTAGCCATAATATAGCTGCAGCATGGCTCTACCACATCGTTTGATGTAGTCCCCAACATCGTTTTAAGAATTTCCCAAGGAAATTTTTCGAATATAACTTGATAATGCGCATTATACAGTAAACAATAATAGAGAAATATGTTTAAAAGAGGCCGGTGCGTGTCGCTATTATAAAAACACACGAAAATATCAAGTGACTCACACGCATACAACAACACAAGAACAAAATTATAACTCTTCAAGGTTAACGTGACCGCCATCTTGGACATTGTTCCTAAAATACAGATACATACGCTGAAAAAACGTTTGCGTCTCCAAGTCTCCAAGTGATTACAATATATATATATATATATATACTTGTAGTGCTTAACCACTACCTGGTGGTGTGGTGATGAAGCCCTAGTAGTGGTAAATCGCACTGTCTTAGCGCAATTAGCCATCCTACAGCTATATCAATAGTACAGTTGTAGCACGAATGGGTCGGCTCGACCGGGAAAGGGCCACGCTCTCACAGAATACCAGCGTAAAATAGCAGCTTAATGCTGCTGTGTTTCGTTTCGTGAGTATAGAGAACCGGAGACCCTTTTTACTGGAAAAGAGGCATTCCATCTTAGTCCTCACGGCTGTCAACGCATCTGCATTTTATTCGCAAACGAGGATAGATGTAGATGTCTATGGGCCACAGCAACCACTTAACATCAGGTGGACTGTGTGCTCGCTTGTCACCTTTATCCTATGAAAAATAAAACAAAATCCTATTCACTGTTGCCTTAAAAACGCCCACATTTTATTCGGACGGAAAGACAGACGCCGGCAGTTTATTCTTTAAGATGAAGCAAACCGTTTGGTTCTAATGCGTGGAAATTTGACAACAATATTGACAATAACAAAGGGAGGAATTAAAGCATAATATAATTCCTGCGCACACTCTCCGAAAAGCATCCCGTAGAATACTTATAATTAATAAATAATAAATAAACTAATATTATATTAATATTTCTCACTAAATTGTTCTTTACGATTAAAATTCAACCCTCATTGTTTACAGACCTTCGCAACCCACACAGCTAACAACTTTAAATGAAATTATTTCATTTGCAAGCTCGTGAATAACCCCATTGTCTTAACGTTCGACTGTTAATTGCGTTAATTGGTAGTTGAAACACCGAAGTTCGCTCGACTTTATCGAAACTCTTCGGCGGTGGGTCATTAATTTCGCTTTCACTTGAACTGTAAATTATTTTACTATCTTACTGGAATCTTAATGATGTTAGGTGAGACGTGAGATGATGATCATTAATATATGTTATCGGCAATCTATATAATCCGGTATTATATAGAATACCTAGGCATTTTACGGAATATCTAAATGGGTCAGGTAATGTATGACATACCACCTAGGCAAACTATAGAATACCCAATGGATAGCCGGCAAAGTATGTTATAATACTCGTAGAAAGTGGTTTTCAGGAGAACGCAAAGAGCAGATTTTTTTAAATATTTATTTGAATGTCGATCTTTAATTTTTGTAAAAAAAAAATCGACATCAAAGGCCTAAATACCTACCTACTAAATTGTCGTCTCTACCTAAATTAGCAGTTTCCAATAAATCGGTCATATATAAAAACATAGGCCTTGAATATGGAACCTTCTTGTTTTTAGGGTTCCGTACCCAAAGGGTAACCAACGGACCCTATTACTAAGCCTCCGCTGTCCGTGGGTCCATCCGTCCGTCTGTCTGTCAGCGGGCTGTATCTCATGATCCGTAATAGGTAGACAGTTGAAATTTTCATAGAATGTGTATTTCTGTTGCCGCTATAACAACAAATAATAAAAATTAATATAAATTAAAAATTAAAAAGGGGCTCCCCTACTAGAAACGTGTATTACGATGGTACGGAACCCTTCATGCGCGAGTCCGACTCGCACTTGGCCGTTTGTTTTGAACTAGTTTAATAAAAACCGCACCTCAACCTACTGTTGCTGATATTACTTGACCGGGTCTTGACATTTTCATTCACTCATGTACAGTAAAATGTTATTTTTTTACATATCATTAATAAATGATATTATTAAAAAAATGTTTTATTTATTTACGTTTCAATATTTTTTATAGAGTACACACTAAGATATATGCCGTAAATTGGTGCAAGCTATACTGCTAGACAAAATAGTTATGCCACGTGTACGTGGTAGAGCCATGTTGCAGATATATTTAGGCTGCATTAGGTCGGCTCCACCGGGAAGGACCACGCTTCGACAAAATATCGATAATAAGAGATCCGAAGACCCTTTTAACTGTTTTTAACGGTCTACAGCCGCAGGATCCGCTCATCTTACTCCACCAAATGTAAGGTGAACTATGTAGTGGATTGTTACTTCTATAAAAAAAAAAACCTATTAAAGTAGATAGTTACTTGTCAGTTGTAATTCGATTACAAAGTTTGCATCTTAGACATTTACTCGTTTATGGTCGTGAAAGGAAAAGGGGAGATCTCCCGCCGGTCAAGGTGATCAGCCCGGAGAGCAGCCAACGTTCCATGTGGTACAGAGCTATTCTATATACCGCAGTACTTCGGAACAGTGATAGCGTGATTTAGGCTTCGGTGCGTTTCGCTTATGGCGCGACGAGAGCGCAGCCACATGTTTTCTGTTGCAGGTCAGTGGCGTGGCATGGGTGGATGCCGTCGGGGCCAGTCGCATTTTACTTTTTGAAAGGTTCATAATGATTGTATATTACAATTAAAGTATTCAATAAAAACTTCTTTTTCAGATTATTTGAGATGTTTACTGCTAATGAGGGGAGCTGGCTTTTTTTCAAAATGCCGTCTCCTAAAATCTACCGCCCGAGGGAAATGGTCTTATTATTTGTAATTCTATGATACTTTAAATCAGGAATTTTTGAAACTTTAATTGTAGGTCACGTATTTTTTAAATGATTTGACATTTTACCTCTTGCCACTTTTGGAATCAGCAGTGCGATTCTGTAATTCTGGTCGGTATCGTGATTGACTTCGTTTTGATTTTTTACTTTTGGTTCCATTGTATTATATAAATATACTAGCGAACCGCCCTGGCTTAGCACGGGTAATTTCTGGATCTCGACAACAGCTCCAACTACCGGGCCCAATTGTGAATCTAAACTATCCACTCAAACATATACAAAAAAATTCATCAGAATCGGTCGAACCAGTTTCGAGTTTTTCGAGACTAACAGACAGCAATTGATTTTTGTATAAGGATCGATTATTAGTCGATGTCGAATCGATTTTTATATTAACTTCTTATTTTATGTTACTAAGTGTCATAATGATTTCTTATATTTAAGCGAACACTACACATCGAATAAAACTACTTTTAGGAATTTTATCCCGCTTAATTCTACTTATTTTTACTTACCGACGTTTCGGGTGCTTTGCAGCTTTTGAGTACCTCGTCACCATAGATGCTGCAAAGCACCCAAAATGTCGGAAATTAAAAATAAGTGGAATTAAACGCAATAAAATCCCTAAAAGTAGTTTTATTCAATTACAAAGTGTCATCGTAATGAAAAAAAAAAGCAACGCAGTTACGGAGTGATTCCCACCGGCAAATGATTCCCATTAGAGTTACACAATCGCACCGCCCAGGTGCAACGGACCTGAAGATACATTATCATACAAACGTTTTTTTTTAATTTCATTCCCTTACTAACTTTAGAAATTGTACACAGTTAAGTACAATTTCTTCGTAAACAATGTGCTCTTTAAAGGCATTTAATTAACGTTGTTATGGTTGACGGTAGCGGTACAATGTGAATACGCTAATGTGCTGTATAATTTCATATGTCACATACATATTCAAGTGTTTTATAAAGTATACTTGTGGGAATGTTGTTTTTAGTGTCTCTCTGAATTGTGGCTCACTTGATGGCGTTTTTAGGTAATGTCGTAACATTTCGTCGTATATTATGATTTTATATATTCTATATTAAGTATATATAAAAATCAATTGCTGTCCGTTAGTCTCGCTAAAACTCGAAACTGTCTCGACCAATTCTGAAGATTTTTTTTGTGTGTTTGAGCGGGGCCCTGGATAGTTTAGATTCACAATTGAACCCAGTAGGTGGCACTGTTGTTGAGATTCATAAATCACCCGTGCGAAGCCGGGGCGGATCGCTAGTTGTAAATAAAAAATATGGAATTTTTTGGCGGGAAATCTTTACATTAGTGCGTTTGTTAGTGACTGTGTAAATTCTTTTGCGAGTTGATCGAGTGAGGTCATATTCACAAATATATATATTTTGTCGCTAGGATCCGTTAGGTGGCGCTGAAGTTATTAACAAATCCGTTATTTATGGACAAAATGACTCACACCACTCTCGACAATACAACACGTGTTTCGCCTCTACACGAGGCGTCCTCAGGTGAAGTAGACTCTGCGGAGGCTGGTCGCTAAGACTCCATTTCACCGCAGAGTATTTCAATTGAGGATGTCTCATGTAGAGGCGAAACACGTGTCGTATTATCGAGAGTGGTGTGTCTTTCCTAGTGTGTTTCCTTTAGTTGTGACGGGTATAGTGCACGCAATTGAGGGAGGGTCCTCTTTAAACTGGGCAGGGCACATCATTTTCTTTCTTTACGCGGAATTAAGCAAATTAAGTTATAACAACTTCATTAGAGGGGTGTTATATGTTTGTAGTGTGTATCTGTGTATATGCTGTGTGTCTGTCTGTGGCGTCATAGCTCTTAAACGGATGAACCGATTTTGATTTAGTTTTTGTGGATTGAAAGGTGTCTTAATCGAGAGTGTTCTTAACTATATTCCAAGAAAATCTGTTTAGCCGTTTGAAGATCATGAGCTCTTTTTGTATCGGGGATTTGTAAATTTTAGTTATACTCACAATATGTTTATGTGTGGTAGGTGAAACAGTTGTAGTGTATTAATAGTCGTACTTGTTGCTGCATATTCGTCCGTACGTTTCTCTCCAGAGGGCGCTCTGAAATCAGCTTCGTGGATAATACCACGAAATTATGCTGAGTGTAGCCCTTTCATACTAAACCCGCACATATAATAAAGCTTATAATTGAATTGCTTCCATTTAATTTAGGACTTTTTTTAGTTCTGTAGTTATAAGTTGTTTAGTGTATTATCTGTTGTAACATGTGTGTTGGAGTTTGTTGTAATTTCTTTTTCTTTCTTTCTTTCTTTCTTTCTATTCGGCAGTAATTCCCGTGGTCATTTCATTATGAGGCAATAAACTTTTATTGTTGGACATTGGCCACTTCCGTTGTGGAGAATATTTGCTATAAAACCTACGGTTTCGCATTAGAGGCTTCATACCTTTGACGCTCCTCCCTGTCGCCGTCCTCTCTTCACATTCAACTCTGTTTGGCGAATACACGTTCAGCCATCATCGTCACAATCGTTGCGTAACTCTCCACACATTCGTATGGTCATAAGTCATTTGGCGATCGTCGTCTGTCAGGTATGGACGTCGATGGAATATAATACGATGGATAATAGGATACTACAATATATTTGCTAAATGTTTATTACCATAACTTTAATGTGCGTCGTAAAAAAAATCTGAATAGTAAATGAAGGAAAATAAAGGTGGTGCGAAGGTGGAAATATTCCGTAATAAAACTTGAGTAATTTTCTTTGTATAATTAAGTGTTACGATTACGTACTGTCAGAAACATTTTTAACAGATTTGTATTGTTAATTATTAAACGTTTTTAGGATTTCAAATTATGAATAATTGAATTTAAAAGTATAACTTGTTTTAGTACGATTCGATAAATTTATAAGACTCGTCGTTAGACCACCAAGCCATTTTCACACAAAAACACCTTAACTCGATATTTTCAGCGCAAATGAAAAGGTGACGACAGCATAAATGCCCAAACAAACACACGCATTCACATCAAATGTGTGCCTGAAAAACTGACAACTTTCGAAATTTCGCCAACTAAAGGCGAGCATGGGCAAAAATAAAAGTTTTTTCTACCGACTTCAAAAAGGAGGAGGTACTCAATTCGACTGTATGTTTATTTTATGTGTGTTACCTCATAATTGTCTGGGTGAACCAATTTCGATAATTATATTTTTATTTGAAAGCTGGTGCTTCTCGCGTGGTTCCATATAAATTTGATCAAGGTGTGATCAATAGTTTTTGAGTTATTCTTAATAATTTATATTGAAATCGGTTGTACAAAATTTTTGATTTTAAATTATTGTATAAATTTAAGGCATATTATTTGTGGAATATACACAAATAATATGCCTTAATTTGCCGAATATGCGCGAAGATGATACGAATGTGATAGCCAAAATGCTCAGCGGCATCAAAGGAGCGGTAGCGGGCCGTTCTGCAAGCGTCACCAGTCTGGATATCATGGTTTCCATTTTACCAAATATTCTATAGACAATCTGAGCGACTCAAAACAGGCACATACAAGGCTACAAAAGACAATGTGTATTATTAAATAGTCAAACCTACAAGACTAGAGTTTCACAAGACATTCTTCAACAACGAAAGGCAATGGAGTAATACATTGTATAGCAAATGGACAGTTTATATCCATATAAACTCAACTTATAGAAAGTCTTAAAAATAATGTTCACGTTTTATTATGCTAATTGGTTTTTACCGTTTAATTAATTTTAAACGGTATTCTGTCCACCTTTATTGGACGTGTTTTTGCATAATTTTTTATGTTTTATCGAAATATCTTAATAAGCAATAAATATACGGTTTTAGTGCTAAAACGTTCTTTATAATAAGACGCTTGCAGACCGCTAATTTGACATACTTTATTAATTACTAGTGACCCGCCCCGGCTTCGCTTGGACAGGATCCATTATTGTGGCGTTATTTTAAATTTAAGATAATCATAGGCCATTTACTTTACCAACTTTTTTTTTAAAAGCTTCAAGTTTTTCGGATAAAATATAGCCTAGATCCTTGGCATTGCTCTTTATCTGTTCGTAAAGTTTTATCACAATCGTTTCAGCCATTACGAAGAGTAGCCCGGACAGACAGACAGGCGGACAATTTTTAAAAAAAATGGTTGTTTATGATTTAATAGCATGCAAAGTACTCCCTGAGCTTAATAGAAGCCAGTTATTTCAATATTACAGACACACACTAACATTTTATTGATATGTTTATATTATACAGTATATTTGAGATAAGAAATCACTTGATTAAAAATTTTGTACAACCGACTTCAATATGAATAAAATGAGAACATCATCAATGTAGTCGAAGTCAATTAAATACGCATTATTAAGGATAACTCAAAAACTGATCATATCTTGATCAAATTTATATGGGACCACATGAGAAGCACCAGCTTTCAAATAAAAAGAGAATCATCAAAATCGGTTCACCTAGAAAAAAGTTGTGAGGTCTGAGGTTCCTCCTCCTTTTTTTGAAGACGGATGAAAAAAAGCAAAAAAAAAATAATACTGTTAATTAAATTGTGTGGTTCACTCACGCTGCAGGTATATTACGATTGCAGTACCCATTTGTACTGTTCGACCAGAAAAGCACGACACTTTTACATAACATCAATAAAATAGCAGCTTAATGTTGCTGTGTTTTAGGTACCGAGTGAGTACAACAGAAAATTAGTTTTAATGGTAAGACGTGCTATCTTAGTCCTAAGGAGTGACAACGCGTTTGCATTTCGATCCTTCATCGAGGTTAACCGCAAGTGTCTATGGGCCACAGCATTCACTTACCAGCATGTGGACTGTGTGTTGGTTGGTTGTATTAAACAAACCGGCTAAGTGTGAGTCGGACTCGCGTATGAAGGGTTCCGTACCATCGTAAAACACGTTTTTAGTAGGGGAGCCCCCGTTATTTTTTAATTAATTTTATTTTTTATTAGGTATGTCTTGTTTTAGCGGCAACAGGAATACATATTCTGTGAAAATTTCAACTGTCTACCTATTACGGATCATGAGATACAGCCCGCTGACATACAGACGGACGGACAGCGGAGGCTTAGTAATAGGGTCCCGTTGGCTACCATTTGGGTACGGAACCCTAAAAAGAAAAGGAAACTATATACAGTATATCTTATATGTCAGAAATCTATGTACTAGGACTATCTTCATACTTTAGACTAGGTGGTAGGAATAGGTTTTATCTGCCTAGGCTCCGCCTGGGGAGGTACTAGCCTCGTACCTATTCCTGCCACCAAATAGCAGTGCCCGTACCGTTGTGTTCCTGTCTGAAGGGTATAGAGAGTCAGTATGATTACAGACTGTGAGACATTCCATCCTACTCCTCAGCGGTGACAACGCGTCTGAAGCTTGTTTGAAGTTGACTGGAGGTGTCCATGGACTGCAAGCTACTTATCATCGAGTGAACTGTCAGTTCGTTCGTCACTTCAATTTTATTTAAAAAAAAAGATAATGACGCTGTACGTGGTACAGCCAAGCTGCAGCTATATTTATAGCATAGTTGTAGCACGAATGGGTCGGCTCTCACAGAATACCAGCGTAAAATAGCAGCTTAATGCTACTGTGTTTCGTATGGTGAGAAACTGGAACGAGAACTGGAAAGAGGCATTCCATCTTATTCCTCAAGGCTGACAACGCATCTGCATTTTGATTCGTTATCGAGGATAGATGTAGATGTCTATGGGCCACAGCAACCACTTAGCATCAGGTGGACTGTGTGCTCATTTGTCACCCTATTTCTATTTAAAAAAAAAATAAGTAAAACTGTTTTTACGGATTTTATCGCGTTTAATTTACTTATTTTAATTCCCGACGTTTCGGACGTTTTTGAACATTAATTTACAAATTTTAAATTTAACCCCGAGTTCTGCCTCAGGATCTAGCTTTAAAGGGTCGTCATGTACGCAGTGAAATTAAGATAGGCCTTGGCTTTAAAAAAATTATGCGTTCCTATCATCAAATGTCAGGCGGTACATGCCGTCACGTAGCACACCGTACATTGTTTGTACATGCGTTATATTATATCGTTGTTGGAGACGAAGCATGGCATATAAATTGCTCCTTAAATTTTTCAATGAAGTACCAAATATAGAATTTATTGATTTCATCAAGCTTGTATTGGAAGCATAATATTTGTTTTAGTATCTTGTGTGCATCAAATTTATCTTTTTTTTTTTCATAGGAGAGGGGCAAACGAGCATGCGGCTCACCTGATAGTAAGTGACTACCGCCGCCCATGAACATATATTATAATATATATTATCTTTTTGATTTCTTATATTTACGCGAACACTACACATTGAATAAAACTATTTTACCCTCCTCCCCGTGACCACGGATGCTGTAAAGCACCGAAATGTCGGGATTTAAATTAAGTTGGTCGACTTCAAACGTAATTAAAGAACAAAAAGATATAAATAGCACTATCGTTAGAGAACATCCCACAAATTAGTTGTTTCTTGAAACGATAACTTTAATGTAGCAATTAAGCGAGTAACCATTAATTAAAATGGTTAAAGCGGAAGCCGACAGAGAGTACACACTTCGACTTAAGTTGTATTGATGCGTTGTTTGAGAAGATACATTTTACTTAGTTGGGATGTGGGTAAATGTGGTCAGGTGAGTGGGTTTGTATGTATATTTGTAATTATTTTCTCTATAGAAGTAAAGATGAGAAACGAATACACAGCTGAATGTTGTGACACACAGAGATGAAAGGACTGCCGACAGAAGTGAAAACTCAATGATATATATGCGTATACATGTATAAAGGCCGCTATACTACGCATCGCGTAGTAGACATGCTAATGACGTATTGCGCTCGCGCACAATACGTCACGAGCATGTCGAGGTCATCGGTGACGTGAACCCATAAGTTTTCCCCTACCAAAAATCGCTCAACGCGGCTAAAGCAGTTTTCACTTCAAACAAACATAATACTACATAATACAACATAGAAGACGATTTTCATTTCCCGACGTTTTGGGTGATTTGCAGCACCCACGGCCACGAGGGAATTACGTGGGTGCTGCAGCGCAGGGCACCCGAAACGTAACAAAATCCGTAAAAAAAAAATAGTTTTATTCAATATGTAGTTTACTATTATTTATTCTGTGATGTAGTGTTCGAGTTAGTATAAGAAATAATTATAGAAGACATCAGTTTCTTAATGTTACTGACCACCGCGGGGAGGGACCTCGGCGCACCAAGGCAATTAGCCCACAATGTGGCGACCTCGGATATACCAGTAGTCCACGACCAACTGTTTCCTCTTCCCTCATGCATGCTTTAACACCTATGGTTAGCAAATGCTTGTTAAAAGAAACGAATCCAGCAATAGCAATAGCACTTGTTTCTATCTGAATCTAGGGTTTGATCAGTCGCGTGTGGCATTACATTATGTTCTGTGCATTTATTAACTTTTGATAGAATTAGGAAATTGTCATTGCAGTTGTGCTATGACTGCAACTCGAGTGTGTCAGTTCAACGGGGGAGGGAACATCACCTTCACAGAAAATCAGCGAAAAATAGCAGCATGATTCTGCAGTGTCTCATATGGACTATGCATCGAGAAAGATGTGTCTACTGTCTATGGACAGCAACTATCGTTAACATTTATATAGTATTCGTAATCCATTACAGCCTATAAAAGTCCACTGCTGAACATAGGCCTCTCCCATAGATTTTTTAGAATAGAATAGAATCATTTTAATTCAATAAAGATTACAGTAATACTTATTGAAAGTAAATTTTTTACTTTTACCACTGGTTCGCAAAAAAATTTTGTTAAAAAATTGCTTAGGCTTCTCCCATAATCTAAAATTAATAAATTAATATCGTAAATTGAAATTTACCTTATAATTAACATTTAATGAAGTGTATATATAAATTTTCAAAATAAATATTATACAAATGTTTATATATATATATAATAATCAGCAAACAGAGTGCGACCGTAACTGATGCGGGTTCAAATTTATTGAATCAATAAACGCCTGGTTAAAATGTTTAACCATTTGTATAACGGCACAGATAGATAATTTATTAATAATTAAATTGATGCGTTTATTTTATGTTTTATTATCTGTGTTCACTGAATTATTAAAGTGATGTGTACTGTGTAGTATCTGCGTATGTGAGCCGTGGTAGCTCAGGGGCTTAGCGGTCGCTGTAAATTTCACAGTATCTACGCGAGCAACTCTGGTTCGATCCCACACCACGTGTTTTCACACCATGTGATTTACCACGTGCTCGGCGGTGAAAGGAAACATCGTGAGAAAACTTGCATGTTTCAGAAATAAGAAAAATATATATATATGTCAAAGAGATGTGAAGTCCGTCAACATGCATTGGGGCAGCGCGGCGAACATATCCTTGCCCTAGAACTATACTTAAACACTACTACTACACTACTACACTACTACTATACAAAAGGGGTGCACATTCTTATTGGCTTATTATTATCCTTATCGGCAAGAGTCCGCGCCAGCTCCAGTAGCATTGCTGACAGGTTCAATTGTATGTATTTGAACCACTGCTCTATGCTTCATGTGATCTCATGAATCGTGGTGAACCGTTCCTGTCTTAGTTAAGGAGCCTTTAGTTCATTTAATTTATTTCAGTTGTTTTTTTTTACAAACGAAATCATAAATATATGACATTTGGATCATTTCATATTGTAAAAGTCAAATCTCATGTTAGAATACTATTCTTCCTCTGGTTGTGTCGGATCACTGTCCTACCGGACTTTGAGAGTGTGGAAATAGAGTGCACCTGTGCTTGCACATACACTCAGACACCAGATAGATGGTATCTTCCTTCACCAGGTTAGACAGGTCGAGGGTCTACCAATCGTAAACTCTAGTTTTGGTAATCAATGAATTAATAAATAAATACCAATTATTTTCAGTCTTTAGTTTCAATTTATAAGTGAAGATAGAAGCAATCTCTAACATTTGTTTAGTGAACCTAAATATTTATAAGCTATACAACTCTTAGCGTAAAATATATCTTGTAAACTACTTAATACGAGCTAGGATAAAGTGCAGCAGTTCTTTTGATAGTTATATGTCAAGGGGCTAATAAAAGCCGTGCATGTACCCGCTTCAATTGCTTATTGAATGCAACTGCGTACCAAATAGTAGGTATTTTATTTTTAAAGCCATTATATCTTTGACCCCAATGCAGTGGAGTTCAATAGGATGATAATATTTTCGACTAGTAATATATATGCAGTTTTATGCAATTCCACGAATACCTATATATAATTTATACTAGCGATTGTTTACTTTGTGAAACTCCAGCTTCATTTTGTGATTTAGATAAGCTATGGTACTTGTTTTACAATATTTAATTTAAATTACTTTTAATCTACAGAAATAAAATAATAGAGGTTTGCAGTTGTGCGCGCATCACGGAAAAACTACTGGATAGATTTCAATTAGGTTTTCTAAGTTTTATTTCTTAGACACTTGGCCCTTATCTAAAAAAATATTGCGATATCTTCATTTTGTTATAAAGTTATTAAAGTTTTAAGAAACAACGTTTTTATAAGCACTACGTGTTCAGTGATGTGTGTTTTCTTTGTTAATATATCAAGCAACGCGGACGAAGTCGCGGGTATAAGCTAGTTATGAATATAAAGGCGAAACCGTTTAGTTTTCATAGTTATTATTTATACTAAAAATTTAAAATAAATATTGTGAAACAAGTACAAGTGTATATCTAAATCACTAAAAATAAATATCTATATTTTAATCTATAATTTATTGCGAGTAACATAGGCCATAAGATGTCAGCAAACGTAGCGGTGGATCATATGCTCTTTGATGTTAGCATTTATAAAATAAATATGGCAGACAGGAACAGTCAAAACCTGGTAGGTACCTAAAATAAATAAGCAAAAACGATAATTTTGACGTAACAAACAGGTAGTTCACAGCAGAACATATGCCTCGCCCAAAGAACGTCACAATCGTCACCTGAGCTACCTGTATCCATCGACTTCCTACATAATTTACCAGAACTTCAGTCCATCTAGCAAGGGGCCACCGTACACTTTGTTTTTTTTTTTATAGAATAGGGTGACAAACGAGCACAGTCCACCTGATGGTAAGTGGTTGCTGTGGCCCATAGACATCTACATCTATCTTCGTTTGCGAATTTAAATGCAGATGCGTTGTCAGCCGTGAGGACTAAGATAGAATGCCTTTTCCAGTAAAAGGGTCTCCGGTTCTCTACACTCACCATACGAAACACAGCAGCATTAAGCTGCTATTTTACGCTGGTATTCTGTGAGAGCGTGGTCCTTCCCGGTCGAGCCGACCCATTCGTGCTACAACTATACTATTAATATAGCTGCAGCATGGCTCTACCACCGTACCGTACGTTGCCACCGTCGAGTGCCAGTTGCGTTACGTTTACCGTAACGCAACTGGCACTCGAGAACCTTTCTTCATCATCGGTTATCGGTTCGCCGAGCTGTCTAGCTCACTGTTACTTATTGATCCGTTGGGCTTTGCAGATAAACGATATATGTGATTTCTGGACCTCGATAACAGCGCCACCTACCGGGTCTATTTGTGAATCTAAACCATCCAGGGACCCACTCAAACACACACAAAAAATTGCATCTAAATCGGTCCAGCCTCTTGATGATGATCTTTCATACATGATTTTTATTTTTAAATAAATAGTAAACAATAGATCATTGTTTTTATAGCGATATACTTGTTATGAGAACGTATATAATCAGGTAAACGCGGACATTTCTAGGGTTTAATTAAAAATAAGTAACCAGGTCAAAAAATAAACAAGGTGATTAGTTACGACAAATTTCCTTTATGTGCCGCGGGAACTGTCGGAAAAACGCTTGGAAGAGAAATTACGATGATTAATTGAGCACAGATAGATAACTTTCTATCGAACTGCAGCATTCCCATTTTGTCCGATTCTACTGTTATAAAAAGGATATTCATTATAGCTACATTCGTTGCTTAATTCCATGATTAATCTATTATATAAAAATTAATTTTTGATTGTTCGTATTTTATGCGCAGCCATACCGTTCATTAGATTGCGCTAAACCTTTGTCAACATATTGCTTGCACTTGTGAGAAGGTTACAGGCATAGTACAATTAACTTACAGTAGGTGGCGCGCGTATCGTACCGATAAATTTATTTAAAAGTTATACATCACTCAACTTCAATGAATGTATGTATTCCTAATTAAACAATATAACATAAAACGATATTTCCACAATTATTTTTCTGCGGCAGCAACGCGCCGTGTACCAGCTAGTATATATAAGATTTTCATGAAAATTGATGCTAAAGTTTTATTAATAAAAAACTTATTGCAAGTCACCAGAAGGTAGTGATGACAAACTTAACCAAACCCATACCCGTTTTATAATTTAATATATTCCCGCCATTAAATAAACTCATAATTTACTCAGGTGAGTATTGATAAAAATATTTTAACATCAACTTATTACAATTTGACGGCTCCGTGGCGCAGTGGCTTAGCAATGAGTTGCCGCGGTAACGGCCGTGGGTTCAAGTCCCGCACAGAGCAAGTATTTGTATGAAAGATGTTTGACCTTGTGAAATGTATGTATGTAAACTGCACCCACGATACAGGAGAAAAACCTAGTGAGGAGGTTATGTTTCCTCAAAAAAAATTATAAGATAGCCCTAGACGGTAATGTAGCAGACAAGCTTTACGTGCTGTCATGCATGCGTGATCGTTGATCGATGCGAATGGCATGCACGCATGATCTTCGAATTGGCATGTTCATTGGATTAAAAAAAGAGTAATATTTTTAAACATGACGTTGTAAAATAAAATAGAGTAATATTTTTAAACATGACGTTGTAAAATAAAATAGAGTAATATTTTTAAACATGACGTTGTAAAATAAAATAGAGTAATATTTTTAAACATGGTGTGGTTTGCAAGATGACGTTGTGACCAGGATTAAGAAAGGAATGCTTCGGTAGTTTGGTCATGTAGAAAGAATGAACGAAAAAGAGTGACAAAGCAAATTTATGCTGCAAGTGAACGGCAGAGTCGGAAAGGGACGCCCTAGACGAAGGTTTATCGACCAAATTGGCGATATATTGAAAATAGGCCAGATTAGAGTACCCTTAACCGACGAGCGTGTATGCGTAGATATATGGATGTAAAGGAGGCGAGAGAAGTGTGCCAGGATCGAGCCAAATGGAAGTCCGTAGTCTCTGCCTACCCTCTGGGTGACAGGCGTGAGTGTTTATGTATTTATGTTATGTATTTTTAACAAAATTTTGTTTTTGTGGCTGACCAAAAGTACAAGAAAATATAAATCTACGTTTGAAATTGTCAGAAACAAAAATTTCATTATAAAATACGTGACGTTAGAGCACGAAGGTCCATTATGCAGCATGATCATGCTCATAACGAATGGCATGCTGCATACCGCCTTGGGTGCTAAACGTATATGTATACACACGCACACACACAAAAATAACAGAGATGAAATAACAAACAAACATAGAAAGAGATGATATTTTTAGTTACAGCCTATATACGTCCCACTGCAGAGCACAGGCCTCCCCTCATTTCTGAGGGGGTTTTAGGGCAAGGAAATGTCCGCCACGCTGCCCCAATGCGTGTTGGCGAACTTCACATGTCTGGGATTTTTTTTCTTATTCTGAGTAATAAGTAGTACAACGTTGTTACAATCAATGTACTGAAATGGTACACTTAAATGTGTATAATTGATAGTAGGTTAGTGGCTAAGCGCTCGCCGTAAATTCCACAGTACGTAAGTAATCAGGATTCGATCCCCGTTATCACCAATGAAATTGTTTATTGCAATTTTATGTGCTGATTTATCACGCGCTCGGCGGTGAAGGAATATATCCGTAAGGTAATCTGAATTCTATTATAATCTAGGTACCTTCACTTCGGACTACACATGTCTTCGTAACATTTTTTTAACTTCTCAGACATGCAGAATTCCTCACGATGTTTTCCTTCACCGCCAAGCACGTGGCAAATCAGCACTTAAAATTGCAATTAACAATTTCATTGGTGCCGGCGGGGATCGAACCCGGGTTGTCTGCGTACTATTAAATTTACAGTGAGCGCTAACCATCTGAGCTACCACGGCTCATAGAAAGAGATATTATGATATTTTTACTAGTACTAAATTCAAAATTAGAATATTATACAATACGTGCAAGTTTGAGACTGAAAGTACGTAAATAAAATCAATCCTAAGGCGCCTCAGCTCCGTCTAACTTTAACCTTAAAAACAAATTTACAAAACTTACCACTACATCTCTTTACATTTTATGTACTTTGAATACCAATTATGTGATGTCATTGTATTTACTTCTTGTATATATTTTTAGCTTTGAGTCACTTTGTCTGACTACTTGTCTCTCAAAGTGAATAAAACACGTCACTTGATTACAATACCGTGTAACCGTGTAGTTGCGGTGTAAGAATATCCACTACCCCATATCATCCAGTGGGTGTCGTAAAGGCGACAGAGGGAAACAAATCAGGAGATGGGCAGCTGCGTCTTCCGCATAACGACTAAAAATAAAAACTGCGGTTGCCGACCAGCTTGTCAAGCATGGCAACTGTGGCAAATATCACCCGTATGAGGCAATTTATGGGGGAGGCCTATGTTCAGTAGGAGACTTTAATAGGCTGTAGCGGTAACGGTAACGGATTACAATATAGTCGAATAATATTATAAGAGCGAGACTACACGGCGTGTTGCGACGGCTGCAGGGCATCTGAATAGTACCTTTTTCATCCTTTCACTATAGAAAACTTTCTTCAAATATCGACCCAAAAAGTATTTTAATCACCACGTTTTAGTACGACCAAAGAGTACAAACAGTCTATGTATGTCATTACTCTGAACGCCGTGAGTAGTAGCGGCTTATGAGAATCTACTACCCCATATTATCACTTGTGGTTGTCATATGAGGCGACAGTGGAAAAAGAAAAAGGAGATGGACAGCAGCGTCTTCCTGAAAACAACTCAAAATAATAACAAAATTGCGGTTGCTAACCCTCTTGCCAAGCAATATTAGCAAATCTATTATATTAAAAAAAGTCCCGCTGGGTTTCTTGCTGGTTCTTCCCAGGACAGAGGTTTTTTCGAACCAGTGGTAATTAGACAAAGAGTGACTTTCAATAAGTATTATTTATAATCTATATTGAATAAAAAGTTTCTGTTTCTGTTTCTGTTTATACGTGGTAGAGCCATGCTGCAGCTATATTTATAATATAGTTGTAGCACGAATGGGTCGGCTCGACCGGGGAAGGACCACGCTCTCACAGAATACCAGCGTAAAATAGCAGCTTAATGCTGCTGTGTTTCGTATGGTGAGTGTAGAGAACCGGAGACCCTTTTTACTGGAAAAGAGGCATTCCATCTTAGTCCTCAAGGCTGACAACGCATCTGCATTTTGATTCACATACGAGGATAGATGTAGATGTCTATGGGCCACAGCATCCACTTAACATCAGGTGGACTGTATGCTCGTTTGTCACCCTATTTCTATTAAAAAATCTATGGGGGAGTTCAGCAATGGACTTTTGAAAGGCTGTGATGATGATTTGGCAATGCTTTTTTGCGAAAAACACAATAATAAAAAAGATTTCAAGGTCAAAGGCTTCAAATAAGTTTGTTTTAACAACTCTGTACTAATAAGATTCTAGTAATAAATCACTCCTCTTCCATATCGCATCGCAGCGGTCGTGCAGTCTGAGCCGTTCACTGTAACGAGTTACAATTGAGGGTTGTCACCAGTGTTGAAACACATACTTTATTACTTTTTTATCCATTTCATTCCATTCTATTACAGTTTATTAGAAATACACGACTGATTTTTTTTTATACAATAATGGTGACAAACGAGCACACGGCGCACCTGATTGTAAATAGTACAGTGGCCATAGACATCTACATCTACCCCCAATTTAGAATGAAAATGCAGATACGCTGTCATCCTCGAGGACTTACATGGAATGCCTTGTTTCCAGCAAAAAGGGTCTCCGGTTCTCTACATTTACCATATAAAACACAACAGTATTAAACTGCTATTATAAGCTGGTATTCTGTGAGACCCTGGCTCTTCCCCGGTTTAGGCGACCCACTCGTGCTACAACTATAATATAACTGCACCATTGTTTCACTACGTATACTACGTTGAAGCGTGTGCAGTCCGAGGACCAGCCATCTTCAAACAAATAAGACTTTAGATATGTTGTCAACTCTGAAGGCTTAGAATGCCTCCCTGCCTGTTATTATGCTGGCTATCTATATCCTTTACACCGAAACACAGCAGTGCAAACACTGCGATTTCGACGTACGACTCCTTTTTTGTCTTGGAGTCCGTCTAGGTTGGTACCACTGTTTTAGCTGTTTCCACCACCGCTGTAATCAGGTTTAAAGATTAAGAGAGCCAGTATAATTACAGTCAGAAAGGCAATTCATCTGTGTGTTCAATGGGGACAAAGGGTGTATCGCCATCTTGTTTAAGTTGGTTGCAAGGGTTCATGAATGCATGACCTTTAATAACTACTTACAATAAGGTGGCTTGTTTATTACCGTTTGTCACTCTTATATTATTTAAAAAATACTGTTCTCATTCATTCATCCATCACTTAACACAAATACACATACTATTTTCAACGTATTTTTACGCAGCTGAACTAAATGCACTGTATTAGCAAAATAAAAGTTGACAACCCTAGTAGGAACATAAAATAAACATACTGTGTACAGCGTACACCATGTTTGTTTTATGCTCGGTACTATGTCGCCTTTTACAATGTGTGTTTGGTTTTCAGCACTAACTCGAGTTAGCTTTAGCTTGGTTTTCGTATTTAACATGAATTTGATCTAGCTTTAACATATTATAGCTATATGGTCGGTCCATTGCCACTTCAGCTTACTAATCCGTTACACTAAAAAAGGTTCTCGAGTTTCAGCCTCGTAACAGTAGGCGAAGTGTAGGGCGACCCCCACTAGATGGAGTGACGACCTGGTAAGACATGCAGCAAGTCGATGGATGCAGGTGGCTGAGGACCGTACTTTGTGGCATTCCTTGGGGGAGGCCCTATGTTCAGCAGTGGACTTGTGAAGGGCTATATAATATATTTGTCACCCTTATCTCTAAAAAGGCAACGTGTAACGATAAAATAATGTTTATTTAAATGCATTTCAACACTTTTTTTATACTTAGCTTGACCTTTTGTGTATTGAATGAATGTATTGTTTTATTTTTATTTTTACCCACACTTTCAGACGTATGAATATTGAATAATCTGTTTTTTTTTTGTAGCTATTAAAATTACTAATATTTCCTTTAGCCACTCATGGTAAGCTTAAATTAGTGACCGATCGATGATTCGGTTTCGGCAATTTTCGGCAATAAAATCTAGTTTCGGTAATAGTTTCGGTTTCGGCAAAAAATCTGCCGAACCTTCGGCGGTGCCGAAATTCAGTGTTCATGTATTATCGAAAAAATTCAATATTATCTGTCGGAGCCATTATTGCAACGGAATGCCGATATATATTGTTATTGGAACAGCAGTCAATATCCAACTCTGAGAAAAGCGGTCTTAAAGTATCTTTCTACTCCACCTACTAGTGTATCAAGCGAGCAACTGTTCAGATCGTCGAAGTAACCTACTAGGTGAAAATGTTGAAAAACTGCTTTTCTTGGCATACAATATCAGATTTTTAATTACAAATTCTAAAATTGATTAGTTGATTACTTATCTAGAAATAGTAACAATATGTCGTTTGTTTTATCTGATTTTAGAACTGATTTTTTTATCAAGTACGAGTTGTCGTACAAATTGTTGCAATTATTGTGGAGACATAACTAGGTAATTGTTTAATATCTAGGACTAAACAACATCTCGATATATACCTAATAAATAAACCTTAAAGCTTTTGTAACGTAGCAATTAAATTTTTCTCTCTTATTCTAAGAGTTTATTTTTAACAAGATTAAGTCACTAAAACATGATCCTTATTTTTTTAATTAAGTACTAAACTGTTATAAAAAGTATTGTAATATTTGTTGAGACTGATAATTATATTCATGGGTGCTGGTAGCAGGGTGCGAGGGGGTACACTTGCACTCCTTGTCAGAAAAGAAAATACATAAAAAATCTGAAGGCTTCTAGGTTGCTGTCCAAATTTGTTCATCACCTTGTCAATGAATGCAGTATTCTCCTCTACTCTTTCCCTGTGAACACTGGGCTTGTCGCGCTGCAGCGGTGATTCCCCGAGCAATAATGCCAACTGCCCTATATAGTATATTATCTATGATGCCAACCATCGACTACAGAGATTATGTATGTTTTAGATGAGCGATATATATATTAAATCAAATACCCGCGCGATATGAATTTGACATTACATATATCTACATAATACACATGAATAATTCTATATTCTAAATTAGTTAATAGTATAATGTGTAGATGCTGATGCACCTCCCTGAAAGTAATCCTGACTGCGCCTATGATTATATTGGGTTAATGCTTAACTGAAGAGCTTATTGAATAATAATATATTAGTTATAACAATATTGTGAACACAATAAAATATGTGCTCAATTAACGAGTAAATTGTTATATGTGTAAGTGTAGATTTTTGACAAAATTTTGCCTAAAAAGTATTTCTTAATGTTAAATTATTGAATTTTTACTTAAAAATAAATAAATATATTATTACACGACTACTACAATTACTGTTTTTCTTTAACATAAATTACCTATCTGTATATACATATGTGCAAAAATACACCAGATTTCAGTATACAAAAAAATAACATGTCTAGATAAGTTTCGGTTTCGTTTGAAAATCCTGTTTCATTCGGACACTACTTAAAATTCTTGTGTTAGGAGTGGTTCACGACAGTAGTCGAATGGCGGTTGAAACACAATCACAATCTTTGAGTTCGTATTTCGCACCCTGCTATTAGGCTACTGTCGCTTATACCTTACCTTCTCACTCGGATCTCATGACAGCTCATGATCAATGCATGTAGTTTTAGTTTTTTAACCGAATTCAAAAAGGAGGAGGTACTCAATTCGACTGTATTTTTTATGTTTGTTACCTCATAATTTTTTTCTTGGTGCAACGATTTTGATGATTCTTTTTTATTTGAAAGCTGGTGCTTCTCATGTGGTCCCATGGGGTTATCCTTAATAATTTATATTGATGTCGGTTGTACAAAATTTTTAATTTTTACCACTTGTTTACTCTTAATTATATAATAGCATAAAAAACGCTCCACGCCATATTTTGTCACACAGTAATCAATTGTAAATACCTAAACGAAACTGCAAATTATACTTTCAAATTTAAAAACCCAAACTACACAGTAAAATAAATTAAACGAAACATTCTATAATAACAGTTACACTCCGCAAATAAATTCAGCATATTTAGAATTCCATAGAGAGCGCTATCTAGTGAATAAACATAAATGCGAAGCGTCAACATTGGTTTGGCGATAGCGGAGAAGAGTAAATATTTGCTAGGAAGGAATCCTCAATCGTATCTCAAAGTAAAGGAGTTACGTACTACGAATTATGAGTTAGTAGACATAACACTCTTATGTTCTCCTGGTTGATTTTGGGAATACTCAGAAGCTTTTAATATAGAACAAGGGTGTTGTTAACTCAAAATTCAGATGCGTTGTCACCCCTGAGGACTAAGGTGGAATGTCTCGCTTCCAGTAAAAAGGATCTCCGGCTCTCTACACTAACCATACGAAACACAGCAGCTTTAAGCTGCTGTTTCACGCTGGTATTCTGTGAAAGCGTGGTCCTTCCCCGGTCGAGCCGACCCATTTCGTGCTACAACTATCACGTGTGAGAGATGAGACTATGGGAAATGCCAGGAATCTCATGGCCTCCGAAAGGTGGCAGTATAGTCTAATGCAGACCAGATGTGAACTAACTACTGCGATTCTCAATACGACTGCTAAACACGGCGATTAAGACAAATTCTTCCAATAAGGTAATACTCATATCCAGCGATAGACTGTAACGAGCTAATAGAGATTAACTGAGCAAGTGATAGTGCCACAATTGTACGAGATAAAACTGTGGCACTCACGGACACCTACAACCAACTACAAGCAAACATGTACATACACGGTTGAGGACTAAGGTGTAATGCCTTATAAACTGTTGTTTATAATGATGACCGAAACGCAGCAATTAATGCTTGGCGGCAAAAACAGGTACGATGTTGATGCCATTCTAGACAAATCCAGAAGCAGAAAACGGCTTTACATCTACCATCTTGTAGGATTTTAAAGACCACGTTTAAAGAAGGTAAAACCTGTGTTCTATTGAAGCTATTATTATTCTACGAATCATTTGGTAAATACTATCGTATTTTATCATATGTATTATATTAGGTCCCACATTTTAAAGTATTTAAGATAAGATTATCAGGTTACATTTACAAGTCTAGAAGCAACGTTTAAAAGCAAATATTAATTTATGACAGCAAAACTTATCGCTCGATAAAGTTTTAATTGATAAATGATTTCTTCATGTTTATTAAATAATGTTCGGTTTTTATTTTAAAAGACGGCAAGTTTCACAAAAAACACCGAGTACAAACATATGTTCCTATATAAGATGTACTTATATATTATTATTAGTTGTTTGTTATATTTATTTATTATTATTTAATAATTGTATTATTATTATATAATAATTAAATAATAATACATTATATTATTATTATTTAATAATTGTGGAGGATAAAATATTATGGAACTCATATTTGTCTTTTGATAGTGTTAAGAAATCAATATTGTTACAAGTCGTGTAGTCCCAATCGATAGATTTCTTCGTAATGGTCCATAGTCTCGCCGAGAAAGAAAACCACATAAGTCCGAATGTTTTTTTTTTATAGTAAGTAATGGTAAGTGGATGCTGTGGCCCATAGACATCTACTTTTTATCCTCGATTAAGAATCAAAATGCAGATGCGTTGCCACCCCTGAGGACTAAGATGGAACGACTCGTATCTAGTAAAAAGGATCTCCGATTCTCTACACTTACCATACGAAACACAGCAACATTGAGCTGCTATTTTACGCTGGTATTCTGTGAGAGCGTATTCCTTCCCCGGTCGAGCCGACCCTTTCGTGCTGCAACCTTAATATAACGACTTATTAATGCTGCATTGCTGTACCACGTATAAACGTCTTAAAGTTAAAGACAAATAAACATTTTTGTATTATAGATCTACATCCGTGTTTATCAGTTGGTCTTGTAAAAAACACAGTAACATTTGAAAGCTTTGATCTTTCGACGTTGCTCTCCATTGCCGACTTGGGTATCGTTTTCTAGCATAAACTGTTAGTAATACCACCATCTTTATAAAGTTACTGTGTGTTTACATTTATGTAACTATCTATCAATAGAAAAAAATGAATTCTCATGAATTCTCTCTTGCACTTCCCGTAGACTTTAATTCGAAAGATAAATCATCATTATTATCACTATTACATATATTACGTGGTAGAGCCATGCTGCAGCTATATTATGGTTGTAGCACGAATGGGTCGGTTTTACCGGGGTAGGACCACGCTCTCACAGAATACCAGCGTAAAATAGCGGCTTAATGCTGCTATGTTTCGTATGGTGAGTGTATAGAACCGGAGACCCTTTTTACTGGAAACGAGGCATTCCATCGTAGTCCTCAAGGGTGACAACGCATTTGCATTTTGATTCTTAATTGAAGATAAATGTAGATGTCTATGGGTCACAGTAACCACTTACTATCAGGTGGACTGTGTGCTCGTTTGTCACCCCATTCTATAAAAAAAAATATTATTATTACTATTACCGTCTATCAAAGTCACCCAAACATAGGCTTCCCCCATATATTGCCTCTATGTGATTGTCTAATATCCCCTATATTATCATAGTTGCCAAGTTTCGCAGGCGGGTTGGCAAACTTAGATTTTGATCATTTTGGGTCCTTTTTAGGATTCCGTAACCAAAGGGTAACGAACGGGACATTATTACTAAGCCTCCGCTGTCCGTCCGTCTGTCTGTCAGCGTGCTGTATCTCATGATCCGTAATAGGTAGACAGTTGAAACTTTCACATAATGTGTATTTCTGTTGCCGCTATAACACGAAATAATAAAAATTACTCAAAATTAAAAGTGGCTCCGCTACTAGAAACGTGTATTATGATGGTACAGAACCCTTCATGCGCGAGTCCGACTCGCACTTGGCGGGTTATTAATTTCATCTGTCTGTCTTACGACACCCAAAGGATGATAAAGATTAGTGATATTCTTACACCGCCACTACATTGTTTTTTTTTTCTATTGAAAGATAATTACATAAATTTTTATAAAATAAACACACGGTAACTTTATAGAGTTTGAGTTGTGTACCTCTATAAAATTTATAAATATATAAAAAATAACAGACACACAAAAGTGAACGTAGATTTACATAATATAGGGTTAGTACTGTAGCATATGTGTCCATATCAAGAAGTTCCTGTCAAGAAGTTAGACCATTATTCTCAAGTTGTCGACCGACATATATCTTCTTATTGTTGAAGATGATTCAACAGCACGACGTCTTTCTAAAGTACGAGTGTCCGTGCGGAAATTATTCTTGCGAATAACTTTCAAGCTTACTTACTTTTTATTACTAACAAAATATATAATACCTGTTACCTCTTACGACTGCAAATTCATTTTTTTTTTACTTTTGCTGTATAAACATACTGGCCGAGAAGAAACTGCACGCTAAAGAAAATACTTAAAAAAGAATAAAGAACAAAAACAAAAAAGGAGTGACTGACGCTACTGGTTGCATGCACACCCACATAATCCGTTTTAATATCGTATTTAAATACACCAAAGTCAATACTAAAACATAAAATTTTGTAAAGCAACGCTGTATTTTTGGATATTATATCATCGTCTCAATATGTTCAAGTTTCATTGAAGTCCTAACAATACATAAGTAAAGAAATTAACCGCCGAACATGTGGTACATTTACCACATTATATAGATATAGCTACGATTCTGGGGTACTGTAGTAATGACAAAAATAATAAATATGGACCTACAACACTTCTATGTACCTTACTAATGTGAAGAGCTGTCGGTTCATTCGTTCATTTCAGTCTATCAAAAGTCCACTGCTGAACATAGGCCTCCCCACAGATTGCCCCAAAGGGCAACTGTTTTTATTGTGATAAAGATATTATGAGGAAGAGGCGGCCCCCCACAAGATGGAGTGACGACCTGGTAAGACATGCAGGAAGTCGATGAATGCAGGAGGCTTTGGACCTTGCTTTGTAGCATTCTTTTTGTGGGAGGCCTATGTTCAGCAGTGGGCTTGTGAAGGGCTGTAATGATAATGATGATAATGAAGATGTGATTGTTAACCAACTGATGTTTCAGTTTCCTGGGTCATCTCTTACGACACCCACGGAAAGATATGGGATAATGGATATTCTTGCGTCGGCACTACACCGTCAGTTAATAGCTCGGAATCAGCAAGTAATTTTAGTATTAAAGCGACTGACATATTCAAACTGAATTTTCACAGTTAATAACAAAATTACAAGAATCGCAATCTGCCCGTGAGATTACCCAATTACGTAATTTTCATGAATTGAACCCGTTTACCGCCGCCGGAAACTTGTAGGCCGGCATTAAAAGTGAGGTCGCGAGGTGACTATTGTTCATATTTTAACGAGCTTGAGACGACGGGCTAAAAATGGAAACGACGTAACATTGAAAATCAGTTTAAGATTAATTTGTAAAAAAATGTTTCTTGTAATCTTGTACACCGCATCGTTTTATAGTATATGTAGTACTAGCGATCCACCCCGGCTTCGCACGGGTGATTTCTGGATTGCTACAACAGCACCACCTGCCGGGTCCACTTGTGACTCGTTTGGCTCATCCAGGGACCTACTCAAACACACTCAAATAATTTCATCAAAATCGGTCCAGCCGTTTTAGAGTTTTTGCTAGAACAACGGACAGCAAGTAATTTTTATATATCAAGATTATATTATATAATAGGCCAGATCCTAATAGACGGAGTGACAGCCGAATTCTTGGCTCAGGACCGTGCTTTGTTGCATTTATTGGGGACCTTCGTACGCAATGGAGTTGTGAAGAGCTGTAATAATGATGATGACGTCGTTTACAACTGTGATGATAATGTTATCTGTCTTAACAGTTATGATATTACAGAAGGTAGTAGGTTAAGAAGATACAAAATTAGAGTGATCGTTGTTGGTTATTTTGTCGCAGGGTTCATGCCAACGCAGGTAAAAGATCCCCCATGTACCTATAATATATGTTGTTAAAGTCATTTCACAAGGTATTCTATAGGATGCATTTCGGTGAGTGTGCGCAGTAATTACACGCTTTAATTCCTCCCTCTCCTTTCCACCATCGGACAACCAGGCGGTCGGCGGGTCTTCATTCCTTTGTTGTCTATATTCCACGCATTAGAACCAAACGTCCATTTTTTGTAATGCTTACAGCAAAGGAGTGGAATAATTTGCCGGCGTCTATCTTTCCGTCCGAATACAATCTGGGCGTCTTCAAGGCAAGAGTGAATAGGCTTTTGTTACGCTAAGACAGTGCGATTTACCATCTAAGGCTAGTAAGGCTACCATCAAGCACTGACTTATAATAAGTAAAAAAAAAAAATATGAATATTAATATTTTGCACGTAAGGTGAATGTTTTTAAAAAAGAATTACTTTCATTGTACTCCGAGGAGAATAAGTACATGGAATTGGTTTTCTTCCTTATTTTTCTTTTTAGTCCACTTCAAAAAAAGTCGGAGGCTTACGATTCGGCTGTATGTTTTTGTACATTTATGTATACAGTCGAATTTACGCGAAGTTACGCGATATCTTCGTCAATTGTGAATTTGACTTGGTTGTTATACTTATACTATTTTTTTTCTCAAAATTTATTTATTATATTAATTTACTTCTATAAATTTTGAGAAAAAATTCTCCACTAAGGCAAAACTTTTTATTTATATTTCTTAGTCCACTTAAAAGGGTAAAAAAATTTGGAAAAACCAAAAGTGCATACCTCGAGCGTTCATGTAATGTTTTGAATAATCAATTTACTTTTATTAATTACCGAAACGCGTATTTCGTTTAAAGCTACAAAAAATTGTTTCTGTTTAATTAGCACGAAATTTTTTTGACTTCTTGATACCGGTGATTTTGGAACGAAGTTCTTTATCGGACGATACGGATTTGGCGGATGGGGGCTAGGCGACAAAAAGTGTAAGATTTTTCCGTCACGACCCCTTCTGACGTAGTGTAGACGGCCTTGGAGGCTATAAGGAAGGGAGATGGAATAATATACATCTCCCTCGCACTTTTTCTTATCGTGCCATGAAAGAAATATTATTTTATTTTAAATGACGCTTCATTTTAATAGACGCTAGTAATTCATTTATTTGTATTTGTTAATCAATAATAATAATATACTACGAAAGGAACTTCGTTCCAACCGAGTGTTCCACGACACTCACGCATATTTTATTTTATTTTAGAATTCTTTTTAAATTTTTATATATTTTATTTTACAATTTTATCTCTAATATTTATTTTAAAATATGTATTTTAGAATATATTTCATTTTAGAATTTGGTATTTTGTTACCGAAAAATATTGTCAAATTATTAATAAAAAAAATATTAATGAACGGGACAATTTACAATAGTGAAATTCAAAAGGCTTCCTAAGGATTAAAATCTAAATCTAATTAAAAAAAATCAAAGTGATAAGTTCAGTTTTTTCAAAAGATTCACATCCATACGGACCAACTGACGTCAAAGTGAAATTATTTTAATTAACTTTTTTTAAATAATAATCGAAATAAATAATCTTATAACTACGTCAGAAGTATTAATTGAAATCTCCTCTTGCTGTTGGTGTCCTTTTTCTATACAAGTGCAATATAAAGCTGGTTGAAGTGATTAAAGTTGAGTGGATCGCGACTTTTTGATTTGGTGACAATAGAGCACTACATCTAAGCTTCGCGTTCAATGTGTGCAATAATGTACTTTTAATAAAAAGTAAAAGCCACCTTCAAAGAACTAACAAAATAAAATATTGTTTTTTGGCTTTACGATGGCCAAACGACCACCCTAGCCGCACATTAACCTACTGTCACTGATATTACTTTATACCCTTTCTTATTGCACGCCTCACAACGTGAGGGAGTTCTCTACTCTCGTTATGTGGCCATACCTCAATTTCGCTACATAAAATCGTTCTTATACTCTTAGCTAGACATCAAAACCATATTATTATTAACGTTACAATAACTACAGACATTGAATTATAAGATTAGTTTATTTTCTAATTGATTCACTTTAGATTACATAACAAAAAATGCAATTGAAAAAATATATGGACTGCCGTCCGTTGGTCTGTGCGTCGGTGAGTCTTCTCGCTTAATAGAAATGTAAGCAATTTATTGAGATATATAGTATTAAATAACATTCCATAATTATATTCTAAGGATCGCTATTGATTTTTGTTATTGAACTCAACACCATTTAAAAATTATTAATGAAAGTAGATCAGATTCTCTGGTTTTTTTTAAATTTTAATTTTTAACATAATAAGCATGTGCGCCGTGCACTTTTGGATTTTTGAAATATTTTTGACAAATTTTAAGATTTAAATTTGAAATTAAATTAAAACTTTAAATACTGAATACGTTTTTGCCACTGCCAGAAAACATAACGATCGTTTGGAATTGGAACATGTACTTAATTGTGGTAGTTACACACATAACAAGTAAATCATGACGCTCTGTATTGCAACAAGCAACATTGTTATAAACGATCGTAATCCACACATGTCGCGACATATTAGGCACAGAGTACGTACATTAAAGTTGGAAAGCAACTTTTTTATTTAACACTGATCTTTTAGCTGCTATATCTATACAAATAAATAAAATTGAAGTGTCTGTTTGTAATATCAAAATAACAGCTTTTTACTAAATGCGTATGAAAGTATATACGGTATTTATAGCAAAAACACAATTTTTAAAAATTTTGTCTGTCTGTCTGTCTGTCTTTTTGTTCCGGCTAATCTCCGAAACGGCTGGACCGATTTTGACGGGATTTTCACTGGCAGATAGCTAATGTTATAAGGAGTTATAAGGCTACATGTATTTTAGAAAAATTATTAGGGTTCCGCGCAAAAAAATTAAAACCCATAAAATCTAATCGTAATAAATTCCACGCGGGCGAATTCGCGGGGCACAGCTAGTAATTTATTAAAGTAGGAATAAAGTTACAGCCTAAGAGTATTACCACAGTCTAAATTATTATACTGTGGTATTAACATGTAGTGGTGGTATAAGAATATCTACTACCCCATAACATCCCGTATACCACATCGGCGAACCACAGCAATGAAATTGCAATTAACTATTTCATTGGTGTGGCGGGAGTCGAACCTGGGTTGCTAGCTAACTGTAAAATTTATACACGGTGCTGTATAATTTAAATACATATAATATTGTAAATTGTTAGTTTTAAAGTTCAAACTTATAAAAAAATTATTAATTCATTATAATTCACATTTTAACCGTTACTTTTAAAGTTATAAAAATAATTATCTATACAAATAAATAAAATTTAAGTCTTTTTGTAGTGTCAAAATAACAGCTTTTTACTAAAGGCATATGACGGTATACGCAGTACTTATACAAAAAACAATTTTTTATATTTTTCTCTATCTGTCTGTTTGTTCCGGCTAATCTCCGAAATGCCTGGACTGTTTTTACGGGACTTTTATAGACAGATATCTGATGTTATAAGGAGTAACTTAGAGAGCAATAATAAATATATATATGGAAAATACATAAAGATTACAAATAAATGTGTACTTTTTTCCTGAATTTTCCAAAAGTACTATATTTTTGCACCTTTTTTGGAAAAACTACTATATTTGTTTAAAAAAAGGTGGCAACCCTACTTGAAATGTACGCAGAGCTGCATCTCGCTGCGCGCCCTTTCCCTTAGGGTCGCATCCGATTCGGCGTAAAGGCCCTACAGGCCAAAGCCGTTTAGTGGGTAAGGCACTTCTTCAAAGTGAGTCCCACATAACCACGCAGCCGGCTGCGTGGTATGCTAGGAGCATTCACCACCTCCCTCCTCCGCTTACGAAGGGTGTCCTTGCATTGGGCGCAAAAAGTTGCATCTTTCTTTCTTTATTGGTCTTAGGATATAAAAATGTATTACATAGTATGTTATTTTATTTAAAAAACGTTTACAGTAAGATTTCGTATCGTGTTGGGGGTTTACATACATATATTGCAGAGAATCCAGACTTTATTGTTAGCCATCTAAATAATTGTTCCGTGCGGTATTCGAACCTGCAGTCCCGCCCCCAATTACTTAGCCACTGCGCTACGGAGCCGTCGATGTGAAACTATATGTTTAAAGCTACACTACTAGTCTTCTTTTTATAAGAGTAAAGGTGACAAACGAGCCCACAGTCCACCTGATGTTAAGTGAACACTGTAGTCCATTAAAATCTACAATTATCCTCCATTAAAAATCAAAAACTACCAAAAAAGTTCCTCCTTATTATTTTTCAACCGACTTCAAAAAAAGGACTTCTCAATTCGACTGTATTTTTTTTGTGTGTTACCTCAGAACTTTTTTTCTAGGTGAACCGATTTTGATGATTCTTTTTTTATTTGAAAGTTGGTGCTTCTCATGAGGTCCCAAATAAATTTGATCGAGATCTGATAAGTAGTTTTTGAGTTATCCTTAATAATGCGTATTTAATTGACTTCGACTACATTGATGATGTTCTCATTTTATTTATATTGAAGTCAGTTGTACAAAATTTAAAATTTTACCACTTGTTACTTTCTAGAAGGATGATTTAATTTGTTTGCCTTTTTCTGATACTCTTTATTTATTTATTTAATTAATTTTTATTACATACCTTAAGATAAGGGATATCAAGTGCGAACTTAATGCCTTATGGCATTCTCTACCAGTCAACCCGGGATGATTTGAGAAACAAACACTTCATAAATTTAATAAAAAAGCAATAAAGATATAGGGTACTATCTGTTAAGTAAATATTCTATACTCTTTGTTAAATAAAGAATAAAATATAGAGATTTACTAATATTTTTAAGTTTTCGTTGTTACTGTATGCGTACTCGTAAATCCGCTGTTGGAAATCCAATACACATCCAAATTTAACTCAAAAATTTCTCTTGTAAACATTGAAATGTGAATACCCTTTAATTAAAACAAGCAGTGTGCACGGCCTAACTCGCGTTTGCTTACAATCTGCCGAATGTATTTCGAGTGTATACGATAGTAAAAAGTGTAAAAAATGAAAAATTATAGAGAAATTTTTTTTGGGTATTGTATACAAATTAGAACCGTGTATTGGCAGTTTAAGTATATCCTCTACTTCATTTCGTCCCGTGGGTGTCGTATGAGGCGACAGAGGGAAACAAACCAGGAGATGGGCAGCAGCGTCTTCCTAATAACATGGTAGAGCCATGCTGCAGCTATATTAGTAGTATAGTTGTAGGACGAATGGGGTAGTTAAACCGGGGAAGGACCACGCTTTCACAGAATACAAGCGTAAAATAGCAGCTTAACACTTCTGTGTCTCGTATGGTGAGTGTAGAGAACCGGCGACCCTTTTACTGGAAAAGAGGCATTCCATCTTAGTCCTCACGGGTGACAACGCATCTGCATTTTGATTCTTTATTGAGGATAGATGTAGATGTCTATGGGTCACAGCAACCACTTACCATCAGGTGGATTGTGTGCTCGTTTGTCTCCCTATCCTATAAAAAAAACTAAAAGAAAAACTGCGGTTGCCAACCCGCTTGCCAAGCGTGGCAGCTATGGCAAATATCCCCTATAAGATAATCCATGGGGGAGGTCTATACTACAGCAGTGGACTTTTAATAGGCTGTAACCGTAACCTTTTATCTTATTATTTTATATTGTGTTTGTTAAATAAATGTGTTTCTATGGCTATTGTAATAAAATACGAATATAAATAACTAACACAAGTTTCACTATGGCGCTTCGTTTTAAAATTCCATATTCTCCTGCGGGTGTACGCCGCACGCAGCGAACTTTGTGGTCGCGGCGGCGCCTTTGACAAGATTGCCAAGGCGGCGCGACATAAAGGCGACCGTATCTAAGCGAACAGACTTTACTATTTGATAGGTTGTAACTGTAACGGTAGCGGTATACAACTTCGAATTTAAAATCCACTAAGAGTGTAAGTTAGATCAGCTTTTTTTAGTGAGTACAGTACAGTACTAACAGCGTAGTACTATTATTTATTCTGTGGTAACAGTCTTTTCTTCATAAACAGACTTTTTTAATAAAACAAGTAGTAAAATTAAAAATTTTGTACAACCGACTTCAATATAAATAAAATGAGAACATCTTCAATGTAGTCGAAGTCAATTAAATACGCATTATTAAGGATAACTCAAAAACTATTGGTCAGATCTTGATAACATTGTATGGGACCACATGAGAAGCACCAGCTTTCAAATAAAAAATAATCATCAAAATCGGTTCGCTCAGAAAAAGTTCTGAGGTAACACACATAAAAAATACAGTCGAATTGAGAACCTCTTTTTTTGAAGTCGGTTAAAGTAAGGGTGAAAAACAAGCACACAGTATACATGTTGATTTTTCAATGATACCATATTATGGCGGCGTAAAAGAAGCCGTACCCAATGTTGATCCGTGATTTCGTAAGAGGCGACTATGAGAGAGCCCTGAAAGTCTTTATGACCTCCGATGCACGACTGTATACTTCGTCTGTTGCAGATATCCCGTGTAGTGAAGGCTTAAGAATATCCACTACCCACACAACACGCGGCATAAGCTATTATTATTTCACGCTGATATTCTGTGCGAGCGTGGTCCTTCCCTGATCGAGCTTACCCATCCGTGCTGCTGTCATATACGCGAAACGTGAGCAAATACAGATATTTTAAGCGTGGTAGAGCCATGCTGCAGCTATATTATGGTTGTAGCACGATTACATTTTCTCGACTGGGAAAGGACCACACTCTCACAGAATATCGTGAAATAGCTGCTTAAGCTGCTGTATTTTGAATGGTGAATGACGAGGAGTGAGCGAACCTGCATATACGAGTAGGTAAACAAAATATTTCATTTTTAACCCCCGACGAATACAAGTGGTGTTATAAGTTTGTAGTATATATCTGTGTATCTGTGTGTCTGTCTGTGACATCGTAGGTCCTGAACAGATGAAAAGATTTTGATTAGGTTTTGTTTTCGTATGAAAAGTGTTTTAATTGAGAGTGTTCTTAGCTATGTATCAAGAAAATCTGTTCAGCCGTTTGACGATCATAAACCCTTTTTGTTTCGGGGTTTTTAAATTTTTAAATTTAAGTTATCTTAATATTGTTTGTAGTGTAAGGACGTCATATTTACTTTATAAAGTTGTCTGTGTCAGATATTACTCACGTTCACATCCGATACACAAATAAACTACTAGGAATAGATAAAGCTTTGAATGTAATGAACGAATCGTTACTCTGAAGTAAATTTAAAAATAATGATTTCAATGTTTGTAATATAAAACACAACTATGATTTATGACAGAATTTAAAAAAAAGTCTGAAATGGAAACACTCGTGAAGTGATTAGACAAGATAAGAATTTAAAAAGAATCATTAAAATCGCTTTACAACTATAACGTAAACATCGTATAAAATAAACATAAAACACAAAAAAAAACATACTGTCATTTCAATCAATCACATTTGATTGACAACCTCCTGCTTTTTTGAAGTCAGCAAAAAAATAACTATACTAATAATAACACGTAATCTAAAGAGTAATAATCACTACGTTAATCCAATCATGCATGTCAAACTTACGTTCCGCATATAGCCCGCGGATCACTATCATATTATGTGTAATAAATACTAATTTACTACAAATCATATGTCATTATCGAGTGGCCTGCGACCAGTTCTAAAGATTATAATTACCTACTTACACCACAAAGTTCAGTAAATTAGATGATATCGCCGCTTTATTTGTTTCAAATTGCGCGTCTGTTCATAGCAAAGAGAATGTAATCACTGCGTTTAATCGCTCACACTGGATAAAAACTGGATAAACGAACGTTGAACGTGGTAGAACCACGCTGCAGCTATATTATGGTTGTAGCACTAGTAGCGAGACCGGTAGGTACCACGTCTCGCTACTAGTGCTACAACCATATCCGGGTAGTAGGACCACGCTCTCACAGAATACCATCGTAAAATAGCAGCTTGTTTGCTGTGTTTCGTATGATAAGTGTAGAGAACCTTTTTAATGGAAACGAGGTATTCCATCTTACTCCTCAGGGGTGACAAAGCATCTGCATTTTGATTCTTAATCGAGGATAAATGTAGATGCCTATGGGCCACAGCATCCACTTACCATCAGGTGGATTGCATGCTGGCTTATCACCCCTAGTTTGTAAAAAAAGTTAACTGGATAAAGTCATACTGCGTAGATCCGACCAAAATTAATAATTTTAATCTGAAGGTAGCCGTGGTTAACTATGACATTGGGACGTCGAACACCTCAGTCTCTCCCGTGACCCGTGACCGTGTCCGGGTGCTGTAAAGTGCTCGAAACGTCGGGAATATAAAATAAGTTAATATACGCGATAAAATCCATTACAACTAGATTTATTTAAAAAAAGATTTTACATAACTTTTTTTTTGTTTTTTATTAAAGAAATACTAGCAATGTTATTTTTAACATTACTAATATTCCCTTTAACCACTCCTGGTAAGCTTAAAATGCTTGTGTTAGAAGTGGTTCATGACAGTTTTCGAATGGAGGATTCGAACCCACCTCGAACTCGACCTTTTGAGTTCGCGGTCCGCACCCTGCCATTTAGGCTACTGTCGCATGTTGTCCAACGATAAGATAAAAAGTTAATTAAACAACTAGCAACTCGCCCTGGCTGGGATAGGATATATTCATGTGGCGTTATTTAGATTTAATAGATATAATTGAATACCATTTATACTATCCATTTTTCGTTTTAAAAAAGTCTTAAAGTTTTTCCCCTCCTGGCATTGCTCTCTATCTGTTCGTAAAGTGTCATCATAAATGGTTCAGCAATACAGAAGATAAGCCCGGACGGACAGACAGACAGACAAACATTTAAAAAATGCAAATAACCTCCTGAGCTATATGTATGGAAGACGGTTTCAAAGGTCTTTTTTAATATTAAGGAATTTATGAATAATAACCGCTGTGGAATTACCATTGTGGAAAACCAAGCTATTTCTAATATGATTTGTATAATTGATTGTGTAACATAATAGTGATTGTAAACTGTTCTTTTTATTTAAAAATGTGCCGCTGAGTTTCTTGCAGGTTCTTCCCAGGAAATGAAAATAATGAATGAAAAAAATATAGATACATCTGATTTTTCGAATCATTGGTAAATTTAACATAAGAATGACTTTCAATAAGTTTTATTCATAATCTATATTGAATAAAAAAAATCTATTTATATTTCTTTTATCATTTCCTTTTGCGTCAATTTATTTTGAATCTGGCCCGGTAGCTTATCCTTAATTTTGTAAGTGCCCTTGTAGACAATTTACTTTGTCACCCCGGTAATTATTGCTTGACAACGCGACGTTGGATTGGAATAATTAAATTAGTAATTAAGCGTTATTTATTTAAAAAAAAAACATTATATTCCAAATACCATTCAATACGTATGTGTGCTTTATATTTACAAACAAAAAAGATTCCTTGATTTTTAACTGATGCCACGTTATGGCGACATAAGAGAAGCTTTAAGGTGAAAACAGACTCGGTTTATGTCACGTGATGTTACGTCCGTCAGAAGACATCGGTTTTTATAGTAAATATATGAAGTATGATTATTAAGAACCATATTTATCTTATGTGACGTCGCTGACGCAACCAAATCCCACTCGACGTGTTATTGCGTGTGCGTCAGATCGCGTGTATTTCTTTTTAACCAAGTAGTATAAGAACGCTAAGTTTAAAAAATATTCGTCAGAGCTGTCACTAAAATCCACGCGACACTTCACTAACTGCGTGGCGTACGTAAGCTCAGTGTGTTTCTGTCACTGACGAGGCTGATTAGTGGCGTGGCGTAGGGTTAGTGTGTGTCTAACGTAATATCAAATCACATGGCATGACATCACATAAGCCCAGTCTGTTTTCACCTTTACACCATTTTGTTCCGTGATGTCGTAAGAGGCGGCTATGAGAGAGACCAGAAAGACTTTACGACCTCCAATGTACGACGGAAAACTTCGTATATGGCATATATTTATACTTCCACCATCGGACAACCAGACGTTTGGCCAGTCTCCACCCTTTCGTTGTTGACTTACCACGCATTCGAACCAAACTGTTTGCTACATTATTCATCATGCGACATCATGCATACAGCAAACGAGTGGAATAAGTTGCCAGCATCTGTGTTTCCATATTACAATGTGAGTGTCTTCAAGGCAAGAGTGAATAGGCTTTTGTTAAGTCAGTGCGCTTCACCATCTTAGGCTACATCACCACTTACCATCAGGTGGGATTGTAGTTAAGCGCTGGCTTAGAATAATACAAAAAAAATATCTAGTGAAGTGGCGACATAAGAATATCCACCACCCCATATCAGTCGTAAGAGCCGACAAAGGGAAATATGAAAGGAGCTAGACAACAACATCTTCCTGATAACTCAAAGTAATAAATACTGCGGTTACCAAACCGCCTGCTAAGCGTGGAAACTTTAGCAGATATCCTCCTTATGATGCAATCTTTGAGAGAAGCCTGTGTTTAGCAATGGACTTTTGATAGGCTGCGATGTGATTTGGACCGGCGATAGGGTGCAGCTTTAAAATTTACGAGGTAAATATCTGAGTAGTCCTTCCTACAACGAGAGAGGTCAGTGTATTGATAGATTGAATTTATACAGTAGATTGGCAATATTTATATCCATCCATCCATTACTTCCTATAAAAGTCCACTGCTGAACATAGGCCTCGCCCATAGATTGCTCATAGGGGGGAATTTGCCATAGTTACCACGCTTGGTAACTATGGCAATTGGCTTGGTTTTTAGTTGTTATCAGGAATACGTCGCTGCCCATCTCCAAGTTTGTTTCCCTTTGTCCCCTCTTACGACACCCACGGGACGATATGGGCCAGTGGATATTCTTTCACCGTCACTATACGGTCAAAATCATACCTACATGCAGTTAAACTAACTTTGACATAACTAAATTTAACATTGCTGTAAATCTGTTTGTAATAACTGATAATATTGTAATGTTAATGTTCACAAAATATTCCGTAATTTTTTATATTAATTATAATACATTTTTAATTTATAATTTAATTTATATATTTTTAATTTTTTATTAATAATTTTATTATTAAACAAACCCAATTTAATTTAAAATGTAGTAAATTTAACATATTTATCAAAATAAACCCACTAGAAAGATATTGTTAAAATATAATAAAGAAAGTCGGCGGTTTAAGCTATTGTTCTCTATCTCTATAAATGTTTTTCTAAAATTTCAGGGTGGTAGAGCCAAGCTGCAGCTATAATATTATGGTTGCAAAAAAAATGGATCGGCTCAACCGTGGAAAGACCACGCTTTCACAGAATACCAGCGTACAATAGCAACTTAATGCTGCTGTGTTTCGTCTGGTGAGTCTAAATAACGAGAGACCCTTTTTACTGGTAACGAGGCATTCTAATTTAATCCTCAGGGGTGACAACGCATCGACATATTGATCCTTAATCGAGGATAAATGTACCTATCCATTTCATTCGTCATAGCATCCACTTACCATCAGGTGGATTGTGACCTCCTTTGTCATACTTATTCTAAAAAAAAACATAATGTAATACTAACTAAACATCTATATTAATGCTGCATTTCTCCTTAGAAATTCTTCTAGGTCCACCCTCTTGCGTACTTTTATAGTCAAGTAGCATTGCCGTGTTCCGGTTTGAAGAAGAACCTGTATAATAACAGGCTCTGAGACATTCCATCTTAGACCGCAGGGATGACAACGCATCTGTGGCCTTTTTGTTTTAAGTTGGTTGCTGTTGTCTATGCTACATTGTCAGATATACTAAGAGTCGCCAACCCTATATAATATAGTATCCTTCTATATTAAGTCTCCTGCTAGGTGTGATAGGGGACCGAATAATATACATAATTCTAAAAAATATATAGAATGCGATTTTTTTAATTAAATAAATAAAAGCTGACTATGACGTGAAGTTAATCGTGAAAGCAGCAGAGAATATTTCTTTAAAATAAAATATTAAAAATATTAACTAATAGCAGCGTAAAATAGCAGCTCACTGCTGCTGTGTTTCGTATGGTGAGTGTAGAGATCCGGAGACCCTTTTTACTTAATCGAGGATAGATGTAGATGTCTATGGACAACAGCATCCACTTACCATCAGGTGGACTGTGTGCTCGTTTGTCACCCTTATTCTATAAAAAAAATTAAACATATTCTGTTTCTTTTTATTTTTTCGTAATCTACTTAATTATAACAGGTACCTAATAGCTTCAAAAACTATATTTGATATAAAAAATTGGCAACTCTAGATGGATTGTTAATTTGTTTAATAAAAATGCTACAAAACTTACAAAACTGCAGTTTTAATAGTGGCCCGGCCCGGGTGCGACATTAGTTATATAAAAATAACAACACGAAAGATTGCAACTTTTGATCCGGTAAAATTATGTTCTATCATAGATCATTTTACTAAGTTTACAAGCATTTAAAGTTTATAATAAATCTTTTCATCGTATTTTTGTTATAGCAACACAAATAAACGACGTGTTTTAATTATTTCCTCCTCCCATTAAATTGGTATTAACAAGGAACAGCATACGGCACATAAAGGAAAGCACGCTTGTGTCAACCGGTTTTAAAAATCTGAGCCCCAGATTTCGCAGACTCCCAGTCGTCACGGGAGACGCTGGCGAATCGAACATACAAAAAATACATTCCTGACATTGTTGCAATTGAAATTCCTTCCCACGCTTACTGGACGAAAAACAGGTTTTAGTTGAGTTGCATACTAAAAGGAAATCATTCGTATCCGTTCTACGGAGGTAATTATAAAAAAAGAAACTGGTTAATATACCTTGAAGTAAGAGCTTGCTTACGTCCAGTTGTGTAAAACAAAACACTGGCCACAAATTATTTAATCACTCACACATATTTATAACTTCCACGAGAAATAATAAAATGTGAAAATTCAACACAAAAGAGGATACTTTTCGAAATCGGAACATCCAGATGCCGGCAGACGGCGAAACACAAACACTACAACACTCCTCGGCGTCTGGAGCGATACTGACTGACTAGTGATAGTGAATGTGAACGGGTCCATTCTCGAATACTACGAGATACGGCCATTCAGGTACGCGAACCACTGCTTAAACGAGAAAAACACAGACAAAATAAATCTTTATCTCCCAAGTAATAACGATAATAGTTGTACAGCTATTAAGCAGTGATAAGGCTGCGTCGATATCAGCGCTATGTCTAGGATTTTAAAGCGAGTGGGACAGCTGACTGTTCTACATAAGAGGGAATGAGACAAAAGTGTTTCGCCGTTTAGGATGATTGAACCGTGAAATTTTTATATCGAGTTCTGAGAAAAAGTTCTGCGTCTACACAATAGTGCACTAAACATAATGTAGCTCTTTTATGTCTTTTTAATTACCGCTAGTTTGACAAAGCCGGACTAAAGATTGTATAGAAAATAGCAAAAATTAAATATTGTCAGTTTCTCCTAGCATTTCATCGAGGAATGCCAAAGCATTCCCATGAGACTAATAAATAAGTTTACATCATTACTAATGCATTATAATGTAGCCCTTTGTATCTTTAATTACAGCTTGTTAGACAAAGCCGGGCTAAAGAAAAGAGCAAAAAGAAAATATTTTCAATATCATAACGTAGCATTATATCGGAGCATTCCAAGGCATTCCCATGCGACTGAGAAATTGATTTACATCATTATTGAAGCACAGAAAGGACTACGAAGCACTGTGATAACAGCAAATTATTTTCCTCTCTCATTACTTGGACTGTAACCATAAAATCGACGGTGACAACTGTATTTATTTTGTCTAAATATTTTAATAAAAATAACTATATATTTTAATTGTAAAATTTTAGTGTACAAGGAAAACGTTTATTATTGACATAAATATAAATAATATAACAGTGGTTTATAATCTGAATTTAGATATTATAATCTCAAATCAACTAAGAGATATAAAAATATTTCAAGATGGTAACGTATGACAAATGTAACAAAACAATTCGCATCAAAGGATTTCGAACTTTATATTACTGTCTGGACACAAAAGTGCCAAGCAGGCTTAGTGCCTGTTCAGTCTTTAAAAATTTCTAATCCGCGTGTGATAATCTCAAGACACGATTGCTAAAGCCGCGTCGCTAGATCTCTTCCACTGCAGCGTCGAATTGCAAGACCATCCTGTGACGCACCTACTTAACGATATTTGGACTTTGACTTTTTTATATTTTCAGTGTTCTTTTAAGTTACTTTATTGTGTTTTTAAATTTGTTTTAAGTTATTCTTTTTGTGATTGTATTTAACTGTTGTGAATGCAGTCCGTGACCCAATCTTGTGATGGCACGTCGAACGTGGCCCATACATGTACACAGTGCAACAAGTCATTCAAATCTTTGAAAGGCCTCAACATACACACTACAAAACACACAGGAAATGTATTAGCCAAAATAGTTCACCTTAGACATCCATCCCATTATTTCGAGTGCGCCTACTTATGTAGCCAACGATCCAACTCCTTTCACACATATCTTAGCCATTTGAAAATAGTATACCGATAGTTAAAAGAATCCCTCGAGGAGCTCGAATAACCGTTGCTACACATTTGTCACAATTAATCCAGAAATGTTACATAAACAATTGTACTCAAGACTGGCAGAACCTATTTTTATTTTCATACAGCACACTACATATAATAAAAACTGATGAACTGAATTTATCCTTGACTCAAAAGATTAAAAATAACTGTGCTGTAAGCTCCTCACCTTCTCCCGCACCTCTAATCAAATATGATGCCCTCGTAATCGCAACAAACTCATCGAAAACAAAATCTGTGACGGAGATCTCAAAGGTGCCGCTCGCCTTTGTTCTCCAACGACGTGCTATCACCAGATACCCTGACACCCTTCAGGCCTTACGGACAAAACATCCTCCAGCTCCAGTAAACCCATATTTTCTCGACCGACCAACAGCAGGGCAAGCATGCCTTCAAATTCATAAAAAAGATGTTACAGGTGCAATTTTATCTTTTAAACCAGGTTCGGCTGCAGGTTTGGATGGAATCTCACCTCAACATCTGAAAGACTTAACATCGCACTCTGTGGGTGATGCAGGCGAGCAACTTGTAAATTGGATCACTAAATTAATCAACTTTATGTATTCCGGTAATGTCAATCCAGAAATTGTTCCCATTCTTTTCGGCGCGAACCTCATTGCCCTCACCAAAAAGGACGGAGGGGTGAGACCAATTGCTGTTGGATCAACACTACGACGCCTGGCCTCCAAAATTGCTGTTCGACATATTTTACCAAAATTAAATTCGGAATTTGAACCCGTACAGTTAGGCTTCGGTGTAAAAGCCATGCCCTACGCTCTTTCCTAACTTACGGACATCCTGACGTGTTGCTCAAAATTGATGTCAAAAATGCTTTCAATTCAGTAAATAGGGATACCCTGCTGACGGAAATAAAACAACATATACCGGAAATATACAATTATCTTTTTCTCAGTTACGCTGACCCAACAAAATTGTTATATCGTTCTAATGAACTGTCCTCGAAGTAGGTTGTCAACAAGGTGATCCCTTGGGCCAGCAATTTTAGTTTGGCTATAAATCCGATTATCAAAATTTTAATTCTAAATTCAACGTTTGGTATTTGGACGACGGAACTCTAGGAGGTGATATGGATACTGTGTTTTCGGACCTTTTTAATCAAAATAAATTTGAAGCCATTGGTTTGGAGCTTAATTTTAGCAAATGCGAACTTTTATAAATAACTGCAACTTAAATTTAAATGACGTAAAACAAAATTTAATATTTTGGCTCCAATATTAAAATAGTTAACAGTAATTCCTTTACCTTTTAGGTTCTCCAATTTTAATGAATCTATTTCTGAATATATTAATAAATCAATTACTAAATTTCAAAATTCCGCTGACCGTCTCCTTGAAATTAGTCCACATTATGCACTTTGCATCTTAAAATTTGTCTTTTCGTCCCAAAATTTACGTATGTGCTCCGTTGCTGCTCCTTTTGAATCACCCAGATCTCTTGACACAAGTAGACAACTTAATCAAAATTAGTTTAGAATCGATACTTAATATGCACTGAACGAGCAATCTTGGACCCGCATCCCTACCCATCCGTTATGGTGGTTTAGGATTCGCAAAATTTCCAGTGTCTCTTTACCAGCCTTCCTATCTTCTGTCCATAGTTCAGCAAATCTCATAAGTAAAATTTTAAGGGCATCCCTTCAAACTTTGAGATTGCTGGCCTGGAAGAAGAAACGCTTTCTTAATTGCATGCCCAGGTCAAAATTTTCCTGTTTCTCCAAATTCACAAAGGAGCTGGGACGACATAAACTGCAAATTGACTTATGACAATCTTTTGAGCTGTAGTACAGGTTCGGCGCGTGGGTGCATGAGGCCGGCTACTGGCTTCACGCGTACCCTTCGTCAAATACAGGAACATTTCTTGAGCCTGACACGCCCGAATCGCAACTTGTCTACGGCTTGGGGTTCCGGTCTGGTGCAACAACAGAGCTGGTGGCTTGTGAAGCGGCTGAAAAGCTAAAGACAGCAAATACAGGGTCTAGGCTCTGAATATGTTTTTGTCCCATTCGGTGTCGAGACCCTTGGTCCGTGGGGTCCAGCGCGCTATAAGGCTTTTAGAAATAGAAAAAGGTTAGTCGACGTCACAGGAGACCGAAGAGCTGGCAGCTACCTCGGACAAAGAATTAGTATAGCTATTCAAAGGGGAACGCTGCCAGTATCTTCGGAACCTTGCCTGGGACTATTTTTAATAATATATTTTAGTTATTACAATTTTTTAAGGTTTTAGTTTTAGGTTAGTTAGGTTAGGTAGGTTAGGTCATTATCCTAGTATATATTTATTTTATAAATTGAGTAAGAGATAATCAACGTTTAAGTAAAGGCGATAATGTTATGCTCTAAAGTTATATTAACTTTTGCATCACTGCTATTTTAATGGAGTTGGGTGAAAATGAACCGTGGTGGTGTAAGAATATCTACTACCCTCATATCGTACCGTGGGTGTCGAAAAAGGCGACTGAAGGAAATTAAAACGGAAGATGGGCAGCAGCATCTACATGATAACAACGCAAAATAAAAAAAATCTGCGGTTACCAACCACTCTGCCTAGCGTGGAATCCTATGAGGCAATCTATGGGGAGGCCTATGTTCAGCAGTTGACTTTTATAGGCTGTAATGGATGGATGTATAGAAGATAATCTACCAGGAGCACATGACGCACTGATAGGTGAAATTATTAAATCAACAGTAACATTACAACTATGGCAAATATCCCTCTATGAGGCAATCTATGGGGGAGGGCTATGTTCAGCAGTTGACTTTTATAGGCTGTAATGGATGGATGAGGTATAAAATACTTCAAAAGATGCACACATGAGACTATAATTATTACTTACCTCTAATAAAAAATAAATTACCTGCTAAAGCCACGCGCTGAGCTATTTAGCTATTTAGCTGCAGCACGAGGCTCGACCGGAGTAGGACCCCGCTCTCACTGAATACCAGCGTGAAATGGTGGAATAATGCTGCTGAGCTTCGTATGGTGAGTGTAGAGAACCGGAGACCATTTTTACTGGTAACGAGGCACTCCATTTTAGTCCTCTGGGATGACAACGTATCTGCATTTTGATTCTTAATCTATTATAGGTGTAGATATCTAAGTATATGCCATAGCATCTACTCACCATCAGGTGGACTATGGGCTTGTTTGTCACCCTAATTCCATAAAAAAATATTCATCACTACTCCAAAATCAAAATTATAATTTTTATTCAATTTGGGCTTGTACAAAGCCGTTATTGACGTCAAAACTACACTGGTTCGCAAAAACTTCTTCTTCCGCCTCTTTTCTAGTCTTTAGTTTTGTAGGTCCATAGGGCATAGATCTTTAAAAAAATGTATTTCCTTTTTCTTTTAAAAAATGTTAGCCCACCCAACAATAGGATTTTTTTTCTCCTGTACCAAAAAGGCGTTTTATGCATATAAATTGCACATGCACGAAGATGCAGAACTAATTTATTGTAGGCCATACAAACACAGGGTCCAAGCGGAATTTCAGCCCGTAGCACTGTTGCCCATTCTCACCACGCTGGACAGGCGTATTAGTGAGCGCAAAAAGTCTACGCACTGGTAGATTTTCTGCCATCAGTATGTTTCCAGAGAGAGCCTTTCAGAGAGTAATGATCATTGATACGTATCCAATGTGTAATACTAATATATAGCATACATGATATGTACCTGTACGAAATGGAAAATGCAAAATTCACCCATTAGAAGATCCCAAGACCAAGCGCGCAAGATATATTATTATAACTACTTTAAATTTCTTGAAGAGATGCAGAGGCCACCATCTCACTCGTGTGTCAATGTGTCAAAATACCAAAAAAAGGACATGCGAGGAAGTGCTAAGATATTAAATCAGGCAAGTAAAAAGTTGTTATGAGCAGTTCTTCCTGTCCCTGTGACCGTGGCTGTAAACTGCCTGGAATGTCAGGCATCAAAAAAGTTAAAATTAAACGCAAATAATAGAAGTCTGTAACAAATTTTATTTTATATTTAGGTACTAATTATATTTAGGTTTAAATCTACGATGATGTTTACACATATTACTCTTAAAAAAGTTGACCTAAAAATAAAAGACGAAATTCAAAAAAAAAAAAAGTGCATTTCAACCAAACCTTTTAAGAACTATACATATATATTTGACACTTTCTTGGGAAGGATTCATCTATGGAATTTTAAGGCTAATGAAGCAACACTTAAAGACGTACATATGTTTGTGACAAACAAATTCACCCTTTAAGTTTTTTTTATTTTAAATTTTTATACTTATAAGTAATAATAAAAAAGTTAGTAATTTTTCCATAATATAAATAAATGATTTATGTTTATTAAGTGTGGGGAGTGGCGCCATATGCTGAAATACAGCTTTCAGCCTAGTTCGGCAATGGATGCGATTTTTTATATTTTAAAATAAAAAAATCTTGTGTAGTATTTAAATAGACATATTGTTAACTGATGTATATGAAAACAAAGATGATTATTATAACAATTGGGGTATTTATAGAGTATTCTCATCTGGTTGGGCTGAATAAATATAAAAGGTCGGGGAAAAAGTTTCTGCGTATTTTATATACAAATTCAAGACATTTTTTTAAAGTGTCATCATCATTATTACAGCCCTTCACAAGTCCACTGCTGAACATAGACCTCCCCCAAGGAATGCCACAAAGCACGGTCCTTAGCCAGCTGCATCCATCGACTTCCTACATGTCTTACCAGGTCGTCACTCCATCTAGTGGGGGGACGCCCTACACTTCGTCCGCCGGTACGAGGCCGCCACTAGAGAAACTTTTTTCCCCATCGGTTGTCAGTTCTTCAAGCTATATGGCCGGCCCATTACCACTTCAGCTTACTAATCCGTTGGGCAATGTCAGTCACTCTGGTACTACTGCGGATATCCTCATTTCTAAGTTTATCACGCAGAGAAACTCCGAGCATAACCCTCTCCATAGCTCGCTGAGCGACCTTGAGCTTCCTCATCTGGCCAGCAGTGAAGGACCACGTCTAAGTTCCATAGGTCATCACTGGCAACACGCACTGGTTGTACAGTCTCGTTTTCAAGTTTTGAGGTATACTTGACGAGAAGATGTGCCGTAATTTCCCGAACGCTGCCCAGCCGAGTTGAATCCGTCGATTGACATCTCGGTCGAAGTTGGACTTACCTAGTCACAGATTCTGAAATGCCTTGACGACTCGTTCTTTAACAGTCTCACAAAAGAAGACGTGATTGTGCTTGGTGTAGGAGGCCATGATGATAACATAATAAAACTGCAGTCTGAACTCTATTTAGCACTTAACAAAGTGAAACATATAAATGTCTATGTAGTGCCAGTGCGCTCTAATAAACATTTCAAAGTAAAATTGTCAAACAATAGGCTAAAATTATGTACAAAGTTATTTCCAAAATGCAAATTTTTAGATTTTTCATCAGATAATTTTTATAATAAATTTGTATATCTTAAGCAGCTTTGTAATAAAATTAATTTAGATATTGATAGTGTACAAACTTTTCTAGACCCTAAAAAAATTGTTATCTATGCTCGTTATTCTATAAAAACTAAATGTTACAGACCTCCTATGAATACATTTCATTTACGGCAAACTACTATATTAGATTATTTTTCTGTGTTAAAAAATAAAACTCAACGCAATGAAATGACTAACACATGCAATAACAATAACTTTTTTCTTTCATAAATATCAGGAAACTACGTCGAATTTTACAGTATTTCATCAAAATATACAAGGTTTGTTAAGTAAATAGGACACATTGGAAATATGTATTAATGATTTTGCTAAAAATGATGGAATTGGATGTACTCTGTTTCTCGGAAATCTTTGTAAAGAGAGGGAACGAAACTAATATGCGACTAAAACAATTTCAATTAGCCACATTGTACTGTAGAAAAAACCAAAAGCGCGGTGGAGTATGTATATTGTTACGGAAATCAATTGTTTTTAAACCAATTGCTGTATGTTCTTCATTGACAAAAGAAAGAGATTTTGAGGCGTGTGCAGTTGACATACCCTTGTTTAACAGTATTATAATTTGCGTTTATAGAACACTTGATAATTCTAACTTACTTGTATTTATGAATGCATTAAATATTCTCTTATTTAGGCTAACTAGGAATGGAAAAAGAAAAATAATTCTTGCCGGTGATCTGAATATCGATACACTGAAAAATAATAACGTAACTAAGCAACTGAATATCGTACTGGCAACTTTTAATCTAAGCTTTCATATTGACGTTCCTACAAGGCTTAAGTCGTGTATTGACCATTTTGTTAGTAATATCGAAGACGCTAAAGGCAGGGTCCACTATCTCAATTTATCTGACGATGATACTGCTCAAACCATAGAATTTAGTAGATTCCAAAAATGAAACGAAAGCTGAACTACTGGTATAAAAAAGTTAGAGAAATAAGTAAAGAAAATATACATAAATTCAAGGAATGCATTTCTAATCTTAGCTGGAGTGAGGTCTATAGACATAAAACCGACTTGAATACAGCATCCAATAATTTTCACGAAGATGTATGCTTATATTTTAAACTTTTTTCCCAGAAAAATGGATTAAAGTATAAGTAAATGACGCACGACCAAAATGGATAACAAAAGGCAATATCCAGTACAGAAAAACTCAAGGTCATTTTACTATAGAAACAAAACCTTGGAAAATAAGCTGAGATTAAAAAAATACTCTAAATTACTAAGAAAATGTATCAACGAATCAAAGAGAATATACAATAATAGAATAATTACAAACGCTAAAAATAAATGCAAAGCAGCCTGGGATGTAATCAAGGGTAATACTGATAGAATGAAAGAATATAATGAAATTAATAAGATAATGGTAAATAATAAGAGTATTGATAATCCTTATAAAATTGCTACAGCCTTCAATAATTATCTTTTAAATTTTAATAATAAACAAAATAATATCGTAGTCCCACTGCAACGTTATATTATTAATTTATGTAGCAGCTTATTCTTATTGCCATGTTCTGAACAAGAAATTATTAATATAGTTAAATCTTTAAATAACACCAAATCTGTAGGTATTGACTTACTGCATACATTATTGTTTAAGTCATGTATAGTTCAACTTGCACCTGTTTTGAGCTTCCTCATAAACATTTCTTTTGTTCAAGGAGTATTCCCGGAAGTACTAAAGCAATCTATAGTAAAGCCTTTACATAAGAAAAATAGTACTGAAGATATGGACAACTACCGTCCAATAACTCTCGTCCCTATACTTTCAAAAATGTTTGAAAAGGCAATGATAAAAAGAATTATAGATTTCTTTATTAAGCACAGTGTAATTGCTGAAGAGCAAAACGGTTTCTAACAAATAAATCGACAACTCTTGCAGCATACTCTCTAATAAAAACAATAACAGAAAACATAGACAAGAAGGTGCCAGTTGTGTCTATATTTGTCGATATGAGCAAGGCTTTTGATCTTATAGATCATGAGATACTCTTGATTAATAATGTGAAAGATGCGGTATAAGAGGGAATGCTCTGAACTGGATTAGCAGTTACCTTTCTAATCGTCTGCAATGCGTAGAAAACAGTAAGATTAATAAAATTCATGAAATAGTTTCATTTAAATCACCTCTTGTACATAATAAATACGGTGTCCCACAAGGGAGCGTCATAGGCCCATTATTGTTTTTAATTTATATAAATGATTTACCTAAATTAATTAATTATCCATCAGTTTTATATGCAGATGATTTATCAATAATAATTCTAAATCGTGAAAAAGCCGTAAGCTACAACCTAACCATCAATGAAACACTTAAATATATAAATGAATGACTACTCCAAAATAAACTGTGTGTCAATGTATTAAAATCAAAATTTATACAGTTTTCACATTATAATTCAAATCGACTGAATCTCAAAATAGTTTGCACAGAACAAGAAATTCAAGAAACAGAGGATACCAAATTTTGGGTATTACTCTTGACCAGCATTGTAATTGAAAGGCACACATACAAAGCATTTGCACAAAATTGAGCAGATTCGTATATGTCCTTAGGCGTTTAAGATGTACAGTGGAGAAAAACGGCGTAAACCGCATATTACGGCTATGTTGCATCAGTGCTGAGATATGGCCTTATAAAAAATGTGTAAGAGCTATTTCAGGAGCAGGACCAAGTGATACTTGCCGACCATTATTTAAAGAACTTAAATTATTGACGTTAACAGGCCTCTACATCTTAGAAGTAGGACTTTTTGTTAGAAATCATCCACAAATGTTTCAGAAATTTGAAATGGTCAATCCACGGCTACGCCCCAGAGACACTAACCGCCTTTTGGCTTCATCATGTAAAAGCTCACTTTTTGAAAAAATTGCTACATGATGACTATTAAAATTTATGACAAAATTCCCTCTGATATCAGGGAGATATCTACATAATGGGAGTTATCTTCTCCTCTCTTTATAAAGGCGCTAAAATCATGGCTTATTGATAAATGTTTATATAGTGTAGCAGAATATTTTGAGATAACATAATAATAATACCTATGTATATAATTAATTATAAATTCGTCAAATTTATTATATTAATATAAAATTTAGTAAAATGAAATTAATGTATATAGACATTTTTTTCTAAAAACAATAAGTAATTCATATTGATTATTTATTTATTAAAATGTAAAATAATGTATTAAGTAAAAGGCCCCAGGCGAGGATGGAATTACAGCGGAGCTTCTGAAAGCGGTGGAAAACCGGTACTTGAAGTCCTTCAGAAGCTCTTTAATTCCGTCCTACATGGTGGCACTACACCGGAGGCGTGGAGCAGAAGTGGTGGTCTTGTTCTTCAAGAAAGGCGACAACGCTCTCTTGAAGAACTACAGACCGATTTCCTTCTGAGCCGCGTCTGCGTGCTGTTTTCGAGAGTCATTACGAATCGTCTCGCACGCAGACTCGACGACTTCCAGCCTCCCGAACAAGCCGGTTTCCGAAAAGGCATTAACATCAATGGCGAGTACATCACTCACCTTCGATTTGCCGATGATATAGTCCTTATGGCAGAATCGCTGGAGGACCTAAGCACTATGCTCAATGACCTCAATAGTGCCTCCCAACGGATAGGTCTTAGGATGAACATGGACAAAACAAAGATCATGTTTAATGTCCATGTCACACCTATGCCGGTAGTTGTTGGGAGCACTAAGCTCGAAGTTGTTGACGAATATGTTTACCTGGGACAAATAGTCCGACTAGGTAAGTCCAACTTCGACCGAGAGGTCAATCGACGGATTCAACTCGGCTGGGCAGCGTTCGGGAAATTACGGCACATCTTCTCGTCAGGTATACCTCAAAACTTGAAAACGAGGCTGTACAACCAGTGCGTGTTGCCAGTGATGACCTACGGAACTGAGACGTGGTCCTTCACTGCTGGCCGGATGAGGAAGCTCAAGGTCGCTCAGCGAGCTATGGAGAGGGCTATGCTCGGGGTCTCACTGCGTGATAAACTTAGAAATGAGGATATCCTCAGTAGAACCAGAGTGACCGACATAGCCCAACAGATTAGTAAGCTGAAGTGGCAATGGGCCGGCCATATAGCTCGAAGAACCGACAACCGATGGGGAAAAAAGGTTCTCGAGTGGCGGCCTCGTACCGGCGGACGAAGTGTGGGCGTCCCCACTAGATGGAGTGACGACCTGGTAAGACATGCAGGAAGTCGATGGATGCGGGTGGCTCAGGACCGTGCTTTGTGGCATTCCTTGGGGGAGGCCTATGTTCAGCAGTGGACTTGTGAAGGGCTGTAATGATGATGATGATGAAGTAAAATGATAATATTTGCATAATTGCCTGGGATTTGTAAATTATAAATTTATTGTAATTAAAATTATGAATTATTTTATACTGTAGTGTAATTATTAAAATAATAATAGCTTAACTAATCTCATATAATGTTTAATATCAATTATGTAACAAAAATGTAATAATTCAATTAATAATTTATGAACAATGTATTGTATAAGAATTCAAGAATTCTTTGTATTTGAGTGGGTCTGTAATATCTGTAAGCTATCTATAAGCATTTAATTGTATAATAATATCAGAATTCAAAAATAATGTTTGCAATAATTTTTAAGTAATGACAAAATAATTTTAAAATGAAAGATTGGCTTAGTGTAATTAGTTGTATTTCATTAATTTTTGCATGCCAATTGTGGTAAAAGATGTCAGTTCCACATCATTGACCATCTTATGTACCATGTTGTAAGCAAATAAATTTTCTATCTATCTATCTATCTATCTATTTGTCCCAGGTAAACATACTCGTCAACAACTTCGAGCTTAGTGCTCCCAACAACTACCGGCATAGGTGTGACATGGACATTGTATCTTTGTTTTGTCCATGTTCATCTTAAGACCTATTCGTTGGGAGGTACTATTGAGTCATTGAGCACAGTGCTTAGGTCCTCCAGCGATTCTGTCATAAGGACTATATCGTCGGCAAATCGAAGGTGAGTGATGTACTCGCCGTTGATGTTAATACCGTATCCTTTCCAGTCCAGTAGCTTGAAAACATCTTCCAATGCAGCGGTGAAGAGTTTCGGGGATATAACGTCACCCTGTCTTACACCTCTCTGCAGTTGGATAGGTTTCGTACTCTGGTTCTGTACTCGGATAGCCATCGTAGCCTTACTGTATAAACACTTCAGAACTTCGATATACCGACAGTCAACTTGGCACCGCTGAAGGGACTGCAGCACCGCCCAAATTTCGACGGAATCAAAGGCTTTCTCATAGTCCACATACGCCAGACATAGTGGCAAATTGTACTCCTCGTGCTTTTGTAAAACGGGACCGGGATGTATGTGGTCTATGGTGCTAAAGCCTTTTCGGAAACCGGCTTCTTCAGGAGGCTGGAAGTCGTTGAGTCTGCATGCGAGACGATTCGTAATGACTCTCGAAAACAGCACATAGACGCGGCTCAGAAGGGAAATCAGTCTGTAGTTCTTCAAGAGGGCGTTGTCGCCTTTCTTGAAAAACAAAACCACCGCACTTCTGCTCCACGCCTCTGGTGTAGTGCCACCATGGAGGACGGAATTAAAGAGCTTCCGGTTTCCGTTTTCCACCTGCTATCAGAAGCTCCGCTGTAATGCCATCCTCGCCTGGGGCCTTGCCGTTTTTAAGGTGCTGGAGAGCCTTTCTAATCTCGCTCAGACTGACGTCCGGAATATCATCGGCATAGTATCGGATAAGACTTGCTCTTGGATCGTTACTCACACTTGCGTGTGGCTCCAACGATGATGTGTACAGCTGCTCATAGAACCTCTCGATCTCACTCAAAATCTCAGGTGTCCCGGAAACGACGCTGCCACACTCGGTCTTCAGCTTCGACAGTTGGCTCTTTCTGGCAGACAGATCTCTAGCAAAGACTTTGGAACCCTGGTTACGCTCGATCGCTTCTTCAATACGAGCAGTATTAAAGTTGCATAAGTCCCGCCGCATGCATTTGGAGATCTGTCTGTTCAGTTATCTGTATGCTGTCAAATCTACTGAAGACTGCAGCATCATTTCCCATCTAACAGTCATGAGATTAAGAGTGTGATCGGAGAGTTTTGTGTTCTTCTGCGGCGGGTCTTACAAAACTTAGCTCCGACCGCATGAACAGTTTCCACGAGCTTGTCATTCATATCGTCCACTGCATTGCAATCTTCTAGGCACTGAAAACGGTTTCGTATCTCAAGCTGAAAGGTTTCGGGACTCTGGATTAGAGCACGAGGGGGACGGAGCGTTGACTTTATTAGACGTGACCTCTCCAACTTAACGTTTAGGTTCAGTGTGCCTCTCACCATCCGGTGATCGCTGGCGGTTTTCACCCTCGCTATCACTGAGACATCACTGATCAGTAGTCGTCTGGTCATCATAATGAAGTCAGTCTCATTTTTTGTCGAACCGTCGGGGCTCGACCAGGTCCACTTGCTGTGGGGCCGCTTCTGGAAGAAAGAGTTCATCATAAAGAGTCCCTCTTTCTCCATGAAGTCAGCCAGCTGCTGGCCCCTTGGGTTCTGTTGCCCTATTCCAAATTTCCCTACCTTCAGCTCACCGTTCTCTCTTGTGCCTAGTTTTGCGTTGAAGTCTCCCATTAACACCGTATAGTGGGTTTTGTAGGAATGCATGGCTCTAGATATATCCTCATACATTTCCTTTACCTCCTCATCGGGATGTGCCGAGGTTGGTGCATAAAACTGTATGACCTTCAGCGTAAACCGTTTGGTGATTCTGAGTATAAGGTTCGTAACCCTCGTCGACACACTCTCAATCTTTATGACGTTGTTAACGAGAGACTTGTGGACGATAAATCCAACACCTCCTTGGGATATATGGTCGCCCTCCCGGTGATAGAACTATTTGTTGATTCGAGGATTATCATGTCCTCCCCCTCTCTTCGGACCTCAGATAATTCTATAATATTCCAGCGCAACTTGTCTATCTCTTCTTCCAGCTCCAGGATCTTCTCGTCAGTCCTCAGGGTGCGTGCGTTATACGTTTCCAGGTCGAGGCGTCTTAGGTGGCAACCGAAACTCCACCGGAGATTCTCAGAATCCCCTGCCCCGCCGTTGCATGGTCGCCACCGTAGTTAGGAATAGCGGGGCCGCCGGGGACTGGGGGCCGTCTCTTCGTAACTTTAATCATGGTGGGTATATTGCCATAGTTGCCACGCTTGGCGAGCGGGTTGTTAACCGCAGTTTTTTTATTGTTGTTTTGTTGTTATCAGAAAGATGCTGCTGCCCATCTTCAGCCCCAGTTTCCCTCAGTCGCCTCTTACAATACCCACGGGAAAATATGGGGTAGTGGGTATTCTTACCCGCTACTACACGGGACATATTGTGGAATTATATTTAATTATAATATGTATGTGACATTTTGTTCGATAACTTGTTGCCATCTTATAGGTAGTGACATAATCCCGTTGCTGTAGAAATCTTGGGATTTTCGATAAAAAAAATGCGTCAAGTAGTTTTGACAGTCCTTTCTTGATGTTAATCTAACACTAACCAAAGAATTCCGAAGAGACCGAAACAGGTGAAATTCTGAGGATGCAAGATCAGGACATATGGTAGATGCATTAACACTTCCCAACCAAGCTCTCTCAATTTTTGCTGAGTGGCCAAATATGTGTGTGGTCTGGCGTTATCATGATGAAACACCACTCCTTTTTTGTTGATGAATTCCGTCCGTTTTTTCTCAATTTCTTGCTTGAGTCTTAATAGTTGTTGGCAGTAGAGATCAGAATCGATGGTTTTGCCCGGCGGTAAAAGCTCATAATAAACGATGCCCTTCCAATCCTCTACCATACTCACAGCATCACCATATTGCGTGTTAATCCGGGTTTCGCTACAGTCTGTGGAGCTTAACTACCCTTTGACCACTATCTTGTTCGCACGTTCTTGTCGTAGGTGATCCACTTTTCATCAACAGTGGTCAATATTTTCCAAAATGTTTCATTACGTTTCAATAGAGAATCGAAAATGAGTACACGATTCATTAGGTTTCTTTCAGTGAGCTCGTGTGGTACCCAAATATCGAGCTTATTTGTATAGCCAGACTTTTTCAAGTAGGTCAAATCAATATCCAATTCCTCGGCTATGTCGTAATTACTAATATGCCGATCTTGCTCCACTTTTTCGAAAATTCCATCAACTTTATCCGTATGAGATCGACCAGAGCGAGCTGCATCTTTGACATCCAAAACTCCCGGACTGAAAATACTTGAACCGACTTTGTGCTACTCTTACAGACACTGCATTAGGTCCATAAACGTCACAAATTTTTTACGCGGCTTGAATCACATTTTTCCCTTTTTTGTAATAAAACTTCAGAATGTATCGAATTTCTTCGTTTGATTCACTCTTTTTGGCGGACAGAAAAACAATTGAAAAATGGCGGGAAAGTGTTTTTACTTTTCTTTTTCTTTTTCGTGATGTCCTATATGTATTCATATTAAAACCAGTCAGATACAAACAGTACCACCAAAGAGATTTTTCTTCAATTTTATTTTCCCCGACCTATTATAAAAGGAAATGATAAATATACATAAATATATATTAAATATATAATAAATAATACATAAATAAATAAAAGCCCAAACAGATTGGCAGGGGATACCAAACTGCCGGGGATTAGAGGGAAAGGGAAAGAAACCGGCGGACGATGCGGGCTTACTCTAGTCTACTTAGTTAAAATAATAATAATATATTATAACTAAGTAGACTAGAGAAATATTCATCAAGGATGGACCATGATCATGCAGCATAATGCTGCTGAATTTTATATGTGTAAAGAGAGCAATAAATAAAATCCGTTGTTTTTGCCAATGTTGTTTCTCTATTATCTAACATCAAATTATGTGACATTTGTAACCACTAGTTGAAGGTATTTGCCATAAATGATAAATTAATAAATATATCCACCTTTGAAAATTCACTACCATTTGAAAATTAGGTTTATTTGCCTCTGTCAAAAAAGGAAACCTCAAAAGATACTCTAAAACAGTGATGCACAGACTTATTAAGACTAGGGGCCACTCGGGCAAATTATGAACTGATGGCGGGCCGCCAGAAGTATAGGTAATAAAAGACAATAAAAATTGATAATAATGTATTAAAATTGAAAAAATTTATTAATTTGAAGCGTGGCACTGCATAGTGCTTACAATCTTTTTTATATTTGGCTCAAATTTACTTGTAGCAACACGTAAAACTGCTTCCAAACTTTCATTTGCAAGGTGGTTTCGATTTTTTGTTTTATTATTATTTAGTATTGAAAAGGTTTGTTCACATATATAGGTAGAACCAAATAAGCTGGCACATTTCAGAGCGTTTATGCAACTCTTTGTACGTATTTTTATCAATGCAGCGGTAAAAGTTCAGCAAGTCTCCTTCGTTGAATTTGTTGCGTAAATCTTGGTCGTTTTGAATGTCGATAATTTCTAACTGCATTGACTCTGGCGCATTTTCAACTGAAATCGTGAAAGGATTGCTGAATATGTCCAACAGAGTTTCACTTTTTAAACTTCGAAAATCTGTCTTGAAAATATTGAATCAAAATATCTAGCTTTTCTACATAACTGAAATTAATCGCAGTTTTGTTGAATTTTTCAGCCATTTTCTTATAATTCGGAAAATTATTGTAATTTCAGAATTCAATTGCGATCTGAAATGTGTCAGCTTGCATTGAAAGGATGATACATGAGCGTAGAGCTGGGATATCAGTTGATTTTTGCCTTGAAGTAGGATGCTGCGTTTCATAGTGCCTTTTACATTATATTCCTTTGCAATCGCAACAGAATTCTTGCAAATTAAACAAACGACTTTGTTATGCGACCATACAAAAAGTATTTCTCAGTCCATATTTCTTGAAACTGCCGATTTTCATCTTTAACCTTACGTTTTTACTAGGTCCTGGCTTGTCCATGTTGCGTTCTAATCCTGGCTAGGATTAACACAGCACCTAAAAACAATTACAGTACCTACTTAAATTACCCATCCTTTTTAAATTACCTAAAATAATTGATTAAATAGGTAGGAAACACTTATTAATAACAGAGTTTTACTTACGATTTCACAACACAATTATACACGGCACTTGACGGAAATCTACGTTGAATGTGGATCAAAATATATGACACCGGTTAGTCGAGTTAAAATCTACACTAGAACTATTGACACTTCACTCAAATTCAAACCAAACTGTCGGTCGCTGCGGTTAGCGTGGCTTTTATACCGCGCGTATAGAATCGAAAACTGTCGCTTGCTCTAACAATATAACCCGTGGATAAGCCGCCACTGCGCTGCCGTCGTCGCCGCGCCGCCGGCCGCGGTGGTTCCTCAAGAAAACGAATTTAACCGAGATCAGCACGAACATTACCAACCGCTGTTACCGACGCATGCACGGCGCACTGATAAGCGCACTAAAGAGCGCGCGCGCGAGATTCAAATTACTTTTCGAACATATTTTTTTTGGTTTTATTCTGGAATGTAATTCAATATTTTTCGAATGTACGAGAGTATTATTTTGCTGTCGGCGGGCCACCAGTATTCGACCGGCGGGCCGCATGCGGCCCGCAGGCCGCGGTCTGTGCATCTACGCTCTAAAAGGTATCCTTTTTTCAAAGCCAATGATAGGTACAATGTTATATTTTATTCAAAGTGAAAAGGGATAGATTCATAGGCTAAAGCTAAAGTTCGTTCTATAAAAAATACATAATATTAAAACTTATAAGTATCATTGCAAACCGAGTAGACCACCACAGCATAAAGCAGCCATCATCCTCCATCGTAGATGCAATTATTGCAACGGGGCAATCAATATTACTACAGTACGAAACGTAGGTACTCCAAGTAAATTTTCATCAAGGGAGGAGAGGTATCAGTAGGCGACATTAAACACAATATTTACGATACAAAACGCGGCGACGTACAATATATAATATGTGAAATGAGAAGGAATTGGTTGAGCAAGTGGATGAGTTTGTGTAATAGGGATGTGTATTTAGCAGTGATGGTAGATATGATAAGGATATAGAACGACGAGTGAACGCAGGAAATAGAGTAAATGTGTCTCTACACTCTATTGTGGGAAGTCAGAATGTGTCAAAAAAGCATGTATGGCAATTCACAATACTGTGTTAGTCCCTACCTTAATGTAGGGTAGTAAAAGTTGGGTGTGGCAGAAGAAGCACGAGAGTAGAATAAATGCTGTAGAAATGCTGTCATTCAGGAGTATGTTAGGGCTGAATCTGAATGACAGGGTGAGAAATTGTGTGATAAGAGAAAATTATGGTTTACAAGATGATGTTGTGACCAGGATTAAGAAAGGAATGATTCGATGTTTTAGTCATGTATAAAGAATGAACGAAGAAAAAGTGACAAAGCAAATCTATCTTGCAGAATTGAACGGAAGAGTCGGGAAGGGATGCCCTAGACGAAAGTTTATCTACCAAATCGGCGATATATTGAAGATGAGCCAAATTAAGAGTACCCTTAACCGACGAGCATGTATGCGTAGGTATATGGATGTAAAGGAGGCGAGAGGGGTGTGTCAGGATCGTGCCAAATGGAAGTCCGTAGTCTCTGCCTACCCCTCTTGGGGTCAGGCGTGATTCTTTATGTTATATATATATGATTATGCTCACGACTTTAAGTCCGCCTTCTAAATTTCTACTGAGAAAAGATATACAGATATACGATATACAGACATAGACATACATATGTATATGTACTCGTATGAATATACACTGTGGACCTCGGATTAATATTTTATAATATGAGCAGTGGACATAAAATACAGGGTTATTTTTCAAAGAGTAGCCAAATTTTAAACTTAAGTTCAAATATATAAATAATGATATACCATTATTGCAGTTTTTGAAAATACGAGTAAATTAGGCTTCTACTTTTATTTGAAATTTTCCCAAATTTAATTTGATTTATGGGCAACAACTACGCGCACGCGCTTTGCTCTGTGTGCGATTCAATTCACAACGTTTTTGCCGACCGATCGACCCTTACGAATGTGTGCGTGTGCAGTAAAATTAGTTAAAATAATGCATTACAACGCATTTTGAATTTAAAGGATAAAAAGGACAGAATGTTTGAGATTTTTCTAAATTAATTTTTCATCACCTATTTGCCTATATTACTTCTTCTGAACCTTCTCTGCCGGTTATTGCAAAGTAACCCTGTATAGGTGAATAGTTTTATTTTAAAATAGAGAGAGTATTATTCTCTCCTGTATCATTTAACATTCATATACAGGTATTGCACTTAAACAAACATCCAAATACTGTGCAATGAAATAAAATAAAATAAAATGTCTTAATTTTTTGACGTAAGCAATTAAAATTTCGTTCGTCTAACATCAACATGTCTTTAATCTACTACCATTTTAAAAACGGTTTCTCTGAACGAAGAGGAAACGACGAAAGAAACTCCGCAGGTATCCTTTTTTTACTATCGTTGTCATTCAAATATTTGTAGGCAACAAGTGTACCGTGCGAGTTTCGCTCCCGCGGCCCTTCACCACCGCAACCGAACGGTTAACGGAATTAAATTAAAGAACTACAATTATTTAAACAAAAGTTCCACTGGGTTTCTTGCTGGTTCTTCCCAGGACAGAGGTATTTTCCGAAACAGTGGTAAATTAAGCATGAGTGACTTTCAATAAGTATTATTTATAATCTATCTTGAATAAAAAGTTTCTGTTTCTGTTTTTTCGTAGTGGCGGTGTAAGAATATTCGCTAACCCATATCTTCCCATGGGTGTCGTAAGACGCATCTTTTTAATAACAAATAGAATATAAAAAACTGCGGTTACCAACTCGCCTGCCAAGCGTGGCATCTATGGCAAATATTCCCATTATAACGAATTATGATGAAATTATATTATAAAAGTAGTTATGTATTAAAATGCATGTGCATGTGTTTTATACACTTTATAGGTTGACGGTTTGTTGATGATGACGATAGTTAATGGTGAGTGGATGCTGTGATCCATCGGCCATAGACACATATATCCTCGATTAACAATCAAAATGCAAATTAATGCGTTGTCACCCTTAAGACAAATATGAATGAATAAAATTATATTTTACATGAGGAAGATAATAACTCTCCCTGAAATGAGAGGTTTTTTATTATGTAGTACTATTATTTATTCTGTGTCAGTAGTGAGACTTACATCTCACTATCTAGGCCAGGGGTGGCGAACCTTTATACATCAACGTGCCATTTTTCTAAAGAAATGTTTGAGGCCATAGACGTGCCGCAAAATAATTTTGACTTCGTGATTACCCCCGCCCCGCACCGCGCCCGAACACTCCGTAGCGTAGGATCACTCGCGTTCGCCATCCCTGATCTAGGCTATTTTTTTTTAATTACACAAGTAGTTAAAATGATTGCTTCATACAGTTTTTTTTAAATATTACAAATTAATGCTGAGCTGAACTTTGTACTTAGATGGACATTAATTAAGTAATTAAATACCATTGTAAATAATTCTATGACTATAATGCAGATGCAAATGCGGTGCAAAGAACGCGGAACCTAGAAACTCAAAAGACGTAGGTTCTAATCCGCCATAGGACTACCTACTGTCGCAAACCATTCCTAGCATAAAAAGATGAAATACATTCATAGAATTTACCTTATTCAATACATATTCATTAATCTATATAGTACGTGAGGGTAAAGTGGTGATCCGGTTAATATGGTCACTTTCTTAAAATTCAAAAACTACAGCCTTGTTTGCATAGGTGACTCTGTGATACGATAGCTCTTCATCAGTCAATCAAATAATAAAGGGTCAAAAGGGCACTGCTTTATCGACGCCATTTTGACAGTTGAGAGTATAGTAAAAATTTTAGTCGATTTTAATATTGTGTCGTGTAGTTAGTTTTTTATAAGTTGATTTTTCGAAGTGTTGATTATTGGCATTTTTATTGTTTGGCATTGGCATTGGTTTGCTATTTTTTTCTTAATATATTAGTTATATTATACGACTTTGTGTTTTTGTCACTGTCCTTGTTTTGGTTTTATTGGGCGGCAAAGCTTAAGGTGACCATATTACCTCGCTTACCTTACATATAAATAAATTTGATGTAGTTCACACAAAAAAGGTCCTCTCACTTTATCTTCCATCTTTAGATTTAATGCAAAATTGATTTTTAACATTCTTTTACTTCAACACCATTTTACAACAAAAAACTCGTAGTTTTTTTTTCTAATAGAATAAGGGTGACAACCGAGCACAGTCCACATGATGTTAAGTAGATGCTGTGGCCCATAGACATCTACATTTATCCTCGATTGAGAATCAAAATGCAGATGCGTTGTCACCCCCAAGGACTAAGATTGAATGTCTCGTTTCCAGTAAAAAGGGTATCCGGTTCTCTACACTCACTATACGAAACATAGCAACATTTAGGTCCTATTTTACGCAGGTATTCTGTGAGAGCGTGGTCCTTTCCCGGTTTCCCTGCAACGGTCGAGCCAACCCATTCGTGCTGCAACCATAATATAGCTGCAGCTTGGTTCTACCATCTTCTCCTTCACCACGTAATAAAGGATAAGGTAAATTAACATAAAATTAATAAACAAAAAAACAAATTAATAAAGTGACAAGACCTTTTAACGCAAAATTAGGTTTGAAGTGTTTTTTCGATAATGAGGGCATCCACGACTTTTTCTGTCACCAGGGCGGCGCTACATAAAAATTAGGTGTAATATTTGACAGATTTCATAACGAGGAAGTTAATTTGTTCGAAAAATCTAAAGGTTTAAGTTTCCTTCTGAACCATTAGTTATACTTCATACAAATTAGATTAAAAAGAAATAAATCAAACCACAGATATTCATAAAAACAGAAAAATTAAAAAAAGAGTTAAACATGTGCAAAAAAATTAAAGAACAAACCACTGAGGCATTGTTTTTTATATTAATATAATACTCTAACTTTTATTTAAAACTAACTTCTCAATGAAATGACATTGCGTAACAAAAAACTTCACCTCAGTGTCAACTAGCGACATCTGGTGAGGGGAAGATTATTAGCCCTCATTGAACTACTTGCCCAAAGGCAACTATTGTAGATCTGTAGGTTTTCTTTAATTTTAGTTCCACGCGAACAAATCGAAGTTAAAAGCTTTTTAACATATAAATTTTATTTAAACACCATTTTACAACATATAACGCCGTGACCCTTTCAATTTTATACGTGGTAGAGCCATGTTGCAGCTATATTACTAGTATAGTTGTGGCACGAATGGGTCGGCTCAACCGGGGAAGGACCACGCTCTCACAGAATACCATCGTAAAATAGCAGCTTAACACTGCTGTTTCGTATGGTGAGTGTAGAGAACCGAAGACCCATTTTGCTGGAAAAGAGGCATTCCATCTTAGTCCTCACGGATGACAACGCATCTGCATTTTGATTCTTTATTGAGGATAGATGTAGATGTCTATGGGTCACAGCAACCACTTACCATCAGGTGGACTGTGGACTCGTTTGTCACCCTATCCTATATAAAAAATAAACTTGAGTCACTCATCACTTAAACTGGTTTCATATAAACACTTCTAATAATATACAATTCATAGTTTCAATACTGTTGCTTTTATCTTGTAATGGCGGTATAAGATAATCCACTTCCCTATATCGTCTCATGGACGTAGTAAAAGGTAACAGACCAGGAGACGAGCTGCAGTATTTTCCAAAATAACAACTAAAAATAAAAATACTGCGGTTGCCAACCCGCCTGCCAACGCGAGTACACAAGTGTCTTCTCATGAGGCAATCTGTTGCCTATGTTCAGCAGTGTGGAATTTGATGGCCTGTAATAATAATGTCCTCCAGACCGAATTTCATCAGGATTATAGTGCCTGAGTGAATGCGCAAGCACAATTACACTCTCAATTACCTCACTCTCATATTCCGATGGGACGGTAATCCGACACGACCGGAGAGAGATCAGGCGCAGGACCAACGGCTTTACGTTCTTTCCCTACTACTGAGAATTTATTAACAGAAAAACCCAATAACTTACTTTGGCCCAACCCGGGATTCGAATCTGGGACCTCATGATCAACAGCCGCGCTTACGACCACTAGACCAACGAGGCAGTCGATGGGCTATAATAAATGAATGAATACTCTAGCTGACGTATTTAGACCCAATAACGGTTCATTTCTCTTGTAATAAAAAAAAACATGTAAGTCTTGATTGGCTAGAAAACAGAACGCCTTTACAGATTTAAATCAAGCAAACTAGAATAATATGTAGTTTTCACGCCGGTGTCGGACTTATTTAATTTATTTATTTTTATACTTTATTGTACACCACAAAAACGATAAAAAAAATTACAAGCAGTAAAACTTAAGAGGTAGGTACAATAAGGCGGTCTTATCGCTAAAAAGCGATCTCTTCCAGACAACCTTAAGATTAGGAGAAAATTGTACTATTGGACAGTGGGAGGTGGTGTATATTATAGTAAGCTTTCATACTAATACCTAAATAAACTAAACCGATACATAATAACAAACTATTTAATACACTAATATATACATTAAAAATATGATAGACATACATAAGATTAAATAGGCAAATATACATAAAAATTACATAAATAAATACAGACAGGATACAAAAAATACATGTCGCAAATGATGACCAGTGGTTATTGCACTGTTAGGTAGTGATTTTTGACTTACTACAAATCGCTTATCTAATTAATGAATACTTAGCCTTTAATTAGGGCAACACTATGAAATTCTTTAATTCTTTTTAACTGATGACTGTTAATATACGGTGTATGATTTATTGGTTGTTCTTAAATAAATAAATAAATTAATAAACTTTGCGTAATCAATTTTTACAAAAAAAACAGTCAGGGTAGGAACCATTCCTTACCTATTTCTACTGACAAATAGCAGTTCTTGCATTATTGTGTTCCAGTATAGGTATACAGTAAGGGTATAGACAGCCAGTTGAATTATACGCTTCAAGGCATTCCATCTTAGTGCTCAGAAATGGCAATTAATCTAGCCTTTGTTTTTGACTGCAGGTGTCCAAGTAGTCAAGTCCAAGTGTCATTTTTCAATTATAATAGTAGTTACCAACTCAATGTTCAACCTATACAATGTGTAAAAAACGTTATGTATATATGTAGCCACAATTCTACAATTTTGTAAATTTTCTACCACGACAATCTTGAGAGACTCTACGAGCTGCAGTGTCTATTGTCTATAAGCAAGCTTGCTTTTATTTACTTATTATAAGCCAGTGCTTGACCACAATCCCACCAGGTGGTAAGTGGTGATGCAGCGCTAGATGGTAAATCCAAGGCTCAGATTGTATTCGGACGGAAAGATAGACGCCGGCAAATCATTCCATTCATTTGCTGTACGCATTACAAAAGACGAAGCAAACTGTTTGATTCTAATGCGTGGAATATCTACAACAAAGGGGTGAAGACTCGCCGACCGCCTGGTTGTCCGATGGTGGAAAGGAGAGCGAGGAATTAAAGCATGTAACTCCTGCGCACACTCACCGAAATGCATCCTATAGATTACTGAGAGACTGGCTACTCTGCGCTTGACAAGATTGTTTTCAATCAAATCAAGGTCACCAATGAGCCTCTTAGCACGTCTCTCCACTGGGTCCAACGCTGCCAGGTAGCATTTTGCAGCACCAGCCCATATGTAACAGCAGTAATCCATGCACGTCCGGACTTGCGCTTTATATAAGTTAAGAAGCTGCCCCGGCGTGAAGTACCACCGCACCGTTGCAAGAACACCAAGTTTCCTTGCGACTGCTTTGGCTCTGGACTCAATGAACCGCCCATAGTTGAAGTTCGGAGAAAATTCAACCCCTAACAACTGACGGCGGTCAGTGAACTCCAAGGATAAATTCCGGAAAGTAGGAGCCAGGGTGAGCGGGCTCCTTTTAGCGGTGAAAAGACACGCTTGTGTTTTGGAGGCGTTGAATCTCACGAGATTGGCATCATCCCATTCGGAGATTGCCTGTAGTGTGAGATTCACGCTCAACTATAGCCTCTCCTTTGGACTGGATTTGATCCCGAATGGCCCGGGCACTTGGTTGGTATCTCTCCACAACTGTGCTGTCGTCTGCATACCCATAGATACCGGGAATGAGCAGATCATTTATATGCAGCAGGAAGAGAGTTGCTGAGAGAACGGACCCCTGAGGAACCCTGGGACTAGCTGAGGAACTTGCTTATAAATACTCTAAGAGACTACGAGCCGCAGTCTATTGTCTTTAATAAAGCTAGCTTGCTTATTCTAAGATGAAAATTTTGTAATTTTTAACACGCTTTTATTAGCTTCACGTATATCTATCTATCTACGAGTATTTATCTATCTATGTAACGGAATCTTTTAATGTAATTTTCACTGACTTGTAGACAGCCGATGGACTTGAAAATTTGCACTCGTATCAAGGACCGATAACAATACAATAATTTGATAACTTAATCCTAATATCCTGATCAGGATGACTAGGGTAAAATAAAATATTTATCAGGCAGCCCTTGATTAATGCGTGTTGTTTAAGTTTTCTTTAAACTCTTATCTCTATGTAAAATATAAAATATAAATCGTAATTACAAATTGTAAGCTGTAATTTTTTAGAACTTGTGGTCAATAGCCTAAGCGAGATGGTTATACGCCACCATTGAGTTCTATGTACTACGTACTAGAGAAGCTATTCCAAACAAAAAATGTGCACTACTCTGTTTTCGCGCATGCGCGGGAGATAGTAGATTTTAGTCTATGATTGTAGATAGCGTGGCATATAAATGAAGAAATTTATTTTTTCTATCGTAATATTATTACCTATTTATTCACTTGAACAACAAATAATTTTACTTATTTGACTACTGAATTATTAATTACGTTCAGGTTAAAACTTTAATTTGAAATCTCGTATTATTAGCGCAGCTTCACACTCTATGAATATTGAAGCCACACTAAATGACACTAAAGGTGTACGGATTGCAGTACAGTTCATTTGAACATAGTGAATGTTCGGAATGCCAAATCTAGTACGTAGTACATATATATCGATGTACGCCACACATTGCAAATATTTCTCGCTATTTCCCTAGTTACCTCTTACAACACCGACAGAAAATGGAATGGGAAAAATAAATGTATTTGTATATATTAAAATGTTCGTTCAATATCGCGACCGAACTAATAATACTAGTTCTTTCGTTTTATCAAAAGACAACGTGAGCTCAAACTTCTCAGAGTTTCTCCAAGAGAGTTAATAACCGTCCGATCTTTAGTATATAAAGCTGTAGCAAACTCGCGGTCTAATAAATTTCAGCTTCACTGTTTTCGTTTCTTGCGTGGAATGCTGAAAGGTTTTGTTTTGACTTCATAAGCTCTGTCTTAAGAATTCCTTACAGTTTAATAGCCTCTTAGTTGGCGCTTTTTTCTTTCTTTATAAACTATTTTCATTTTAGTAACATAAAGTTACAATCACATTTCTATATTTATAATCTTAATTTTTTTAGGATTCTACACCAGGAGCTTGCTCTGCAATACGGTCTCGTGGATCAGAAACTGCCTTATTATAAGTACTTGCCGGAGCCGTGCTCAAAAATGACGGCGCCAGGCTCTACTGGCACCGGGCCATCATCACAGACAGGACTATTCTTATGAATAAACCTGACATTGGGTTGATGGATCGGGCACAGTCAATAATATTTTTGATTGATATTACCATTCCGTATGACGGGAACCTCGTGAACTATGAAACAGATAAGTAAACAAGATATCTGGACCTGGCTCACGAGGTGACCGACATATGGGGTGGTCTGCTGACCGAAATGATTCCTGTAGTCGTTTCTGCGATCGGATTAATCCCGGTCAGCCTCTGGTGACATCTGAGGGGACTGGGACTCCGTGACGGACCGCTCCGGACTCAAATGAAGAAGGCGGTGCTCCTCGATACCGCCCGCATCGTCCGCCGGTTTCTTACCCTTTCTCCCTCACCCTCGTCCGTTTGGTCTCACCTGCCGAGGGCTTCCATTTGCATGGGTTAATATTTATTTATTTATTATTTATTTACATACTTTACTGTATTAATAAATATTTATGTATATTCATCATTTTCATTTATATATTTATACAGCCCAACCAGATGAGAAAACTATATACATACTCTAGATTATAATATTTATTTGCAAGATTATTAGATTATTACGATTAATATTGGTTGTGCAATGGGGTTCAAGTATAATTAATTCCACATTTTTTAATTAGTGGTGCGCAAATATTAATGGTCAAGTAATTTATATTTGTATACACCGTGTGGGGGCAGTGCAAGAATATCCACTACCCCACATCATCCCGTTGGTGTCGTAATTGGCGACAGAGGGCAACAAATCAGGACATGTTTGATTCTCGTTTTTTTTTGCGCTTTTCTTCTTAAATATGGGTGGCAGAGTCTTTCTAATAACGACTAAAAATAATAAAACAAGATGTGTGCAGTTCACATGCGGTAGAATTGAAACCTTCAAATTAACTAAAATTTAAAATAAGAATATTTCACCGCAAATGATTTATTTAATACTAGCTGTTCCCCGCGACTTCGCCCGCGTGGAATTCATTACGATTGGATTTCATATTTTTTTGCGTGGAACCCTAATTGTTTTTCTAAAATAAAAGTAAGGTACTCCTTACAACGTCAGCTATCTGCCAGTGAAAGTCCCATCGAAATCGCGTCAGCCATTTCGGAGATTAGTCGGAACAAACAGACAGACAGACAAAAATTTCAAAAAATATTTTTTTGTTATAAGTAATGTATATACTTGCATATGCATTTAGTAAAAATCTGTTATTTTGACATTAAAACAGACACTCTAATTTTATTTATTTGTATAGATTGAAACCTTCAAATTAAATAAAGTATAAAATAAGAATATTTCACCGCAAATGATTTATTTAATACTAGCTGTTCCCCGCGACTTCGCCCGCGTGGAATTCATTACGATTGGATTTCATGTTTTTTTTTTGCGCGCAACCCAAATTGTTTTTCTAAAATAAAAGTAGCCTAAGTTACTCCTTATAACATCAGCTATCTGCCAGTGAAAGTCCCATCGAAATCGCTTCAGCAATTTCGGAGATTAGCCGGAACAAACAGACAGACAGACCGACAGACAGACAGACAGACAGACAGACAGACAAAATTTCAAAAAAATATTTTTTGTTATAAGTAATGTATAAACTTGCATATGCATTTACTTAAAAGCTGTTATTTTGACATTACAAACAGACACTCCAATTTTATTTATTTGAATAGATGTATAGATGATAATTTTCAACCACAAGTGCCGGATCAAATATAACATACAAGTTTAATTTTATAGCAAATAAATGTTACAGTCCTTATTTTTAGACTTAATTTTGGTGTAATAAATAAAAATATTTTTTTTCGATTAAAATTGCTTTCTAAAGGCGACATCTACTTCAATATATAGGTAAAGTTATTTTATCGAACAAAAATTTATTGACTCTCAAAGTGGTACATAAGATAGGCGCTAGATGACATAAACACGAATAATTTAATATAAATCGGTAAGCTATGAAATCGTGGATCGTTATGAATGAATTGGATATGATAATTTTATTCAATATGATTAATTTTATTAAAGTTGGTAAAAATTACTTTGCGTATATCCGCTCGATAAAATAAAATGATGTGTCTTACCTAGTTTGAAGAACACCTCCCGCCTTCCCCAATTGCGTGCACTATCCCCGCCACCACCAATCCCAGCACCCCTACTCCCAACACCACTACACTAGGAAAGACACACCACTGACGACAATATGACACGTGTTCGTCTCTACACGAGGCATCTTCAGGTGATGTAGACTCTGCGGTGGCTGACCGCTAAGGTGGCTCACTTAGCGGTCATCCACCGCAGAGTCACCGCATATGCGGGTGGCATATATCATAATAAACGAGCACTTTAAATGGCAATAAACAATTTTATTAGTGCCGGCGGGGATCGAATCCAGGTTACAATTAACAATTTTACTGGTAGGTGGGTATTTCTTCTAAGTCCTCGGGATCGATAATTAATCTACATTTCAATTCTTACTTGATGGGAGATATGGATATCTCTATCTATAAATACCATCTATGGACCACTATATTCACATACCATCAACTGAACTGTGTTTTTGTTTGTCATCCTTTCAATTATCTATTAATTACCATTATTTGTAAGAATGAGATAAAACCTAACATACCACCATACCACATAAAAGTATGTAAAGTAAAAGTACAATTAACAATTACAGATGAGTCAGCGGGGAGGGACGTAAGTATGCCTGCGGACTACACTTTTATTTTATTTTATAAAAGTAAATGCAACGATTTAGCATACTGCTCATCTGACGGTAAGTGTAACAGATTGTGGCTGCACCTATTAAGCATCAAAATGCAGACGTTGTCACCTAAGAACTAAGATGGAATGCCTCGTTACCAGTAAAAGGTGTCTCCGATTCTCGCCATTTACCATACAAAACATTACAGTATTATGCTGCTATTTTAAGCTGGTATTGTGTGCAAGCGTGGTTCTTCGTTGTCGTCATAATAAGCTACAATAAGCGCAACTCTACCACTACTGTAGCTACCACTAACTAGGTTTACAAAACAACCCTTTTTCTGTAAAACCCTCTTACCTATTTCTGCCGCCAAATAGCAGTGCTAGAACACAGAAGTGCTAGCACTGCTAGCACTTATGTGTTCTAGCACTAACACTAATACTAACACTAACACTAACACTAACACTAGCACTGCTAACACAGAAGTGCTAGCACTGCTAGCACTTCTGTGTTCTAGCACTAAGACTAATACTAGCACTGCTAACAAAGAAGTGCTAGCAGTGCTTAGTCTTTGTTAGACAGTTTAATTACAGACTGTGCGGCATTCCATCTTAATCCTCAGAGCAGATAGTGCATCTGTAGCCTTCTTTGTTTAAAGTTGACTGCAGGTGTCTATGGACAGCAGCCACTTCTCATCAGGTGGATTGAAACTTCAATTTTGTTTTGTCCTTTTAACGTTCTACAACATTTTGTGAGACCAAATAAAGTACTTATGTATAAATATTTCGGGTATAAATTGTAAAACAGCGCTGTTAAGGCGACGTTATAGTACTTTTAAATGTTTAAATCTGTATATCTACTGAAATGTAATTTTTCGCAATAAAAAAATCATTTTATAAAAATTAAACATACGGACTAGTAGTTTCTGAGAGAGTTATAGGGCAAGTAAGTAAGAGGAGGCCTGTGCCCAGCTGTGGGACGCATATAGGCTGTAACTTTACTTTACTTTTTTACTAGCAGTTTGTGAAGACAGAAAAGCGAATCATAATGACTGTCAATCTCTTTTAACTACTAAACGTGTTCTTCGCCGAGATTCTGTACCAAAACAGTATAAAAGTTATATCAAATAAAAAGGCTTACAATTTTTTAGGTCATGTTAAGAAGACATTTTACAAATTCGTTCTTATTTTGATCATACGAAAAAATATCGATTCGCCCGCCCAGGCCAGTACCTTATCTTCGAGGCTGTATGTACTTTGTTTGTTTTAAATTCTCACCGCTTTGGTACTAATTCACCCGACAATTGCGAGGCGTGAGGCAGCGTTTTCATACCTACACTCCGTACTGCAAGAGGGCCTTAAGTAACTCGAACGGCTTTAAACTTTAATTTATAGGAGTGTTGCTTTGACCCGGCTTAATAGCGTCTAAAACATCTTTTGCAAAACTAAATTTATTACCGTTACTTAACGCTAAATATATGGCCTCCTTTATTTATTAGTACTAGCTCCTGATTTCATCTACGTGGAATTCCATAGTGGCAGAAGTCACAGAAATTTATTATTATTTAGATTTCTGTGGTTGAAGTGGAAGGAGACGAAGATATTTTCCTATATTAGTTTTATTTTCTAACTTAACCTAACTTACACGAAGTTAACATAATTACTGTGACAATGTGAGTACACGGGAATACTGGATTACCTGACTTACAAACTAACTTAATTACTACTGGGCTGTCTTAACAATTAGGCCCTGGGTATTATACTATGTTGAATATTCTTAAGTCACGTAAAAGACGTGATTTGCTTAGCAGACGGTGCTGTAAAGTAGGTGATTTCCTGATGGCACTATGTTCAATATTCTTAAGTCACGTAAGTGAATTGAGTCACGTCGTGCTGTTATTTGCTTTAGCAGGCGGTGCTGTATGGTAGGTGACTTCCTGATGGCACTATGTTGAATATTCTTACGTCACGTAAGTGAATTGAGTCACGTCGTGCTGTTATTTGCTTAGCAGACGGTGCTGTATGGTAGGCGACTTCCTGATTCCTATGTTGAATATTCTTAAGTCACGTAAGTGAATTGAGTCACGTCGTGCTGTCATTTGCTTAGCAGACGGTGCTGTATGGTAGGTGACTTCCTGATGGCACTATGTTGAATATTCTTAAGTCACGTCGTGCTGTTATTTGCTTAGCAGACGGTGCTGTATGATAGATGACTTCCTGGTGCCATGTAAGATATCGGTAGACATATATGGAGGAGTTATATATGTCTACCGATATCTTAACCTCGGTGCGGCGACTATTGCAGCACTGAAAGTGTCACCGGTTCCCACTCCTATAATATTTGAAGGATTTTCTTGGGTTTTCTTTATTTGCAGAACACATGCTGTTTTTAATATTTACGCGAATACATATTAAATTAATTTAAAGGATTTTATCGCGTTTAACTTTAACTTTTTAATTCCCGACATTTCAAATACATTACCACCCATGGTTTGTCCAGTTGAAATGTATTATTAATAAAAATACGCCATTAATTAGCGTGTTATTTATTTAGTAAGATTATTAAACTTAGTACTTAGCAAATTCAATAAGATTATCGTTAATGATGCATCAAAGGAAGTCTACTCCGAACTTCAATACACTTGAAACATATAATTCCCTTTTGAAATGTATAATTAATTCTGTGTTAATCTTATTCCGTGATAACTAAGTGGATAAGCGATCGCTTTAAATTCAACAATATAGTTAATTTTCACATCCTCAATATAATGAATTTCTGCAAAGTAACGCTTGACTCTGTTAATTAAGTAAGTAATAAGGAAATTATAAAATGTTATTAAAATCGCAGAATCGCTTCTGAGCCCAGAAAACCTCAAATGCATAAATAAGGCCGGGCGTATTTAATAAAAGTGTCTTTAATCTGTCAGCATTCTGTAATGTCAGCACGGGATTTGTAAGAAAAAACGTAAGAGTTGGTGCTTTGAATCCAGTTTGAAAGCTCTTTTAAAGAGTTTTTTAAGAACCATAAATGTGAAATAATTCTATTTCACCTTTATGGCTCATCGTTGCTCTTCTGTATATTGGAGAAACGGAATTTTTATATAACCGCTTAATTATGCCAAATACACGACGTTTTTTTGCAATAGCCAGACAAAAATTTGACAAATCTTCACATTTAATTTTTTTTAAACTTTGAAACTTAGAAAAAATTGGTTTGGTTGATCCACTGAACTCGCACTTAAACGTTACTATTTTCAGAGCATTTAGGCAAGCTATCTTATCACTAGACGTTCGGGGCCCCCGCTCCTTCTGGACCATAACGGATTCACAGAAGGCGGCTACGGCCCTCCACGCGGAGTCCCTGCTCAGCATCGCCGACACGACTGCTGGCAGGGAGAGGTTCTGACCGATCCGGCTTACCAGAACCGTCCGCTCCTGTTTACACGCTGGACATGTTGCCAGCGTATGGGATGCGGAGTCCTGGTCCTGCCCACCGCAGTGGAAACAGTTCGTCGTCACTTCGCGTCCGATTTTACACAAATGATCACCGAAGCACCCGTGCCCGGTCATTGTCTGTGTAAGTCTGTAGGTGAGTCTTCCTGTTCTTCGGTGCATCCAGACTACAAAGTACGGCAGGATTGCTTCAACAACGCGTTTGCGCGTAACGCTCTTCAGAGAGGCGAGCGCGCCACGTTGCGAATGCGTTAAGTCTTTCCTGCCGCTTAACTCCTTCGAACACCTCATCTGGCTCACTCCCGACGCTCTGGTGGAGGACACGCCATCCTCCGCTGCACACTGTAGATTTTAGCGCTACAGCGTCGGATGGCCAGCCTTTTCGCCCAAACAGGCGTACCGTACAAGGCTACGGACCGTATCACTCCTGCATAGAGGCGACGCACTTCTTCCCTTGATCCCCCTAGATTGGGCAGCAGTCTATGCATAGCACCCGCTACCCTTTCAATCCAGGGGACTAGGCGCTCGAAGTGTTCTTCGAAGCCCCATCGACTGTCCAGGTGGAGACCTAGGTACTTCATATACCGCCCCACTCGGACTTCAAACCCACCCACGCGGACGCACGAGTCGGGTGGTTCCCTGCCGCGTCGTAATTTATAGAACGATAGGGCCTCGGTCTTGTTAGGGGCTATTTCTAATCCCAACTCGTGGATTTTGGCGACGACGACTTCCGCCCCAAGCTCGGCGAGCTCTTTGGCCCTCTCGAAGGTGACCCCGCTGGCAACCACCAATGTGTCGTCGGCATAGCAAACAATATCTACGCCAGCCGGAAGTTCACAGTAGCGGCCCCAGCACCGAGCCTTGCGGAACCCCACGTTTGATCTCCCTCCGAATCTTTCTACCATTTTTCCCCATGTACAGGATGTGCCTGTCGCGCAATTAGTCCCTGATTACACCTTACAGGTAGGGGGGCACCTGATGTTGTGCCAGTGCACTCCTGATTGCGCCCCAGGGTAGAGAATTAAAAGCGTTGACGATATCGAAACTTATCGCCAACGCCACACCACCCTGGGATACTGCTTGTTCCGACAGGGAGCGGACGCGTATGATGGCATCTACTGTAGAACACTCCCGTCGAAATCCAAACTGGCTATCAGCCAAATCGGGGCCAACGCGCGACAGATACCCGTTGAGCCGAGTGGCAACTATTCTCTCGAACAGTCTGCCAATCTCGTACAAGAGGCATAGAGAACGATACGCAGAGGGAGAATCGGCGGCCCTGCCTTCCTTCTTCAAGAGGACCAACCTTGCCTCTTTCCATGCGGTGGGGAACTTGGCACTCCGCAGACAGCCGGTAAACAGCTGCCTAAGCCTGTCCCCCGGGGCAGCCAGACTCTGCACTAGGGCTCGACCCGGGATACCGTCGGGTCCCGGTGCAGTGTTCTGGGCTCTTAAGCGGCTAACGGCTGGGTCCAGCTCCTCCATGGTCACTGCCATCTGACCTATGTTAGGAGTACCTATGTGTGGAGGCCTATGTTCAGCTACAGACTTTTTATAGGCTGTAATGAACAAATGAATGAATTTCATTAATCTAACTTTGATGATTCTGATTTTTATTTATTTGATTTTTCTTCTTTGTTCTTTTCCGCGCATGGGATGTTTGATATGTTTTCATTTATTACTTCTCAAGTAATTTGTAGCAATTTAACTAAAACTAAGTAAATATAGAAAACTTGATTGCCCAGTACTTAAAGGACAAGCGATTCTTAAAATGACGTCTATTGTAATAAGTGCGGATACACCTAGGTATACGGCTAGATAGCCGGCTACCACTAGGTGCAGCCTATTGCGGTTGGTTAAACTTAGGTGTATCATATATAATTTATAAATTACATAAATGTCTGCGGTTTTGGTTTCCGCACCTTCACCTACTGTCGCTGATATTACTTGATACGTATATCTGTGTTTTTACAAATTTAACAGTACACCTAAATTTAACCAACTACTGTTGGCCGCACCTAGTTTTAGCCGGCTAGAACTAGGTGTAATCGCACTTCGGTTTTTAGCCGTAATATATATAAAACATTTTGTTTATTTAAATAAAACTAGTTTTACGGATTTTACTCGAAACGTCGGGAATATAAAATAAGTTAATATACGTGGTAGAGCCATGCTGCAGCTATATTAATAGTATAGTTGTAGTACGAATGGGTCGGCCCGACCGGGGAAGGAGCACGCTCTCACAGAGTACCAACATAAAATAGCAGCTGAACGCTGCTGTGTTTCGTATGGTGAGTGTAGAGAACCGGAGACCCGTTTAACTGGAAACGAGGCATTCCATCTTATTTTTCACGGGTGACAACGCATCTACATTTGATTCGTAATCGAGGATAGATGTAGATGTCTATGGGCCGCAGCAACCACTTACCATCAGGTGGACTGTGAGCTCGTTTGTCACACTTATCCTATAAAAAAAACTTAAATTATTATGCAGTTCTTCTCCCCATGGTATCGTGCCAAGAACGCTGGCTGCGTTTCCTCGCTGATTGGTTATACTTAGCCTTAGAGCGACAAAAGAATCAGCATTCTTATCATCAGCAGCGACGGCTATTCACGGAAGCAGTTCCTTTGGGAACTTCACCGCAAGTGGACCCCACGGACCGATAGTCTCTACAACAAATGGCACAAATATGTAGTCATCTCTCAGAGACTCATATCTGCGCCACTTACTCAGTTCAGGTGCCTCTGTTGCCGCCCCGGGGTACCCCTGTGATGAGAGGCTGCCAAAGTGTCTACGCAAGTGGCATCTCACACTCGGGCTTTACCTCTCTCCCAAGGGACAAAGTTTATATTAATTTATTTACTTATAACTTTAATATATAACCTGAAAGCTGGGGGAAGTATATACTCGTAGCAAAAAAAGTAAAGTTAAAGCCTATATACGTCCCACTGCTGGGCACAGGCCTCCTCTCATTTCTGAGAGGATTTTAGGGCAAGGAAATGTCCGCCGCGCTGCCCAAATGCGTGTTGGCGAACTTCACATGTCTTCGAAATTTTTTTTTTTGATTTCTCAGACATGCAGGTTTCACCGCCGAGCACGTGGTAAATCAGCACTTAAAATTGCAATTAACAATTTCATCTGAGCCGTGGTAGCTCAGATGTTTAGCGCTCGTTGTAAGTTTCACAGTACGCGGGCAACCCGGGTTCGATCCCCGCCGGCACCAATGAAATTGTTAATATATATACTCGTAGATCGCACTAAATGGCACATGGCATTCTTTGCTAGTCAACACTACGTGTTAAAGGGTTTACGAGTATACGAGTATGTTCAAATGTACGTACGTGCATTTAAATTGTTGTACTATGTGGTGGGACTTCTTTCAGTCTAAAAGTCTTTCTGGGTAGGTAGGTGGTACCCTTTTACCTATTTCTGTCACCAAACACCAGTGCTTGTACTTATGTGTTCCGGTCTAAGGGAACAATGAGCCAGTATAATTACAGAATGTGAGGCATCCCATCTTAGTCCTCAGAGGTAACAACGTAGCCTTTGTTTGAAGTTCGCTACTGTTGTTAATGGACTGTAGTGCAGTGCAGTCAGTTGGACTGTAAGATTGTTCGTACACTGTTTGCTCGTTTGTCGCTTGTTTCAGTTTAACATTTTTTATGTTCTATGCTACAGGGTATCATGGCTGCAGCACAAGTGGGTAAGATTGAGAGAAGAAGGAATATGCTCACACATTTTACGTGGTAGAGCCATGATGCAGCTTTATTATGGTTGTAGCATGAAGGGGTCGGTTCGGCCAGGGTAGGACCACGCTTTCACAGAATACCAGCGTAAAATAGCAGCTCAATGCTGCTGTGTTTTGTATGGTGAGTGTAGGGAACCGAAGACCCTTTATACTGGAAATGAATCATTCCATCTTACTCCACAGGGGTTTCAACGCATCTGTATTTTTGTAGATGTCTATATTATTTATTATTGTAGATGTCTATGGGCCACAGCATCGACTACCATCAGGTGGACTGTGTACTCGTTTGTCACCCTTATTCTATAAAAACATAATACCTGCGTGAAATAGCAACATAATGCTACTGTATTTCCTATGATAACTAACGAGCACCGGGTACCCTTTTTACATCTGATAATATAATCGCCAATCTGCCAGCCAAGTGTGGCGATTACGACAATTCTTTCCTACAATGAGAGAGAGACACTCACAGCCAGGAGTGGACTCTTACGGGCTTGAAAGCAAGAGCTTCCGCTGTATTCAAGAGATTTTTTCCATGGACGCTATCTACCAGCAGAACATATTCATTATATTAAAGTTGTAAATATTTACTTTGCAAATATCCGCTTAATAAAATAAAATGATGTGTCTTACCTAGTTTGAAGAGCACCTCCCGCCTAGGTAAGACACATCATTTTATTTTATTAAGCGGATATTTGCAAAGTAAATATTTACAACTTTAATATAATGGATTTCCGCAAAGTAACGCCTGATTCTATTAATTAACATATTGATTAGTAAGTAGTCATTATTTTGTAAGCGCTAATAAAATGGCATTCGGCAATTTGTATAATATTTTCATGGAAAAATTAATAACGAGACACAGCTGCTCAGTTGATAAAATTACGTTTTATTGTCAATTTTCTCGTATCGCTCCGACGATGTTTTCTAATGGCTTCTCAGGGGACCTAAGTAATATCGGACCGCTTTTAAATTCTAAAAATCTTCAAAGTGAAGCCTCAAAATTATACTGTCAGTTCTTGTACACAGTATTTACAGAATTTGAACCACAATTTTTAGAAAACATTTTTTTTGTTTATGCGTTACATATATTGAATTTTTGTTATTAGAGAATTCTTCAGTTTGAGGTAGTAAATAGCTCTTATGGCTCTCTTCTACAAAACAAAGATTCCGTATAACATTATGCTTTGTAAAAAAACAGAGAGTACATGGAGTAATAAGGACTGCCGACAGAAGTGAAAATTCAATGGTATATGCGTATAAATATACACAGGCTCAACTATAATATAATAAGTCTATAATACAATATGTATGTCTAATATAATATGTCCAGGTCATCGATAACGCGAACCCATAAGTTTTTCCCCTACCAAAAATCACTAAACGCGGATTATAAAGTTTTCACTTCAATAACTAAAGCAAAGAAAAACTAATCTAGCTGTTTTAATAACTGGTATATCTTGTAGGTGTATGGTGTATGGTAGCCGTGTAGTTGCGGTTAAGAATATCCACTACCACATATCTTCCCGTGGGTGTCGTAAGGGGCGACTGTGGGAAACAGGTAGGAGATGGGCAGCCGCATCTTCCTGATAACAACAATATTACAAAAAAAAAACTGCGGTTGTCAACCCACTCGTCAAGCGCGGCAACTATGGCAAATATCCCCCTATGATGAAAGTTACGAAGAGACGGCCCCCAGTCCCCGGCGGCCCCGCTATTCCTGGCTACGGTGGCGACCATGGTACCGGGGGGCAGGGGGTGCTAAGAATCTCCGGTGGAGGTTCGGTTGCCACCTAAGACGACTCGACCTGGCAACATACAATGCACGCACCCTGAGGACTGACGAGAAGATCCTGGAGCTGGAAGAAGAGATAGACAAGTTACGCTGGCATATTATAGGATTATCCGAGGTCCGAAGAGAGAGGGAGGACACGGTAATCCTTGAATCCGGAAACTTCTTCTATCACCGGGAGGGCGACCATCTGTCCCAAGGATTTATCGTCCACAAGTCTCTCGTTAACAACGTTGTAAAGATTACGAGTGTGTCGACGAGGGTTGCGTTGCGTGGTTGGTTGAGGGTTACCTTATACTCAGAATCACCAAACGGTATTATTCATTGAAGGTCATACAGGTTTACGCACCAACCTCGGCACATCCCGATGAGGAGGTGGAGGAAATGTATGAGGATATTTCTAAGGCCATGCATTCCTCCACAACCCACTATACGGTGTTAATGGGAAATTTCAATGCAAAACTAGGCACAAGAGAGAACGGGGAGCTGAAGGTAGGGAAATTTGGAATAGGGCAACGGAACCCAAGGGGCCAGCAGCTGGCCGATTTCATGGAGAAAGAGGGACTCTTTATGATGAACTCTTTCTTCCAGAAGCGGCCCCACAGGAAGTGGACCTGGTCGAGCCCCGACGGTTCGACAAAAAATGAGATTGACTTCATTATGACGACCAGACGACAACTGCTCAGTGATGTCTCAGTGATCGCGAGGGTGAAAACTGGTAGCGATCACCGAATGGTTGCACACTGAACCTAAACGTTAAGAGGCACACTGAACCTAAACGTTAAGTTGGAGAGGTCTCGTCTAATGTAGTCAACGCTCCGTCCCCCTCGTGCTCTAGTCCAGAGTCCCGAAACCTTTCAGCTCGAGTTACAAAACTGTTTTCAGTGCCTAGAAGACTGCAATGCAGTGGACGATATTAATGATAAGCTCGTGGAAACTGTCCATGCGGTCGGAGCTAAGTTCTGCAAGACCCGCCGCAGAAGAACACAAAAACTCTCCGATCACACTCTTAATCTCATGGCAGTTAGACGGCAAATGAGGCAACAACTTCAACAGATTTGACAGCATACAGGCAACTGAACAGACAGATCTCCAAATGTATGCGGCAGGACTTACGCAACTTCAATACAGCTTGTATTGAAGAAGCGATCGAGCGGAACCAATGCACAAAGATGTCTTTGCCAGAGATCTGTCTGCCGGAAATAGCCAACTGTCAAAGTTGAAGACCGAGTGTGGCAGCATCGTTTCCGGGACACCTGAGATTTTGTGTGAGATTGTGAGGTTCTATGGGCAGCTGTACACATCATCGTTGGAGCCACACGCAAGTGTGATTAACGATCCAAGAGCAAGTCTTATCCGACACTATTTCGATGATATTCCGGACGTCAGTCTGAAATTAGAATGGCTCTCCAGCACCTTAAAAACGGCAAGGCCCCAGGCGAGGATGGAATTACAGCGGAGTTTCTGAAAGCGGGTGGAAAACCGGTACTTGAAGTCCTTCAGAAGCTCTTTAATTCCGTCTTCTATGGTGGGACTACTCCAGAGGCGTGGAGCAAAAGTGCGATGGTCTTGTTTTTCAAGAAAGGCGACAACGCTCTCTTGAAGAACTACAGACTGATTTCCATTCTGAGCCGCGTCTACGTGCTGTTTTCGAGAGTCATTACGAATCGTCTCGCACGCAGACTCGACGACTTCCAATCTCCTGAACAAGCCGGTTTCCGAAGAGGCTTTAGTACCATGGACCACATACACACCCTTCTGCAAATTGTACAGAAGACAGAAGAGTACAATCTGCACTTTGCCTTGCGTATGTGGACTATGAGAAAGCCTTTGATTCCGTCGAAATTTGGGCGGTGCTACAGTCCCTTCAGCGGTGCCAAGTTGACTGTCGGTATATCGAAGTGCTGAAGTATTTGTACAGCAGGGCTACGATGACTATCCGAGTACAGAACCAGAGTACGAAACCTATCTAACTGCAGAGAGGTGTAAGACAGGGTGACGTTATATCCCCGAAACTCTTCACCGCAGCATTAGAAGACGTTTTCAAGCTACTGGACTGGGAAGGATACGGTATTAACATCAATGGCGAGTACATCACTCACCTTCGATTTGCCGACGATATAGTCCTTATGGCGGAATCGCTGGAGGACCTAAACACTACGCTCAATGCCTCAATAGTGTCTCCCAACGGATAGGTCTTAAGATGAACATGGACAAAACAAAGATCATGTTTAATGTCCATCACACCTATGCCGATAGTTGTTGGGAGCACTAAGCTCGAAGTTGTTGACGAGTATGTTTACCTGGGACAAATAGTCCGACTAGGTAAGTCCAACTTCGACCGAGAGGTCAATCGACGGATTCAACTCTGCTGGGCAGTGTTCGGGAAATTGTGACACATCTTCTCATCAGGTATACCTCAACACTTGAAAACGAGATTGTACAACCAGTGCGTGTTTCCAGTGATGACCTATGGAACTGACACGTAGTCCTTGTTGCTGGCCGTATGAGGAAGCTCAAGGTCGCTCAGCGAGCTATGGAGAGGGCTATGCTCGGAGTTTATCTGCGTGATAAACTTAGAAATGAGGATATCCGCAGTAGAAGCAGAGTAAACGACATAGCCAACAGATTAGTAAGCTGAAGTGGCAATGGGCCGGCCATATAGCTCGAAGAACCGAGAACCGATGGGGAAAAAAGGTTCTCGAGTGGCAGCCTAGTACCAGTAGGCGAAGTGTAGGGCGACCCCCCACTAGATGGAGTGACGACCTGGTAAGACATGCAGGAAGTCGATGGATGCAGGTGGCTCAGGACCGTGCTTTGTGGCATTCCTTGGGGGAGGCCTATGTTCAGCAGTGGACTTGTGAAGGGCTGTAATGATGATGATGATGATATCTTGTAATCTTTTTTACGGCATATGTTACAGAAATAAGTCTGCTTGTTCTTACGATGTTATGAACCGTCTACTATTAATGATTGAAATCGTTAGTTGCAATTTTAAAAGCTTATTTTATACTTATAATATAAAATAAATATAAAACTACTCATTGTCTTTATGATTTTAAGTATGTCGTTTCGCAAGCATAAGTTATAAGGTTTCATAAAGTCAACGACAAACGTTAAATCTATACATCTATACATGAGTATAAATAAAATTAGTGTCTGTCTGTTTTAGCAATTCCAGGAGTAATCTAGGATCTATATTATCCAAAAAACTTGGTTATTTTTTTTAAACTAGAATTTTATAAATTTAATGATGATTTGAATATGTTAAATCTAAATAGCGCCATAATAGCCTACCCAGGCGAAACTGGGGCGGATCGCTAGTCTATTGATAAAGTTACGTGTTGTGTTACTTAAGATTTGCGTTAACACGTTGACTGATTAACATTAAATCATTTCATACTTACAAGTGGTAGAGACATGCTATGTAGTACGAGGGTTGGCGGTGTTTCAACCTCTTGCCTCGGAAAGCACCTGATCAACTTTCCGGTCGTGCCGTATAACCGTCCCATCGGTTCATGAAAGTGAAAGAATAGAGTGTACTTGTGCTTGCGCACACAATTGGCCACTGTAATCCTATAGTGCGCAGTTGGCTAGTTTCTTTTGAGACTGGCCGCTGTGGCCAAAATTTTGTCTGGAGAACATTATAAAAAAATTCAAGTTTCAATAACCTCTTTACAAGATCACGTAAAAAGGCTAATAAATTAATAACTCTAAAGATTTATAAGCGTAAAATTATTCAAATTTCCTTGTAGCGTCGTATTCAGTAGCAATTTAACCGAGGTTTCAGTTTCCTTTGTTCAGAACCGTAAGTTTTAGTTTTATCAAGAACACTGGAACACAAAAGTTGTAGCTCGGTTATTTGGCTAAAATTGCTTGAATATAACAAAATAATGATAAAAGATTTCCTATGTTTTTAACGTTCCTCTCCTCACTAGAACTTTCTGTGTCGCGGAGTGGAGTTTTACATATTCGTATATAAATTGAATATGAACCAGCAATCAGACCCAGAACAATTGTTTATAGGTCATACATTGAAAAGGAGTCTTTTGTATATCAATGAGGCCATACAATCACTTGTTTCGTGCGGGATTCGAACTCACAGTCCTCATTTTAATTCTTTGAAGTCGGCTTTTACTTTTTACTAAAAGTTTAATTTGTTTTTTTACCCTTTCGAGTGCAGTAAATAGTTACATTCACAACTTAATTCCCTAATTTTCTACTCTTACCACATACAATTTTATACCAGGTAAAGCCATAATGCAGTTATTAGCTTCTTACCAGCTACCAGATATAAGGCAGATCAACCGTGATAGAGCCACGCTGCAGCTATTTTATGGTTGTAGCACGAATTATGGCTCGACGGGGTGGGACCACGCTCTTACACAATACTAGCGTAAAATAGGAGTGCTGTGTTTCATATAGGTAGTGTAGAGAACCGGAGACCCTTTTTACTGCAAACGAGGCATTCCAAGTCAGATATCAGGGATGACAACGCATTTGCATTTTGATGCTTAGTTGAGCATAAATGTTGATGTCTATGGGCTACAGAATCCACTTACAATCAGGTAGACTGTGTGCTCATTTGACACCCTTATTCTATAAAAAAAATCGTCCCTCCGTCTAGTCAAGGGTGTCTTCTCCACCGGTTACTTAACACCGGCGACGTAAGTGAATCAATCACCTTATTATTTTCCATGGGTGTCGTAAGAGACGACTATATGATATGCTAAATAGGCTTTCAATAGAGGGCGGTACAGCCATCTCGTAAACCATTCAATTCATTCACCAAAAGTCCACTGCAGAACATAAGCCTCCCCCATAGATTACCTCATAGGGATTTTGCCATAGTTGACACGCTTGGCAAGCGGTTTGTCATCCGCAGTTTGCTTATTATTTGGAGTTGTTATCAGGAAGATGTTGCTGTCCATCACCTGTATCTATTTCACTCTGTCGCCTCTTACGACACCCACAGGATGATATGGGGTAGTGGATATTCTTACAACGCCACTACACGGTCAATCTAGTAAACGTTAGCCGTGAAATAACAAAATGGCGTCGGGAAGCAGCGCCAAAGGCGCACTTTTCGCACGACTTGCAATTCATCTATTACTTCGATCATCAATCCGCCTGCCAAGCATAAAGATAAAGGCCATTCCTTTCTATATCGGTTGAGGCTCTTGGAGCTGTGGACTTTAACGGGCTGATAAAGAAGAAGATGATGTAACACTAGATCTGAAACCATAGTCAACCGTTACTACTTATAGGTAGTATTCTTTTTTATTATATACGTTTTTTATCATATCCCAATACGAGGTAGTGCCACGCTGCAGCTATATTTTATACGCGGGAGAGCCACGCTGCAGCTATATTATGGTTGTTGCATGAATGCGTCGGCTCGCCCAGGGAAGGACCACGCTCTCACATAATACCAGCTTAAAATAGCAGCTTAATGTTGCTGTGTTTCGTAAGGTTAGTGTAGGGAACCGGAGATCCTTTTTACTGGAAACGAGGCATTCCATCTTAGTCTTTAGGGGTGACAACGCATCTGAATTTTGATTCTTAATTGAGAATAAATGTAGACGTCTATGGGTCACAGAATCCACTTACCATCAGATGGACTATGTGCCAGTTTGTCACTCATATATTCTATAAAATAAGTATTAAGACAAGTGACAAACTACCTTAAATTACCTACCATTAGGTGGACAATGGTAAGTAGCTACTGCGGCCTATTGACATCTGCATCTAACTTCAAACCAAATAAGGCTACGGTGTCATCTCTGAGGACCAAGTATGAATGCCTCATAGCCTGTAATTATACTGGTTCTCTTTACCCTTCATACTGGAAAAAATCCCATCAAGCACGACTGCTTGACAGCAGAAATAGGTAACAGGGTGGAACTTACCCAGACGGACTCCTAGGCAGAAAATGTGTTCTACCTAGTAAAGTGTTACCAACTAAACCTTTTTTTTTACATGGGGAAATGCCTACGCATACCCGCCTCGCGGGGGCAACGACGGTTTATGTCGGACTCGCACCGACTAAAACCCCATGGTGTTCCACCTTCGCCGCATATTGGCAGGGCCACGGGAACGCTTACGCACACATCCGCGGCCCCACCAGCGCCGGCCGCCCCATGGCAGCCCCCGAGGTGGGGCCTCCCCATTCCTCCCCATTCTCCTTCTCAGGCAAGGCGCACCAGGAACACAAGGCACGCCCTCCTCCACGGCCTCCAACTCTTCCTGCGTAACGGACCCCCCCGAGTCCGATACGCGGAGGCCATGGGGCCAGGAAAAATGAGCGCTCGATAGCACCGGCTTTCCCGATCCCAGCGGTGGATCTGGTCTATGGCTCCGCCGCCAACCAAGTTTCGGCCGCGGAGGGTAGGGAGAGCGGTGCCTCGCAATACCGACACTCCTCTCCCCCCGCGGCCCCACCACCACCGCATCAACGGTGCAGCCCCGTCTGAGTCGCGGAGGATAGGGCGAGTGGCGCTTCGCCATACCAACACTCCTCTTCCTCCGCGACTCCACCTCGGCTGCAGCGGTAGGGGGAGAGGACACCCCTCTCGTCGCAGCTCACCGACACCGGGCTCGCCAAGTCCACTCGGAGTGGCCACCTCGGGCCGGCCCTACACCACGGGCAAGCCAAGGGGTTCCTCTTTGTTCAACGTCGGTGACCAAGTCACGGCTACTAAGCCCCCCCGCCACGACAAGGCGGGAACCCGTTCGGGGGGGTACCAACTAAACCTAGTAATTACTTTCACTGTGGCCTCTATAAATTTCAACAATATCCAATAATAATTTAAAATCAATGTAGCTATATTTTCATTTAAAATTATTATACTATTGTAAATGTAATTTCGCAAACAATTACCGCAATACCTTATAAGTAAGCTTCCTCATTTAAGCAGTTAATATTCGTGAAATATTGAGTCAATTTGAATAAAGCTAACATTGTTCCCGCACGAAAACACGCATCAAGTTACAGTTTACGTTCCGCCAGCATCGTTCCACTTATTTAGTATCTCGAAATTTCGCAATATTTTCTAAAACATTGCAAAATTACTTCTCAGGTTTTGTTCAATAACCTATGATAAGCTTTGTTCGACGTGCAATTTAGAAACTTTAATCGATTTAGCAAGTTTCAAGCAAATTGTGTTTAAACACACACCTAGGAAATAAGAAACTAAATGTTGAAAACTGTCACAAAACATACTAATTTTTCTAAGTGGTAGAGGCATACCAGCTGTACATAGCTGCACCACAAAATGGGTCACCCACAGAATACCATCATTGTGCTCTTATTTTATGCGGTTTCGTATAATGTTGAGAACAGGAGACCTCATTCTTTTATAGAATAAGGATGACATAAAGCACACAGTCCACCTGATGGTAAGTGGATGCAGTGGCCCATAGACTTGTACATTTAAAAATACAGATGCGTTGTTACCCCAGAGATATAGGATAGAACGCCTCGTGGGTTGGATTTACAATCGTTTAGCAGGAGTTTGGGGGAGTAAGGTGTTGTATTTGGTAGAGGTAGAAGGGATTTTTGCGAGTGGCATTGTTATAATCGGGGATTATAACAATGCCACTCGCATTAAAAGGTAATGCACTGTTTTGGAGAAAATAAAAAAATTTAAAACGTTGATCCTGACACAAGCACTGGAGTCCTTATACAGAGACTTCAATGCCTGTATCAACCCAGCGCTCAACCCAAATTAGTTCAGTGTTTGCCATAACACATCCCTGTCCACTCTGTCATAAGCCTTTTCCAAGTCCACGAACGCACAAAACACCTTTAGGTTTTTGGCCAAAAACTTCTCCGCGATCATGCGCATGGAAAAGAGCTGATCCGTACATCCCATTCCCTTTCTAAATCCCGCTTGCACATCCCAAATTTTTCCATCAGTATCTTTCATAACTCTTTCAATTTGTACCTTAGTATACAGTTTTCCCACAATGCTAAGAAGGCTGATACCACGGTAGTTTTTACAGTCCTGCTGCGATCCTTTTCCCTTATATAGTGGGACTATAACTGCTTTGCACCAGTCTCCCGGTACCAGTTTAAGTTCCCAACACAAATTAAACAAGGTGTACAGCAGGTTTGCCACCACTCCCTCTCCAGCCCTTAGCATTTCGAGTGATACTCTATCATATCCGGCTGCCTTACCCGCTTTCATACTTTTCATTGCTTTCATTATTTCATCTACACTTATCTCTCTATCTCTTTCCTCTTCTTTCGGAATTTCTATTTCATTTAATTTAAACGTCTCATCACTAATAAACACGCTTTCAAAATATACCTTCCATCTCCTTAAACTCGACACTTTGTCATTCAGAATACAGTCATTCTGGTCTCGTATAGCATTCATTCTAGTCTGTTTTGAATGTCCCCTGGCAGTTCTTACGAGTTTCCAGAACATTTTAATATTTGCCTGGAAGTTATCCGATATTTTTCTATCATTCTTATCCATTTTTTCTTGCTTTTTCCTTCCAACTACTTCTTTTACTCTCTTATTTAGATGTCTAAAGACTGCCTTTTTTCTTTCAATATCATCATTCATACCGCTAGAATAACTAGCTTTGGTTGCTAGTAAATCTAGCCATGCTCTCTTCTTTGCTTCTACTTCCATCCGTACCTCACCATCCCACCATAAAGTGTTATTTTTCCTTTCATTCTTTCTCTTACTTACACCACATACTTCGGTAGCTGCATCCACCAAACCTTTCTTGACATTATACCACACAGTCTCCAAGTCTAAATCATTCATACACAATTCATCCATACCACTTATATTTTCTCTCAGTCTACAATTGAACTTCTCTTTCACACCTTCATCTTGTAACCTCTCTGTTCTTATACGCTGTAACGCAGTGGTAGACACACAGATGTCCGATGCCGCCAACGTCTGAATAGACCATTAATTCGGCTTAAAACCAAGTAATGATCCGTCCCTACGTTGGACCCCCAGTAAACCCTTGTATCTACCACTGCGCTCCTCATTCTTTCATCCACAATTATGAAATCTATCATGCTTCTATCACGACCACTTTCCCATGTATACATGTGAATCTTCTTATGACGAAAGTAAGTGTTCGTCACAAAAAGATTCTTTTCCACACATACGGTGAGGAGGCTTTCACCATTCTCATTTATACTTTCATCACCAAACGTTCCCAATATCCTTTCATAACCAAGCCTCTTCACGCCAACCCTTCCATTAAAATCTCCTAATATGACAATATTTTCATTACCTTGCGTTTCATTAGCACCATATTTACCATCTCCCAAAACTGCTCTCGGATATAAGTGGGCTTAGACATGTCTGGGGCGTAGACCCCTAGCACAAACAACTTCTTTAAGCCCACTTTCATTCGTATCCATAGCAGTCTCGGACTTACACATTCATACTCTTTCACACAATGACCCATTCTTTCTGAAAGGATGATACCGACTCCCTGGCATGCCCGCTCGGTCTCGTCTACACCAGACCAGTACGCGGTATACATGTCATGTGTAGTGGCATCCTTTCCACATAACACATCTATTCCTCTATCATATATCATATCGCATACTTCATCCATCTTATCATTCATTGCTCCACATACATTCAGCATAGCCAGACGGGCTTCCGCAATCCACTTTTCGCCCCTCCGGGAGACAGAACGTGACGGGTGGCGAACCTCGTCGCCGTCACGTTCTGTCTCCCGGACCGAAGATGATAGTACCTACCTAACTTTTAAAAATAGTGTATTATAACTGATTAACTACACTTGTGGCATTATAAAAGTATGTCCTACACATCAGATAGCCTCTAATAATATTTGAAAGATCTCGCTCTGGCGGAAATTGTTCAAAAAACCTTTTCATGAACATGGTAGAGCAACATTTCAGCTGCATTATGGCTCCAGCATAAATGGCTCAGCTCCACCGGAGACGGACCACGCTCTCACAGAATACCAGCGTAAAATAGCAGCTTACTGCTGCAGTGTTTCGAAACGCGAGTGTAGAGAACCGGTAACCCTTATTACTGATAACGAGTATTCCATCGCAGTCCTTATAGGTGAAATCATTATCCATCCATTCCAGCCTATAAAAGTCCACTGCTAAACATAGGCCTCTCCCATAGATTGCCTCATAGGGTGTACATGGGAAAGTGGTCGTGATAGAAGCATGATAGATTTCATAATTGTGGATGAAAGAATGAGGAGCGCAGTGGTAGATACAAGGGTTTACTGGGGGTCCAACGTAGGGACGGATCATTACTTGGTTTTAAGCCGAATTAATGGTCTATTCAGACGTTGGCGGCATCGGACATCTGTGTCTACCACTGCGTTACAGCGTATAAGAACAGAGAGGTTACAAGATGAAGGTGTGAAAGAGAAGTTCAATTGTAGACTGAGAGAAAATATAAGTGGTATGGATGAATTGTGTATGAATGATTTAGGCTTGGAGACTGTGTGGTATAATGTCAAGAAAGGTTTGGTGGATGCAGCTACCGAAGTATGTGGTGTAAGTAAGAGAAAGAATGAAAGGAAAAATAACACTTTATGGTGGGATGGTGAGGTACGGATGGAAGTAGAAGCAAAGAAGAGAGCATGGCTAGATTTACTAGCAACCAAAGCTAGTTATTCTAGCGGTATGAATGATGATATTGAAAGAAAAAAGGCAGTCTTTAGACATCTAAATAAGAGAGTAAAAGAAGTAGTTGGAAGGAAAAAGCAAGAAAAATGGATAAGAATGATAGAAAAATATCGGATAACTTCCAGGCAAATATTAAAATGTTCTGGAAACTCGTAAGAACTGCCAGGGGACATTCAAAACAGACTAGAATGAATGCTATACGAGACCAGAATGACTGTATTCTGAATGACAAAGTGTCGAGTTTAAGGAGATGGAAGGTATACTTTGAAAGCGTGTTTATTAGTGATGAGACGTTTAAATTAAATGAAATAGAAATTCCGAAAGAAGAGGAAAGAGATAGAGAGATAAGTGTAGATGAAATAATGAAAGCAATGAAAAGTATGAAAGCAGGTAAGGCAGCCGGATATGATAGAGTATCACTCGAAATGCTAAGGGCTGGAGAGGGAGTGGTGGCAAACCTGCTGTACACCTTGTTTAATTTGTGTTGGGAACTTAAGCTGGTACCGGGAGACTAGTGCAAAGCAGTTATAGTCCCACTATATAAGGGAAAAGGATCGCAGCAGGACTGTAAAAACTACCGTGGTATCAGCCTTCTTAGCATTGTGGGAAAACTGTATGCTAAGGTACAAATTGAAAGAGTTATGAAAGATACTGATTGAAAAATTTGGGATGTGCAAGCGGGATTTAGAAAGGGAATGGGATGTACGGATCAGGTCTTTTCCATGCGCATGATCGCGGAGAAGTTTTTTGGCCAAAAACCTAAAGGTTTTTTGTGCGTTCGTGGACTTGGAAAAGGCTTATGACAGAGTGGACAGGGATGTGTTATGGCAAACACTGAACTAATTTGGGTTGAGCGCTGGGTTGATACAGGCATTGAAGTCTCTGTGTAAGGACTCCAGTGCTTGTGTCAGGATCAACGTTTTAAATTTTTTTATTTTCTCCAAAACAGTGCATTACCTTTTAATGCGAGTGGCATTGTTATAATCCCCGATTATAACAATGCCACTCGCAAAAATCCCCTCTACCTCTACCAAATACAACACCTTACTCCCCCAAACTCCTGCTAAACGATTGTAAATCCAACCCACGAGGCGTTTTATCCTATATCTCAGGGGTAACAACGCATCTGTATTTTTAAATGTACAAGTCTATGGGCTAAACATAGGCCTCTCCCATAGATTGCCTCATAGGGTGTATTTTGCCATAGTTGCCACGCTTGGCAGGCGGGTTGGCAACCGCAGTTTTTTATTATTTTTCGTTGTTATCATCAGAAAAATGCTGCCACCCATCTTCTGTTTTAATTTCCCCCTATCTTCTCTTACGACACCCACGGGACGATGTGGGGTAGTGGGTATTCTTACACCGCTACTACGCGGTCAATATGTGACAAAGCTTTTGATTCTTAATCGATGTTAGATCTAACATCGATTAAGAATCAAAAGCAGACATCTATGTCTAATATCGATTATGAATCAAAAGTAGACATCTATGTCTATGGGCCACAATATCCACTTACAACCAGGTGTACTGTGTACCTGTTTGTCACCCTTACAATTAAAAAAAAAGATACACAGCAAAACTTCTTGTAAAATTAATATTAATATTCATTAATAAAATATCTCAAGTTATGTTTGTACGTGCAAAAGGTATCAAAAAGGTTTTGTATATAAAACTTTAGAACGTCCATTACGCGCCGTTATCTTCTCAAGGAAATGACGCCTGTGTAGAGCCGCAAATAGTTTCCTGTCATTGAAACGTAGGCTTACGTTCTATTTGTTGCTTTGTTTAGTTCAAAACTTTAAAATGGATTTCATACGATGATATAATACATAATATACAAGTACCCCACAACTGACACTTAGTTACGACCTAATGTAATTAAAGGCTTTGTTTATAATTAGACTTAAGGTCTGGCGCCCCCTGCCGGGATGGCACGGCAAGGGTTTTTTTACATGAATTTTGCCAATGTCATCGTTACACGATGCAAAACGCCAATGAGTAAGTAAGCTTGACGTACGCTGTAAAGATCAACGCTGTGGTAAGCTAATGGATGCTGTGTCGGTGGTAAGCGTTTGGTGGAGCGGGGCATATGGTGTGGCGACGTGTTCGACAAACGTTTGGGCAACTGGAAACAGAGAGCATAAGTGCTTCGAAACCGCAAACCCAGAAAGAAGCAGACACTCATCAACAAGTAGCTCCTACTCACAAATATGACGTATACGTGGTCGATTCAGGCTGCAGGCTGCAGCTATATATGGTTGTAGCATGAATAAACTGGGAAAGGACAGCTTAACAATTTTAACAACATCGGACAGCTTAACAATTTTACTGTCCCTTGAGTCATATATGAAAATTTCGATTGTTTAACTTTTGTGTATTTTTGCGGACAGGGAAGTTGTTAAAATTGGAGGTTTTGGCGGGAACTTGACCGCCGGCGGATGGTTGCTCCTGTTTTAATGTTTAAAATAATGGTATGAAGTTGGTTTTGATACGTAAAAGTGATGCGATTGTGTAACTGTCTGCGCATGTGAACTATTAGTGGGAACGGCGAAACAAGTGCTCTGATGTTGATTTAAACCACAAGGTTTTTTGTCCGCTTAGGTGCCTTAAGAACTAAAATACTGTCGTCGTCGTCATTGACTATTCCGTGGGATTTTGCTGCCTTCAAAATGTCCCAAGAACTTCTCAATGTGACCATCGGCATATTGTGAAGAAGTTTTTGAAACAAAATATTTGAAAGGATATTTTCTTATTACTTGACACTGGCAGAAGTATAATCGTAAGTGTGCACAACAAAAAAAAAAGAGGAAAAAAAATTAAATTGTATGTTGAACATAATAATATTTTATTCTAAATTGGGTGTTGAATAAAATTCATTTCACGCATTTATTACCTTAAATTTGAACTAATTTTATGACTTTATTTATATTTAAAATAGTTTCATTCAATGTTGTCTTGCATAACTTCACACATACAGATAGCGGCATCTATTGTGGAGTACCTGTGTCAAAAACAAATTAAGATTAACAGTCTAAATTGAAAACATGAAATTCGCATTTATTTTTTGAATAAAATGCCAGTCAAGAAATAGAATCAGGTGTTACTTTGCGGAAATCATAATGGATTAAAGTTGGTAAAAATTACTTTGCCTACATCCGCTCCGCAAGTAAAATGATGTGACTTACCTAGTTTGAAGAGCACCTCACGTCCACCTTCAATTGGGTGCACCATCCCCATCGCTAGGAAAGACACCACCGAGTACTCTATAGTATATAATATATATATATATATATATATATATATATTATTTTGGCTCAATAAAGGTTGTTCTCGTAATTTACTTAAATGTCAGACTAGTGATCATAAGACGATATGTTGTATATAAAAGTCAATAAAATAAAAGAGAGTAAAATAATATTTCCCGTACCGGGAATCGAACACGAGTCTCCTGGGTGAAAGCTAGGTATCCTAGCCACTAGACTAGGGATTTACAACGAACTTTCAAAAATGATATGACATCCTAAGGAATAAGTATGCTAAGGAAAATATCTTGTACATTTTTTATTTCTTAATATTTTAAGCCTTAAAAATAATACAATATTAAGGTAATAATATGATTCAAAATAATTTTCACAAAACATTAATGTGTACTACGTTTTATTAAAAAAAATTTTTGGCCATTGACAAACTTATAAAAGTTATCTTTAATCTAATATTTGCTCAAAGGCATAATGAATTCCCCTCGAGATACATCAAGAAGTTTGGAGTGATATAATCAAATTTTAATAATATCTCCTGAAGGATCTTGAAGAGAGGCGAGGAATATTGCTCTTAATAAGTAATATATCATAATAAAGAGCGCTTAATGTGCTCCAGAGGCTTTATTATATGCATACCCTAAAAGCTTTTGGTAAAATATTTCTCCATATTTAATATCTTGTTGTGGATCCAAGTGAAAAATAGACTTTATGATGTAACAAATGTAGACTGATAATAATTGTAATTGATATATATTTTTTTTATATCTTTTATCATATATTGCGGCATCGTCTAACAAGTCATTCAGCCATAAAGAATAACAACCGTTGTAATAAGGGTCTTTACCTATGCAATTGCCGTTCTGCAGTACTGGCCATTTCAAAACAAAATAATTTTTGTTTGGTTACGAATTCGAATTTCTAATTAATTTTATTTTAAAAACATGGAATTCTTTTTTCAAAGTTAGTCATTTGTATATTGATTAGCTTTATGTTTTCATTGCATTTGAATTCTTTTTCTAAAATAAATAAAATATTTTTAGTCATCATGGATACGTTAAAAATTCGAGTAATTATGGAATTTGAGTACCGTCGTGGCAGCAACGTGGCTTAGCATCAAAACAATATTGGTCCATTTGCGTCAAATTGGCAAGTTAAAAAATTTGACAAATGGGTGCCCCACGAACTCAATGATCGCCAGCGCAAAGTACGCGTCGAAACGTGCCTTGCACTGCTCAACAGGCACACATTTTGAACCGCGTTGTTACCTGCGACGAAAAATGGATTCTTTTTGAAAATTGCAAGCGCTCAGCAAGTTGGTTGGATTCTGGTTCAGCGACTAAACAATGCCCTAAACGAAAACTTACCCCTACAAATGTGATGGTCACTATTTGGTGGTCTGGCACCGGTGTGATTCATCATAGCGTCTTAGTAAACGGGATGAGCAATACTGCAGATGTGTACTAAGAAGAACTGAACACAATGATGGAGAAGCTCGCACGTCTCCAACCAGCTTTGGTCAATCGCTCGTCCCCGCTGCTCCTACACGACAACCCGCGACCTCATACTGTATAACAGATGGTCTCCAAGTTACAAGAGCTAGGGTTGAAAGCTCTCCGTCATCCACCGTACTCACCAGACCTTGCACCAACAGACTTCTACTTTTTCCAGAATTTGGATAACTTATTGGCGGGAAAAAATTCAATATCCAAGAGGCAGTACAAAATGCCTTTAAAGAATTTACCGTCCAGCTGATTTCTTCAAGAAGGGCATCAATAAACTGCCACTGCGTTGACAAAAATGCATCGATTGCGTGGGCCATACCTTGATTAATAGAAATAAAAAATGTACAAAAAAAATTACTCTTACTTATTTCATAAAATACGGCAATTTCATCAAGAGCATAATACATTTATTGCACCACGACGACTGCCTCGTTGGTCTTGTGGTCGTTAGCGCGATTGCTGATCATTAGGTCCCAGGTTCGAGTTTTTCTGTCAAGACATTCTCAGTAGCGACCCGGAGTCAGGAAATTTTCTGTGTTTCAACCCCGTGCCAAGAAAAGCACCTAAAGCCGTTGTTCCTGCGCCTGATCTCTTTCCGGTCGTGTCGGATTACCGTCCCATCGGACTATGAGAGTGAGGGAATAGAGATTGTTCTGCGCAGGTGGCTAGCCCCGTTGAGACTGGCCTCCGTGAACGAAATTCGGTCCGGAGGACACACTATATATAGGAGTACGTTAACTAGAATTTCTTTACAATAGTGTGTTGATGCATTACACAATCATAAGGTATCCAATTTGTATACACTTAGTCTGCTAATAAAATTTTGGGTTTGAGTGGTTTATAAATTATTCGTCTTCTTCATCAGCCTGCAACAGTAGTCCACCCGGCATGGGCCTCTCTCCTCTTTCGCTGTAGAGAGGATTTATGACCATTAACGTCCTTTGACGCTGCCCCAAGTCGCAGTTATACCGCCACCTATTGATGACATAGGATCTTTTTGTTTTTTTCCACAGCCACCATTTAAAACTTTACGACACACACGGGACGAAATGCCGTAATGGATTCACTTACACCGTCACCACTCATCACACGGCCTTCTCTCTCCTCTATATTATATTGTAATATAAATTGAATATTTCAAATAAATTTTATATTAAAAGCAGTAGGCTATTTTTCAACGTGGAAGAGCCACGCTGCAGCTGTATTATGGTTATAGCACGAACAGGTCGGCTCGACCTGGGGAGGACGACGCTCTCATAAAATACCAGCGTAAAATAACACCTCAATGCTGCTGTTTTTCGTATGGTGAGTGTAGAGAAACAGAGATATTTTTACTGGATACGAGGCATTCTATTCAGGTAACAAGGTATTTGGATTTTAAATTGTAATGGAAGATAGATGTCTATAGGCCAAAGCATCCGCTTACCATCAGATGGACTGTGTGCTTGTTTGTCACCCTTACTCTATAAAAAAGGCTCAAATGAGTAAAACACTCAAAAGAAATTTGTCTGTATTATATTATGTATATAATGTAAAACGCACGAGTTACTAATTTCAAAACGTTTTAATAATTCAACAGTGCATGTTTTGTCTAGCGATTAATTTAATAACAATTTTACATCTCAAAATTTATGAGTTGTAAAATATGAATATTGTAAACTAAATAACTACTATTATTTTGCCCACTTACTATTTTAGTTTTCCTCTGTCGTCTCTTACGACACTCACGGGACGATATGGGATTCTTACACTGCCACTACGCGGTTGTGTTTTTTTTTATCACTCTAAAGAAATGCTTGACTGCCTGAAATCCTAAGAAAGTGGTGACATTTCTGACGGTAAGTGGTGATGCAGCCGAAGTTATCATCAGTATAGTATACGATATCTATAATGAATGCGGTATCATTAATTATTTCCGGGATGAGAGCATATTAATGTGATACCGCATTATTAATTTTACCTTAAAAAGAATTATCGGACAGTTATGCACTGACAAATAAAATTTTTATAGTTTAAATTAAAACGTAGTTATTACATGCTCTTTGGTGTACATGTTTATTAGCTCTCGCTTTGAAATTTTATAACGAGTGCAATCCTCGTGTCAATGAAATTGTTAATTGCAATTTAAAGTGATACTTTATATTTGGTGTACTTGGCGATTTAGTTCTTCTAGAAAAATATCATGAGGAAATCTCCATGTCTGAAAAATTAACAATTACCTACCAAACATTTAGTAGACATGTGAAGTCCGCTACCGCTCTGCTGCTCACCGTGTTACGACGGTATAAAAATATCCACTACCTCTTATCGTCCCTTGGGGTGTGTTAAGAGGCGACAGAGGGAAACAAACCAGTAGATGGGCAGCAGGGTAGCAGCGTCTTTTTAATGACAACCAACAAAAAAAAACTGCCGTTGCTAACCGGGTTGCCAAGTGTGGCAAATATTGCCCTTGTGAGGCAATCTATGAGGGACGCCTATGTTCAGCAGTGGACTTTTCATAGACTGTGAACACGTATTACGACGGTGCCAGCGCCGTGGACTCCGTCCTGCTGCAAGAACTTTTATAGATTTTTTTAAATATTTACCTTTGAGAAATTTCACCCGATTAATTATTTCAAAAATTAGAAATGGCTGCATCTTTGAGGATTTTCTTTGTAGTCCTCAAAGGTGACAACGCATCTGTAGCTTTGTTTGTTCAAAGTTGCATATGTTCATGGACTGCAGTCACTTACTGAACTGAACAACTGAACAGTACTTTTACATAGTAGAGCCACGCTGCAGCTATATTATGGTTGTAGCACGACTGAGTCGGCTCGTCCAGGAAAGAACCACGCTCTCACAGAACGCCAGCGTAAAATAGCAGCTTAATGCTGCTGTGTTCCGTATGGTGAGTGTAAAGAACCAGAGACCCTTTTTACTGGAAACGATGCATTCGAACTTAGTCTTCAGGGTGACAACACATCTGCATTTTGATTCTCAATCGAAGATAGATGTAAATTAATGTAATAGATGTAAATCGGCGGCCCTGCCTTCCTTCTCTTCAAGAGGACCAACCTTGCTCTTTCCTTGCGGTGGGAACTTGGCACCCGCAGACAGCCGGCAAACAGCTGCCTAAGCCTGTCCCCGGGGCAGTCAGACTCAACACTAGGGCTCGACCCGATACCGTCAGGTCCTGTGCAGTGTTCTGGGCTCTTAAGCGGCTAACGGCTGGGTCCAGTTCCTCCACGGTCACTGCCATCTGACCTATGTATATGTGTCCACACATGGCCTATGTTCAGCTGCAGACTTTTATAGGCTGTAATGAACAAATAAAATTCCATTAATCTAACTTTGATGATTTTGACTTTTATTTATTCCGCGCATGGGATGTTTGATATCTTTTCATTTATTACTTCTCAAGTAATTTGTAGCAATGTAACTAAAACTAAGTAAATATAGAAAACTTGATTGTCCGGTATTTAAAGACAAGCGATTCTTAAAATGACGTCTATTGTAATAAGTGCGGATACACCTAGGTATACGGCTAGATAGCTGGCTACTACTAGGTGGCAGCCTATTGCGGTTGGTTAAACTTAGGTGTATCATATATAATTTATAAATTATATAAATGTCTGCGGTTTTGGTTTCCGCACCTTCACCTACTGTCGCTGATATTACTTGATACGTATATCTGTGTTTTTACAAATTTAACAGTACACCTAAATTTAACCAACTACTGTTGGCCGCACCTAGTTTTAGCCGGCTAGAACTAGGTGTAATCGCACTTCGGTTTTTAGCCGTAATATATATAAAACATTTTGTTTATTTAAATAAAACTAGTTTTACGGATTTTACTCGAAACGTCGGGAATATAAAATAAGTTAATATACGCGATAAAATCCGTAAAACTAGTTTTATTTAAAGGTGTAGTGTTCGCGTAAATATAAGAAATCATTACATTTTGCTTAATTTGATGTCGTATTTTCCCGCTTAAAGGTGCGGTGGAACCTACATTTCTACTAGCCTGATTTGCGTGAGAACCCAAGCGAGAAAAATTATCTTCCGCTCGTGTGTAATCTTGTGTTTCCCACATCCCTTGCATTACACATTTCAATCGATCGTGCTTACACTTGTTTAAATCAGAAAACACTTGTGTCTCTGGTAATATACAAGTATGCCGTCCGGCGTTAGAGGAAGAAATATAAACTAATTAGAAATTAAAACAGTATAACTTGTGTACGAGGTGAACACAGAGGCGTTCAATCGTCTTACCTTACCTGTTCGCCATGTAATATTTTATGTTCCGACTCCGGCTAGGCGATAGGTATCATTTTCTATCTAGGAGCCAGTATTATTACAGGCTATGAGGTATCCTATCTTTTTCCTCAGCGGTGAAATCGCATCTTGTAGCCTCTCTGCTCGAAGTTGTCCACGGGCTGCAGTAGCCACTTACTTTTTTTTAAAAGTATTTTATTTCTTTTTTTCAAACTAGCTTCATTGAATGAGAATGAACTCAATTGATAGAAAATTTTGTTCTATTGTTTACATTGCAAAATTATTTCGTCGGTTCAAATGTACATTGCAAAATTATTTCGTCGGTTCAAATGTGAAAAATAAAGGACATTTCGTTTTTTCACCTAAAGTCAGTCTGATTTTCACGTTTTTTCATTTTGACCTTTGCACAACGCATATTGTTCTAGAACAACCTAAAATCCCAGTTGAATTTGTGCACCCCCGTCTTGAAAAATCGATTTAAATCTCTTCATATTAATCGTATATTTTCTGCTTATTAGAAGTTAAGTAGTCTTAAAGAAGCGGAAACGCTGTGAGAGTATTAAATTCATGTTGATAGGTATTTTATAACCATGCGAGGACGATGTAAGCTTTATTCAAATTTGGTTCAATAACTCGGGAATATTAGGAAGCAGCTTATGTATAAATGTTTTGCAGAGTCTGGCAGCAAATAATAATTTATTATAGTAATAATAATTAGAAATAAAAGGAAAAGAGGAAGGCAAGTGAAAGATGGGGTGATGAAATAAAATTAACGGCCGGTAAAAATTGGAGAAGGTTTGCTAGAGATAGCAATGGAAGATGTTAGAGAAGGCCTTTGCCAAGAGGCACATTGAACTGAGAGACATTCTATAAAAATCACAATAATTTAGACAACAATCGAAAAATGTTGACGATATAATGCTTATTGATTGATCAATTGAACAATAATTTTAATACATTATTAAGTACATTGTTATTTATGATTTTGTTTTAAAATGTTACGTTGAAAAGAAAATCCCGCTGGGTTTATTGCCGTGTATTCCCAGGACTGAGGTTTTTTCCGAACCAGAGGCAAAGGTAAAAAAAATACTTTCAATATATATTACCTATAATCTATATTGAATAAAGATAATATTATACAATTTATTGCATGCTTAGCCTAAGCTAAGCACTAGCTGAAAGTTTCACAGTACGCAAGCAAATTGCAATTTTAATTGAAGTTAAAACATCACGAGGCATGTGAAGTTCACCAACACGCATTGGGGCGGCACTTCAGACCTTTTTTTGCTCTAAAACCCTCTAAAAAATGAGTACAAGCGTATGCCCAGCAGTGGGACGTTTACAGGTAGTAATATTACTACTTCACTCTACTATTCTAATCTTTTAGAACATGAGTACTCATATTTATTATGCCTTGTGAAAATCAGAAAGGGAAACATTATTTAATTTTCTACCACCACCACTTTTTTTTCTTACACAACAGAGAGAGGGTACCGAAGCCATATGGTGGCGGTATAAGCGAAATCATTGCCCCATTTCGCCCCGTGAATGACGTGAGAGGCAAATAATGTTAAGGCCCAGTAGCTAAGTGGATAGTCTCCAATAGATCGCGGTATAACATCTCGTATTCATATCAGATAAAAAATTCTGAAATCATCAACAGGAAACAGCGTTAAAAGTTCAGTTAAAAGTGGTTGCAGGTGTTCATGGGCTGTGGCCACGTACCATTAGATAGACAGTAAGTTTATTTATCACTTCTATTTTGTAAAGTTTCTTAAAATGCCCAAACGGCTTTAAACTTAAATTTATAGGAGCGTTGTTTTGACCCGGCTTAATAATGTCTAAAATGTCGTCTGCAAAACTTAATTTATTACAATTGCTTAAGGCAAAATACAAAGCTTTACATCCATCGTTATTTATTATAAAATATATTACAAATAACGGTTTACAGTTGAATTTATATTTAAAAAAAAAAATGTTTACGTGGTAGAGCCATGCTGCAGCTATATTAATAGTATAGTTGTAGTACGAATGGGTCGGCCCGACCGGGGAAGGAGCACGCTCTCACAGAGTACCAACATAAAATAGCAGCTGAACGCTGCTGTGTTTCGTATGGTGAGTGTAGAGAACCGGAGACCCATTTTATTGGAAACGAGGCATTCCATCTATCTTTCTCACGGGTGACAACGAATCTACATTTGATTCGTAATCGAGGATACATGTAGATGTCTATGGGCCGCAGCAACCACTTACCATCAGGTGGACTGTGTCTCGTTTGTCACACTTTCCTATAAAAACTTAAATTATTATGCAGTTCTTCTCCCCATGGTATCGTGCCAATAACGCTGGCTGCGTTTCCTCGCTGATTGGTTATACTTAGCCTTAGAGCAAGAAAAGAATCAGCATTCTTATCATCAGCAGCGACAGCTAGTCACGGATGCAGTTCCTTTGGGAACTTCACCGCACGTGGACCCCACGGACCGATAGTCTCCACAACAAATGGCACAAATATGTAGTCATCTCTCAGAGACTCATATCTGCGCCACTTACTCAGTTCAGCTGCCTCTGTTGCCGCCCCTGGGTACCCCTGAGATGAGAGGCTGCCAAAGTGTCTACGCAAGTGGCATCTCACACTCGGGCTTTACCTCTCTCCCAAGGGACAAAGTTTATATTAATTTATTTATTTATAACTTTAATATATAACCTGAAAGCTGGGGGAAGTATATACTCGTAGCAAAAAAAGTAAAGTTAAAGCCTATATACGTCCCACTGCTGGGCACAGGCCTCCTCTCATTTCTGAGAGGGTCTTAGGGCAAGGAAATGTCCGCCGCGCTGCCCCAATGCGTGTTGGCGAACTTCACATGTCTTCGAAATATTTTTTTTTTGATTTCTCAGACATGCAGGTTTCACCGCCGAGCACGTGGTAAATCAGCACTTAAAATTGCAATTAACAATTTCATCTGAGCCGTGGTAGCTCAGATGTTTAGCGCTCGTTGTAAGTTTCACAGTACGCGGGCAACCCGGGTTCGATCCCCGCCGGCACCAATGAAATTGTTAATATATATACTCGTAGATCGCACTAAATGGCACATGGCATTCTTTGCTAGTCAACACTACGTGTTAAAGGGTTTACGAGTATACGAGTATGTTCAAATGTACGTACGTGCATTTAAATTGTTGTACTATGTGGTGGGACTTCTTTCAGTCTAAAAGTCTTTCTGGGTAGGTAGGTGGTACCCTTTTACCTATTTCTGTCACCAAACATCAGTGCTTGTACTTATGTGTTCCGGTCTAAGGGAACAATGAGCCAGTATAATTACAGAATGTGAGGCATCCCATCTTAGTCCTCAGAGTAACAACGTAGCCTTTGTTTGAAGTTCGCTACTGTTGTTAATGGACTGTAGTGCAGTGCAGTCAGTTGGACTGTAAGATTGTTCGTGCACTGTTTGCTCGTTTGTCGCTTGTTTCAGTTTAACATTTTTTATGTTCTATGCTACAGGGTATCATGGCTGCAGCACAAGTGGGTAAGATTGAGAGAAGAAGGAATATGCTCACACATTTTACGTGGTAGAGCCATGATGCAGCTTTATTATGGTTGTAGCATGAAGGGTCGGTTCGGCCAGGTAGGACCACGCTTTCACAGAATTCCAGCGTAAAATAGCAGCTCAATGCTGCTGTGTTTTGTATGGTGAGTGTAGGGAACCGAAGACCCTTTATACTGGAAATGAATCATTCCATCTTAGTCCACAGGGGTTTCAACGCATCTGTATTTTGATTCTTAATCGAGGATAGATGTAGATGTTTATGGGCCACAGCATCGACTACCATCAGGTGGACTGTGTACTCGTTTTTCACCCGTATTCTATAAAAACATAATACCAGCGTGAAATATCAACATAATGCTACTGTATTTCCTATGATAACTAACGAGCACCGGGTACCCTTTTTACATCCGATAATATAATCGCCAATCTGCCAGCCAAGTGTGGCGATTACGACAATTCCTTCCTACAATGAGAGAGAGACACTCATAGCCAGGAGTGGACTCTTACGGGCTTGAAAGCAAGAGCTTCCGCTGTATTTAAGAGATTTTTTCCATGGACTAGTAGTCATTATTTTGTAAGCGCTAATAAAATGGCATTCGGCAATTTGTATAATATTTTCATGGAAAAATTAATAACGAGACACAGCTGCTCAGTTGATAAAATTACGTTTTATTGTCAATTTTGTCGTATCGCTCCGACGATGTTTTCTAATGGCTTCTCAGGGGACCTAAGTAATATCGGACCGCTTTTAAATTCTAAGAATCTTCAAAGCGAAGCCTCAAAATTATACTGTCAGTTCTTGTACACAGTATTTACAGAATTTGAACCACAATTTTTAGAAAACATTTTTTTTGTTTATGCGTTACATATATTGAATTTTTGTTATTAGAGAATTATTCAGTTTGAGGTAGTAAATAGCTCTTATGGCTCTCTTCTACAAAACAAAGATTCCGTATAACATTATGCTTTGTAAGAAAACAGAGAGTACATGGAGTAATAAGGACTGCCGACAGAAGTGAAAATTCAATGGTATATGCGTATAAATATACACAGGCTCAACTATAATATAATAAGTCTATAATATAATATGTATGTCTAATATAATATGTCCAGGTTTTCGGTGATGCGAACCCATAAGTTTTTCCCCTACCAAAAATCACTAAACGCGGCTAATAAAGTTTTCACTTCAATAACTAAAGCAAAGAAAAACTAATCTAGCTGTTTTAATAACTGGTATATCTTGTAGGTGTATGGTGTATGGTAGCCGTGTAGTGGCGGTTAAGAATATCCACTACCCCATATCTTCCCGTGGGTGTCGTAAGAGGCGACTGTGGGAAACAGGCAGGAGATGGGCAGCCGCATCTTCCTGATAACAACAATATTACAAAAAAAAAAACTGCGGTTGCCAACCCACTCGCCAAGCGTGGCAACTATGGCAAATATCCCCCCATGATGAAAGTAACGAAGAGACGGCCCCCAGTCCCCGGCGGCCCCGCTATTCCTGGCTACGGTGGCGACCATGGTAACTGCGGGGCAGGGGGTGCTAAGAATCTCCGGTGGAGGTTCGGTTGCCACCTAAGACGACTCGACCTGGCAACATACAACGCACGCACCCTGAGGACTGACGAGAAGATCCTGGAGCTGGAAGAAGAGATAGACAAGTTACGCTGGTATATTATAGGATTATCCGAGGTCCGAAGAGAGAGGGAGGACACGGTAATCCTCGAATCCGGAAACTTCTTCTATCACCGGGAGGGCGACCATCTGTCCCAAGGAGGTGTCGGATTTATCGTCCACGAGTCTTTCGTTAACAACGTTGTAAAGATTGCGAGTGTGTCAACGAGGGCTGCGTTGCGTGGTTGGTTGAGGGTTACCTTATACTCAGAATCACCAAACGGTATTCGTTGAAGGTCATACAGGTTTACGCACCAACCTCGGCACATCCCGATGAGGAGGTGGAGGAAATGTATGAGGATATCTCTAAAGCCATGCATTCCTCCACAACCCACTATACGGTGTTAATGGGAGATTTCAATGCAAAACTAGGCACAAGACAGAACGGTGAGCTGAAGGTAGGGAATTTGGAAGAACGGAACCCAAGCTGGCCGATTTCATGAAGAAAGAGGAACTCTTTATGATGAACTTTTCTTCCAGAAGCGGCCCCACAGGAAGTGGACCTGGTCGAGCCCCGACGGTTCGACAAAAAATGAGATTGACTTCATTATGACGACCAGACGACAACTGCTCAGTGATGTCTCAGTGATCGCGAGGGTGAAAACTGGCAGCGATCACCGAATGGTTAGAGACACACTGAACCTAAACGTTAAGTTGGAGAGATCTCGTCTAATGAAGTCAACGCTCCATCCCCCTCGTGCTCTAGTCCAGAGTCCCGAATCCTTTCGGCTCGAGTTACAAAACCGTTTTCAGTGCCAGACTGTAATGTAGTGGACGATATGAATGATAAGCTCGTGGAAACTGTCCATGCGATCGGAGCTAAGTTCTGCAAGACCCGCCGCAGAAGAACACAAAAACTCTCCGATCACACTCTCAATCTCATGGCAGTTAGACGGCAAATGAGGCTGCAGTCTTCAACAGATTTAACAGCATACAGGCAACTGAACAGACAGATCTCCAAATGTATGCGGCAGGACTTACGCAACTTCAATACAGCTTGTATTGAAGAAGCGATCGAGCGGAACCAATGCACAAAAGTCTTTGCCAGAGATCTGTCTGCCAGAAATAGCCAACTGTCAAAGTTGAAGACCGAGTGTGGCAGCATCGTTTCCGGGACACCTGAGATTTTAAGTGAGATTGAGAGGTTCTATGGGCAGCTGTACACATCATCGTTGGAGCCACACGCAAGTGTGAGTAACGATCCAAGAGCAAGTCTTATCCGACACTATTTCGATGATACTCCGGACGTCAGTCTGAGCGAGATTAGAATGGCTCTCCAGCATCATAAAAACGGCAAGGCCCCAGGTGAGGATGGAATTACAGCGGAGTTTCTGAAAGCGGGTGGAAAACCGGTACTTGAAATCCTTCAGGAGCTCTTTAATTCCGTCCTCCATGGTGGGACTACTCCGGAGGCGTGGAGCAGAATTGCGATGGTCTTGTTCTTCAAGAAAGGCGACAACGCTCTCTTGAAGAACTACAGACCGATTTCCCTTCTGAGCCGAGTCTACGTGCTGTTTCCGAGAGTCATTACAAATCGTCTCGCACGCAGACTCGACGACTTCCAACCTCCTGAACAAGCCGGTTTCCGAAGAGGCTTTAGTACCATGGACCACATACACACCCTTCGGCAAATTGTACAGAAGACAGAAGAGTACAATCTGCACTTTGCCTTGCGTATGTGGACTATGAGAAAGCCTTTGATTCCGTCGAAATATGGGCGGTGCTACAGTCCCTTCAGCGGTGCCAAGTTGACTGTCGGTATATCGAAGTGCTGAAGTATTTGTACAGCAGGGCTACGATGACTATTCGAGTACAGAACCAGAGTACGAAACCTATCTAACTGCAGAGAGGTGTAAGACAGGGTGACGTTATAACCCCAAAACTCTTCACCACTGCATTAGAAGACGTTTTCAAGCTACTGGACTGGGAAGGATACGGTATTAACATCAATGGCGAGTACATTACTCATCTTCGATTTGCCGACGATATAGTCCTTATGGCGGAATCGCTGGAGGACCTAAGCACTACGCTCAATGCCTCAATAGTGTCTCCCAACGGATAGGTCTTAAGATGTACATGGACAAAACAAAGATTATGTTTAATGTCCATCTCACACCTATGCCGGTAGTTGTTGGGAGCACTAAGCTCGAAGTTGTTGACGAGTATGTTTACCTGGGACAAATAGTCCGACTAGGTAAGTCCAACTTCAACCGAGAGGTCAATCGACGGATTCAACTCTGCTGGGCAGTGTTCGGGGAATTGTGACACATCTTCTCATCAGGTGTACCTCAACACTTGAAAACGAGATTGTACAACCAGTGCATGTTACCAGTGATGACCTATGGAACTGAGACGTGGTTCTTCACTGCTGGCCGTATGAGGAAGCTCAAGGTCGCTCAGCGAGCTATGGAGAGGGCTATGCTCGGAGTTTCTCTGCGTGATAAACTTAGAAATGAGGATATCCGCAGTAGAACCAGAGTAAACGACATAGCCCAACAGATTAGTAAGCTGAAGTGGCAATGGGCCGGCCATATAGCTCGAAGAATAGAGAACCGATGGGGAAAAAAGGTTCTCGAGTGGCAGCCTAGTACCAGTAGGCGAAGTGTAGGGCGACCCCCCACTAGATGGAGTCACGATCTGGTAAGACATGCAGGAAGTCGATGGATGCAGGTGGCTCAGGACCGTGCTTTGTGGCATTCCTTGGGGGAGACCTATGTTCAGCAGTGGACTTGTGAAGGGCTGTAATGATGATGATGATGATATCTTGTAATCTTTTTTACGGCATATGTTGCAGAACTAAGTCTGCTTGTTCTTACGATGTTATGAACCGGCTACTATTAATGATTGAAATCGTTAGTTGCAATTTTAAAAGTTTATTTTATACTTATAATATAAAATAAATATAAATATACTCATCGTCTTTATGATTTTAAGTATGTCGTTTCGCAAGCATAAGTTATAAAGTTTCATAAAGTCAACGACAAACATTAAATCTATACATCTATACATGAGTATAAATAAAATTAGTGTCTGTCTGTTTTAGCAATTCCAGGAGTGATCTAGGATCTATATTATCCGATAAACTCGGTTATTTTTTTTAAACTACAATTTTATAAATTTAATGATCTTTGAATATGTTAAATCTAAATAGCGCCACAATAGATCCTACCCAGGTGAAACTGGGGCGGATCGCTAGTCTATTGATAAAATTACGTGTTGTGTTACTTAGGATTTGCGTTAACACGTTGACTGATTAACATTAAATCATTTCATTCTTACAAGTGGTAGAGACATGCTACAGCTATATTATGGTGATGGTGGTGGTGGTGGTGGTGGTGTAGTACGAGGGTTGGCGGTGCTTCAACCTCTTGCCACGGAAAGCACCTGATCAACTCTCCGGTTGTGCCGTATTACCGTCCCATCGGACCATGAAAGTGCAAGAATAGAGTGTACTGAGTGTACTTGTGCTTGCGCACACAATTGACTACTATAATCCTATAGTGCGCAGTTGGCTAGTTTCTTTTGAGACTGGCCGCTGTGGCCGAAATTTTTTCTAGAGGACATTATAAAAAAAAATTCAAGTTTCAATAACCTCTTTATAAGATCACGTAAAAAGGCTAATAAATTAATAACTCTAAAGATTTATAAGCGTAAAATTATTCTATTTCCTTGTAGCGTCGTATTCAGTAGCAATTTAACCGAGGTTTCAGTTTCCTTTGTTCAGAACCGTAAGTTTTAGTTTTATCAAGAACACTGGAACACAAAAGTTGTAGCTCGGTTATTTGGCTAAAATTGCTTGAATATAACTTATACTTAAAGAAAATTCAAACAAAATAATGATAAAAAGTTTTCCTATGTTTTTAACGTTCCTCCCCTCACTAGAACTTTCTGTGTCGCGGAGTGGAGTTTTACATATTCGTATATAAATTGAATATGAACCAGCAATCAGACCCAGAACAATTGTTTATAGGTCATACATTGAAAAGGAGTCTTTTGTATATCAATGAGGCCATACAATCACTTGTTTCGTGCGGGATTCGAACTCACAGTCCTCATTTTAATTCTTTGAAGTCGGCTTTTACTTTTTACTAAAAGTTTAATTTGTTTTTTTACCCTTTCGAGTGCAGTAAATAGTTACATTCACAACTTAATTCCCTAATTTTCTACTCTTACCACATACAATTTTATACCAGGTAAAACCATAATGCAGTTATTAGCTTCTTACCAGCTACCAGATATAAGGCAGATCAACCGTGGTAGAGTATGGTTGTAGCACGAATTATGTCTCGACGGGGTGGGACCACGCTCTTACACAATACCAGCGTAAAATAGGAGTGCTGTGTTTCATATAGGTAGTGTAGAGAACCGGAGACCCTTTTTACTGGAAACGAGGCATTCCAACTCAGATATCAGGGGTGACAACGCATTTGCATTTTGATGCTTAATTGAGCATAAATTTTGATGTCTATGGGCTACAGAATCCACTTACAATCAGGTAGACTGTGTACTCGTTTGACACCCTTATTCTATAAAAAAAATCGTCCCTCCGTCTAGTCAAGGGCGTGTTCTCCACCGGTTACTTAACACCGGCGACGTAAGAGAATCAATCACCTTATTATTTTCCATGGGTGTCGTAAGAGACGACTATATGATATGCTAAATAGGCTTTCAATAGATGGCGGTACAGCCATCTCGTAAACCATTCCATTATCATTTTCATAGATTACCTCATAGGGGGGATTTTGCCATAGTTGACACGCTTGGCAAGCGGTTTGTCATCCGCAGTTTGCTTATTGGAGTTGTTATCAGGAAGATGTTGCTGTCCATCACCTGTATCTATTTCACTCTGTCGCCTCTTACGACACCCACAGGATGATATGGGGTAGTGGATATTCTTACAACGCCACTACACGGTCAATCTCGTAAACGTTAGGCGTGAAATAACAAAATGGCGTCGGGAAGCAGCGCCAAAGGCGCACTTTTCGCACGACTTGCAATTCGTCTGTTACTTCGATCATCAATCCGCCTGCCAAGCATAAAGATTAAGGTCATTCCTTTCTATATCGGTTGAGGCTCTTGGAGCTGTGGGCTTTAACGCGCTGATAAAAAAGAAGATGATGTAACACTAGATCTGTAATCATAGTCAACCGTTACTACTATACTATAGGTAGTATTCTTTTTTATTATATACGTTTTTTATCATATCCCAATACGAGGTAGTGCCACGCTGCAGCTATATTTTATACGCGGGAGAGCCACGCTGCAGCTATATTATGGTTGTTGCATGAATGCGTCGGCTCGCCCAGGGAAGGACCACGCTCTCACATAATACCAGCTTAAAATAGCAGCTAAATGTTGTTGTGTTTCGTAAGGTTAGTGTAGGGAACCGGAGACCCTTTTTATTGGAAACGAGGCATTCCATCTTAGTCTTTAGGGGTGACAACGCATCTGAATTTTGATTCTTAATTGAGAATAAATGTAGATGTCTATGGGTCACAGAATCCACTTACCATCAGATGGACTGTGTGCCAGTTTGTCATCCATATATTCTATAAAATAAATATTAAAACAAGTGACAAACTACCTTAAATTACCTACCATTAGGTGGACAATGGTAAGTAGCTACTGCGGCCTATTGACATCTGCACCTAACTTCAAACCAAATAAGGCTACGGTGTCATCTCTGAGGACCAAGTATGAATGCCTCATAGCCAGTAATTATACTGGTTCTCTTTACCCTTCATACTGGAAAAAACCCATGCAGGCACGACTGCTTGACAGCAGAAATAGGTAACAGGGTGGAACTTACCCAGACCGACTCCTAGGCAGAAAAGGTGTTCTACCTAGTAAAGTGTTACCAACTAAACCTAGTAATTACTTTCACTGTGGCCTCTATAAATTTCAACAATATCCAATAATAATTTAAAAGCCGTGGTAGCTCAGATGGTTAGCGCTTGCTGTAAATTTCACAGTACGCGAGCAAACCGGGTTCGATCCCCGCCGGCACCAATGAAATTGTTAATTGCAATTTTAAGTGCTGATTTACCACGTGCTCGGCGGTGAAAAGGAAAACATCGAGGAAACCTGCATGTCTGAGAAATAAAAAATATTTCGAAGCTATGAAGTTCGCCAACACGCATTAGCAGCGCGGCGGACAACCTTGCCCTAAAACCCTCTCAGAAATGAGGAGGCCTGTGCTCAGCAGTGGGACGTATATAGGCTGTAACTTTAACTTTAACTTTAACTTTAATTTAAAATCATGTAGCCATATTTTCATTTAAAATGATTATACTATTGTAAATGTAATTTCGCAAACAATTACCGCAATACCTTATAAGTAAGCTTCCTTGTTAAAGCAGTTAATATTCGTGATATTGAGTCAATTTGAATAATGCTAACATTGTTCCCACGAAAACACGCATCAAGTTACAGTTTACGTTCCGCCAGCATCGTTCCGCTTATTAGTATCTCGGAATTTCGCAATATTTTCTAAAACATTGCAAAATTATCTCAGGTTTTGTTCAATAACCTATGATAAGCTTTGTTCGACGTGCAATTTAGAAACTTTAATCGATTTAGCAAGTTTCAAGCAAATTGTGTTTAAACACATACCTAGGAAATAAGAAACTAAATGTTGAAAACTGTCACAAAACATACTAATTTTTCTAAGTGGTAGAGCCATACCAGCTGTATATAGCTGCACCACAAAATGGGTCACCCACAAAATACCATCATTGTGCTCTTATTTTATGCGGTTTCGTATAATGTTGAGAACAAGAGACCTCATTCTTTATAGAATAAAGTGACATAAATCACACAGTCCACCTGATGGTAAGTGGATGCAGTGGCCCATAGACTTGTACATTTAAAAATACAGATGCGTTGTTACCCCAGAGATATAGGATAGAACGCCTCGTGGGTTGGATTTACAATCGTTTAGCAGGAGTTTGGGGAGTAAGGTGTTGTATTTGGTAGAGGTAGAAGGATTTTTGAGTGGCATTGTTATAATCGGGGATTATAACATGCCACTCGCATTAAAAAATAATGCACTGTTTTGGAGAAAATAAAAAAATTTAAAACGTTGATCCTGACACAAGCAATGGAGTCCTTATACAGAGACTTCGATGCCTGAATCAACCCAGCGCTCAACCCAAATTAGTTCAGTGTTTGCCACAACACATCCCTGTCCACTCTGTCATAAGCCTTTTCCAAGTCCACGAACGCACAAAAAACCTTTTGGTTTTTGGCCAACAACTTCTCCGCGATCATGCGCATGGAAAAGACCTGATCCGTACATCCCATTCCCTTTCTAAATCCCGCTTGCACATCCCAAATTTTTTCATCAGTATCTTTCATAACTCTTTCAATTTGTACCTTAGCATACAGTTTTCCCACAATGCTAAGAAGGCTGATACCACGGTAGCTTTTACAGTCCCTGCGATCCTTTTCCTTATTTAGTGGGACTATAACTGCTTTGCACCAGTCTCCAGTACCAGCTTAAGTTCCCAATACAAATTAAACAAGGTGTACAAGGTTTGCCACCACCCTCTCCAGCCCTTAGCATTTCGAGTGATACTCTATCATATCCGGCTGCCATACCTGCTTTCATACTTTTCATTGCTTTCATTATTTCATCTATACTTATCTCTATCTCTCTCTTTCTCTTCTTTCGGAATTTCTATTTCATTTAATTTAAACGTCTCATCACTAATAAACACGCTTTAAAGTATATCTTCCATCTCCTTAAACTCGACACTTTGTCATTCAGAATACAGTCATTCTGGTCTCGTATAGCATTCATTCTAGTCTGTTTTGAATGTCCCTGGCAGTTCTTACGAATTTCCAGAACATTTTAATATTTGCCTGGAAGTTATACGATATTTTTCTATCATTCTTATCCGTTTTTCTTGCTTTTTCCTTCCAACTACTTCTTTTACTCTCTTATTTAGATGTCTAAAGACTGCCTTTTTTCTTTCAATATCATCATTCATACTGCTAGAATAACTAGCTTTGGTTGCTAGTAAATCTAGCCATGCTCTCTTCTTTGCTTCTACTTCCATCCGTACCTCATCATCCCACCATAAAGTGTTATTTTTCCTTTCATTCTTTCTCTTACTTACCACATACTTCGGTAGCTGCATCCATCAAACCTTTCTTGACATTATACCACACAGTCTCCAAGTCTAAATCATTCATACAATTCATCCATACCACTTATATTTTTCTCAGTCTACAATTGAACTTCTCTTTCACCTTCATCTTGTAACCTCTCTGTTCTTATACGCTGTAACGCAGTGGTAGACATAGATGCCCGATGCCGCCAACGTCTGAATAGACCATTAATTCGGCATAAAACCAAGTAATGATCCGTCCCTACGTTGGACCCCCGGTAAACCCTTTTATCTACCACTGCGCTCCTCATTCTTTCATCCACAATTATGAAATCTATCATGCTTCTATCACCACCACTTTCCCATGTATACATGTGAATCTTCTTATGACGAAAGTAAGTGTTCGTCACAAAAATATTCTTTTCCACACATACGGTGAGGAGGCTTTCACCATTCTCATTTATACTTTCATCACCAAACGTTCCCAATATCCTTTCATAACCAAGCCTCTTCACGCCAACCCTTCCATTAAAATCTCCTAATATGACAATATTTTCATTACCCTTGCATTTCATTAGCACCATATTTACCATCTCCCAAAACTGCTCTCGGATATAAGTGGGCTTAGACATGTCTGGGGCGTAGACCCCTAGCACAAACAACTTCTTTAAGCCCACTTTCATTCGTATCCATAGCAGTCTCGGACTTACACATTCATACTCTTTCACACAATGACCCATTCTTTCTGAAAGGATGATACCGACTCCCTGGCATGCCCGCTCGGTCTCGTCTACACCAGACCAGTACGCGGTATACATGTCATGTGTAGTGGCATCCTTTCCACATAACACATCTATTCCTCTATCATATATCATATCGCATACTTCATCCATCTTATCATTCATTGCTCCACATACATTTACTGTTGCCAGACGGGCTTCCGCAATCCACTTTCGCCCCTCCGGGAGACAGACCGTGACGGGTGGCGAACCTCGTCGCCGTCACGTTCTGTCTCCCGGAACGAAGATGATAGTACCTACCTAACTATTAAAAATAGTGTATTATAACTGATTAACTACACTTGTGGCATTATAAAAGTATGTCCTACACATCAGATAGCCTCTAATAATATTTGAAAGATCTCGCTCTGGCAAGAAATTGTTCAAAAAACCTTTTCATGAACATGGTAGAGCAACATTTCAGTTGCATTATGGCTCCAGCATAAATGGCTCGGCTCCACCGGGGACGGACCATGCTCTCACAGAATACCAGCGTAAAATAGCAGCTTACTGCTGCAGTGTTTCGAAACGAGAGTGTAGAGAACCGGAAACCCTTATTACTGATAACGAGCTAACTAACGTAGAGTAACTAACGTAGTCCTTATAGGTGAAATCATTATCCATCCATTCCAGCCTATAAAAGTCCAAAAAACATAGGCCTCTCCCATAGATTGCCTCATAGGGTGTATTTTGCCATAGTTGCCACGCTTGGCAGGCGGGTTGGCAACCGCAGTTTTTTATTATTTTTCGTTGTTATCATCAGAAAAATGCTGCCGCCCATCTTCTGTTTTAATTTCCTCCTATCTTCTCTTACGACACCCACGGGACGATGTGGGGTAGTGGGTATTCTTACACCGCCACTACGCGGTCAATATGTGACAAAGCTTTTGATTCTTAATCGATGTTAGATCTAACATCGATTAAGAATCAAAAGCAGACATCTATGTCTAATATCGATTATGAATCAAAAGTAGACATCTATGTCTATGGGCCCACAATATCCACTTACAACCAGGTGTACTGTGTACCTGTTTGTCACCCTTACAATTAAAAAAAAAGATACACAGCAAAACTTCTTGTAAAATTAATATTAATATTCATCAATAAAATATCTCAAGTTATGTTTGTACGTGTAAAAGATCAAAAAGGTTTTGTATATAAAACTTTAGAACGTCCATTACGCGCCGTTATCTTCTCAAGGAAATGACGCCTGTGTAGAGCCGCAAATAGTTTCCTGTCGTTGAAACGTAGGCTTACCTTCTATTTGTTGCTTTGTTTAGTTCAAAACTTTAAAATGGATTTCATACGATGATATAAAACATAATATACAAGTACCCCACAATTGCCACTTAGTTACGACCTAATGTAATTAAAGGCTTTGTTTATAATTAGACTTAAGGTCTGCCCTCGCCGGATGGCACGGCAAGGGTTTTACGTGAATTTTGCCAATGTCATCGTTACACGATGAAAACCGCCAATGAGTAGGCTTGACGTACGCTATAAAGATCAACGCTGTGGTAAGCTAATGGATGCTGTGTCGGTGGTAAGCGTTTGGTGGAGCGGGGCATATGGTGTGGTGACATGTTCGACAAACGTTTGGGCAACTGGAAACAGAGAGCAGTGCTTTGAAACCGCAAACCCAGAAAGAAGCAGACACTCATCAACAAGCAGCTCCTACTCACAAATATGACGTACACGTGGTCGAGTCAGGCTGCAGGCTGCAGCTATATTATGGTTGCAGCATGAATAAACTGGGAAAGGACATCGGACAGCTTAACAATTTTACAATCCTTGAGTCATATATGAAAATTTCGATTGTTTAACTTTTTGTATTTTTGCGGACAGGAAGTTGTTAAAATTGGAGGTTTTTGGGAACTTGACCGCCGGTGGATGGTTGCTCCTGTTTTAATGTTTAAAATAATGGTATGAAGTTGGTTTTGATACGTAAAAGTGATGCGATTGTGTAACTGTCTGCGCATGTGAACTATTAGTGGAACGGCGAAACAAGTGCTCTGATGTTGATTTAAACCACAAGGTTTTTTGTCCGCTTAGGTGCCTTAAGAACTAAAATACTGTCGTCGTCGTCATTGACTATTCCGTGGGATTTTGCTGCCTTCAAAATGTCCCAAGAACTTCTCAATGTGACCATCGGCATATTGTGAAGAAGTTTTGAAACAAAATATTTTAAAGGATATTTTCTTATTACTACTACTACTACTACTAGTGTCAACTGGCAGAAGTATAATCGTAAGTGTGCACAACAAAAAAAGAGGAAAATAAAATTAAATTGTATGTTGAACGTAATAATATTTTATTCTAAATTGGGTGTTGAATAAAATTCATTTCACGCATTTATTACCTTAAATTTGAACTAATTTTATAACTTTATTTATATTTAAAATAGTTTCATTCAATGTTGTCTTGCATAATCTCACACATACAGATAGCGGCATCTATTGTGGAGTACCTGTGTCAAAACAAATTAAGATTAACAGTCTAAATTGAAAACATGAAATTCGCATTTATTTTTGAATAAAATGCCAGTCAATAAATAGAATCAGGTGTTACTTTGCGGAAATCATAATGGATTAAAGTTGGTAAAATTACTTTGCCTACATCCGCTCTGCAAGTAAAATGATGTGACTTACCTAGGTTGAAGAGCACCTCCCGTCCACCTTCAATTGGGTGCACCATCCCCATCGCTAGGAAAGACACCACCAAGTACTCTATAGTATATAATATATATATATATATATATATATATATATATATATATATATATATATATATATAAACAGTTGGCTCAATAGAAGTTGTTCTCGTAATTTACTTAAATGACAGACTAGTGATCATAAGACGATATGTTGTATATAAAAGTTAATAAAATAAAATAATATATCCCGTACCGGGAATCGAACACGAGCTTCCTGGGTGAAAGCTAGGTATCCTCGCCACTAGACTACGGGATTTACAACGAACTTTCGAAAATGATATGACATCCTAATGAATAAGTATGCTAAGGAAAATATCTTGTACATTTTTTATTTCTTAATATTTTAAGCCTTAAAAATAATACAATATTAAGGTAACAATATGATTCAAAATAATTTTCACAAAAGATTAATGTGTACTACGTTTTATTAAAAAAAGTTTTGGCCTTTGAGAAACTTATAAAACTTATCTTTAATCTAATATTTGCTCAAAGGCATAATGAATTCCCCTCGAGATACATCAAGAAGTTTGGAGTGATATAATCAAATTTTAATAATATCTCCTGAAGGATCTTGAAGAGAGGCGAGGAATATTGCTCTTAATAAGTAATATATCATAATAAAGAGCGCTTAATGTGCTCCAGAGGCTTTATTATATGCATACCCTAAAAGCTTTTGGTAAAATATTTCTCCATATTTAATATCTTGTTGTGGATCCAAGTGAAAAATAGACTTTATGATGTAACAAATGTAGACTGATAATAATTGTAATTGATATATATTTTTTTATATCTTTTATCATATTGCGGTATCGACTAACAAGTCATTCAGCCATGAAGAATAACAACCGCTGTAATAAGGGTCTTTACCTATGAAATTGCCGTTCTGCAGTATTGGCCATTTCAACTCAAAATAATTTTGTTTGGCTATGAATCGAATTTCAAATTAATTTTATTTTAAAACATGGAATTCTTTTTCAAAATAAGTCATTTGTATATCGATTAGCGTTATGTTTTCATCACATTTGAATTTTTCTAAAATAAATAAAATATTTTTAGTCATCATGGATACGTTAAAATTCGAGTAATTATGGAATTTGAGTACCGTCGTGGCAGCAACGTGGCTTAGCATCAAAACAATATTGGTCCATTTGCGTCAAATTGGCGTTAAAAAATCTTGACAAATGGGTGCCCCACGAACTCAATGATCGCCAGCGCAGCGCGTCGAAACTTGCCTTGCACTGCTCAACAGGCACACATTTTGAACCGCGTTGTTACCTGCGACGAAAAATGGATTCTTTTTGAAAATTGCAAGCGCTCAGCAAGTTGGTTGGATTCTGGTTCAGCGACTAAACAATGCCCTAAACGAAAACTTACCCCTACAAATGTGATGGTCACTATTTGGTGGTCTGGCGCCGGTGTGATTCATCACAGCTTCTAGTAAACGGGATGAGCAATACTGCAGATGTGTACTAAGAAGAACTGAACACAATGATGGAGAAGCACGACTCCAACCAGCTTTGGTCAATCGCTCGTCCCGCTGCTCCTACACGACAACGCGCGACCTCATACTGCACAACAGATGGTCTCCAGTTACAAGAGCTAGGTTGAAAGCTCTCCGTCATCCACCATACTCACCAGACTTTGCACCAACAGACTTCTACTTTTCCAGAATTTGGATAAGTTATTGGCGGGAAAAAATTCAATACCCAAGAGGCAGTACAAAATGTCCAGCTGATTTCTTCAAGAAAGGCATCAATAAACTGCCACTGCGTTGACAAAATGCATCGATTGCATGGGTTGATTAATAGAAATAAAAATGTACAAAACAAATTACGTTAACTTATTTTACAAAATACGGCAATTTCATCAAGACCATAATACATTTATTGCACCACGACGACTGCCTCGTTGGTCTAGTGGTCGTTAGCGCGATTGCTGATCATTAGGTCCCAGGTTCGAGTTTTTCTGTCAAGACATTCTCAGTAGCGACCCGGAGTCAGGAAATTTTCTGTGTTTCAACCCCGTGCCTGAAAAGTACCTAAAGCCGTTGTTCCTGCGCCTGATCTCTTTCCGGTCGTGTCAGATTACCGTCTCATCGGACTATGAGAGTAAGGGAATAGAAATTGTTCTGCAGGTGGCTAGCCCCGTTGAGACTGGCCGCCGTGAACGAAATTCGGTCCGGAGGACACATAATATATAGGAGTATGTTAACTAGAATTTCTTACAATAGTGTGTTGATGCATTACACAATCATAAGGTATCCAATTTGTATACACTTAGTCTGCTAACAAAATTTTGGGATTGAGTGGTTTATAAATTATTCGTCTTCTTCATCAGCCCGCAACAGTCCACCACCCGGCATGGGCCTCTCCTCTTTCGCTGAGAGGATTTATGACCAATAACGTCCTTTGACGCTGCCGCAAGTCGCCGTTATACCGTCACCTATTGATGACATAGGATCTTTTGGTTTTTCCATAGCCACCATTTAAGACTTTACGACACATGGGACGAAATGCCGTAATGGATTCACTTACACCGTCACCACTCATCACACGGCCTTCTCTCTCCTCTATATTATATTGTAATATAAATTGAATATTTCAAATAAATTTTGTATTAAAAGCAGTAGGCTATTTTTCAACGTGGAAGTGCCACGCTGCAGCTATATTATGGTTATAGCAAGAATAGGTCGGCTCTACCTGGGGAGGACGACGCTCTCATAAAATACCAGCGTAAAATAACACCTCAATGCTACTGTGTTTCGTATGGTGAGTGTAGAGAAACAGAGATATTTTTACTGGATACGAGGCATTCTATTCAGGTAACAACGTATTTGGATTTTAAATTGTAATGGAAGATAAATGTAGATGTCTATAGACCAAAGCATCCGCTTACCATCAGATGGACTGTGTGCTCGTTTGTCACCCTTACTCTATAAAAAAGGCTCAAATGAGTAAAACACTCAAAAGAAATTTGTCCGTATTATATAATGTAAAACGCACGAGTTACTAATTTCAAAACGTTTTAATAATTCAACAGTGCATGTTTTGTCTAGCGATTAATTTAAGAACAATTTTACATCTCAAAATTTATGAGTTGTAAAATATGAATATTGTAAACTAAATGACTACTATCTATTGCATCAATTATAGCCTATTATATTTATATAAAATTCCACCGCTGAACATAAGCCTCCTCCATAGATTGCTCTGTAGAGATGATTTTGCCATAGTTGCGGGTTGGCAACCGTAATTTTTTTGTTATTTTGCCCACTTCCTATTTTAGTTTTCCTCTGTCGTCTCTTACGACACCCACGGGACGATATGGGATTCTTACACTGCCACTACTCGGTTGTGTTTTTTTTTATCACTCTAAGGAAATGCTTGACTGCCTGAAATCCTAAGAAAATGGTGACATTTCTGACGGTAAGTGATGATGCAGCCGAAGTTATTATCAATATAGTATACGATATCTATAATGAATGCGGTATTATTAATTATTTCTGGGATGAGAGCATATTAATGTGATACCGCATTATTAATTCTACCTTAAAAAGAATTATCGGACAGTTATGGACTGTAAATAATAATTTTATAGTTTAAATTAAAACGTATTACATGCTCTTTGGTGTACATGTTTATTGGCACGTGAAATTTTATAACGCGTGCAATCCTCGTGTCAATGAATTTGGTGTACTTGGCGATTTAGTTCTTCTAGAAAAACATCATGAGGAAATCTCCATGTCGAAAATTAATTACCTACCAAACATTTAGTAGACATGTGAAGTCCGCTACCGCTCTGCTGCTCACCGTGTTACGACGGTATAAAAATATCCACTACCTCTTATCGTCCCTTGGGGTGTGTTAAGAGGCGACAGAGGGAAACTAACCAGTAGATGGGCAGGCAAGTAGCGTCTTTTAATGACAATAAACAAAAGAAACTGCCGTTGCTAACCGGGTTGCCAAGTGTGGCAAATATTGCCCTTGTGAGGGAATCTATGAGGGACGCCTATGTTCAGCAGTGGACTTTTCATAGACTGTGAACACGTATTACGACGGTGCCAGCGCCGTGGACTCCGTCCTGCTGCAAGAACTTTAACAGATTTTTTAATTTTTACCTTAAGAAATTTCACCCGATTAATTATTTCAAAAATTAGAAAAGGCTGCATCTTTGAGGATTTTCTTTGTAGTCCTCAAAGGTACGCATCTGTAGCTTTGTTTTTTTGAAGTTGGTTGCATATGTTCATGGACTGCAGTCACTTACTGAACTGAACAACTGAACAGTACTTTTACGTAGTAGGTCCACGCTGCAGCTATATTATGGTTGTAGCATAATATAGCTGCAGCACGACTGAGTCGGCTCGTCCAGGAAAGAACCACGCTCTCACAGAACGCCAGCGTAAAATAGCAGCTTAATGCTGCTGTGTTCCGTATGGTGAGTGTAAAGAACCAGAGACACTTTTTACTGGAAACGATGCATTCCATCTTAGTCTTCAGGGGTGACAATACATCTGCATTTTGATTCTCAATCGAAGATAGATGTAAATGTCTATGGGCGACAGCATCCACTTATCATCAGGTGGAATGTGTGCTTGTTTGTTACCCTTATTCTATTAAAAAATGTTTCGTCACTCCAAAATTATTAATCAAAAAATAAGGAGTATAAAATCAAAAGTTTATTAGATAGTTTGAAGGGATTAACACTGAAATTTGTTTATCCAAATCTGCAATAACTTTTATAAATATAATTTTATTTTAGGTAAGTTCTTTAAACAAAGTTCAGAAAAAAGGCTGCAATGTAGGTACTAAAATTGTCGGCCATTGGCGCGAAACAATTTTTTAGAAAGCTTTTATAGCCAACCATTTGTATTAGTCCGGTTAGTATACTTACTTTAGTACTGTCAATTTATATTATAAACAAGTATGTTGCGTACTTTTATTATTGAATGCGTTTTATACTCACATAATAAGGAAGTCCCGAATTTGTTTTAACTTCCCACTTGGAAAAGTATAATATTTCTTTAAAGGACAAGCGGGAACACAGTCCATAGACACTTATAGAAATAGGCACCCTCTCGATAAATAATCAAAATGTAGATGCGTTGTCACCCCTGAGCATAAGACGGAATCTCTACCCTACGAAACACAGCAGCTTGAGGACATCCCTAGAGCAGTCCTCACTGCCCCCAGCACCCTCGCAGTGATATCACGGTGTCTCCTGACCACTTATTGAAATGGCGTTTTGATAAAACACTTTAATCATTTTAACGCGCTGTTCAACTGTACAGTGACTCATCTTGATAAATGTCGAACATTAGGCTAAGTTCATATGACCGCGCGGTACCGCGTGGAACTATCGATCGCGCAGTACAAGATCAAAGTACTCTTGACTCGTCTGTCAAAATTCGCGCCAATGGATTATCTAACATGGCCGACATCGGCTGTCAAAAACACCTTGTTTTTTTTTTCAATGAAAAACGATTTACTATGATAAATCCTAATATATTTATTAAATCAAGGTATAGATTGCAGACCGATCCGTTACGAATGTTATTTGACAATTGATACCGAAAATCATAAAATTTTACCAGTAAGTATAAAAAATAAATAGGTATTAAACACTCAAAAAATATCTGCGGATAACAAACATCTGCGGTTTCCCGAGCGGGGATCAAACCTACAACACAACACTCGGTGCATTGTTAGTGACCAGTTGGCTATCACTTTCCTAATGCGTCACGGTTACCGATATCTTAACAGATAATTTAAATAAAAAATGGAATTTGGTCTGAAATATCAAAATAATAATGGTTTTTGTGTATATAAGAAAAAACTCAAAAAAATCTGCTGATTACAAAAAGTTTTCCCAAGTGAGAATCGAACCTACTACTCGGTGCACTGCTATAACATGACGAAACGGACTATTTTTCCACTACACAAATGCACCACTATTACGGGTAGAGTTGAGACATAATATTATGGATTCCTCGTCATCAATGTCTAGGAGAAATAGAGCTTGGCCGAATATTGCTCGGGTGCAGTGTTTTTTTAAATTAAAGTACCTTACTTGCTAGCAATACTATTAACACTACTAATATTCCTGTTAACTACTACTGATAAGCTTAAAATGTATGGGTTTGGAGTTGTTCATGAAATTTGCGGACTAAAATCTTCATCATCATCATTACAGCCCTTCACAAGTCCACTGCTGAACATAGGCCTCCCCCAAGGAATGCCACAAAGCACGGTCCTGAGCCACCTGCATCCTTACCAAGTCGTCACTCCATCTAGTGGGGGGATGCCCTACACTTCGTCCGACGGTACGAGGTCGCCACTCGAGAACCTTTTTTCCCCATCGTATTAGAGGTTTTCCATCAGTTCTTCAAATAATACGTCGAGTAACCTTTTACAATTATTTATTTCTAATACAGACTTATGCTCAGTTGTTAGAATTATTGTACAGGCGTGTGCTCGCCTCGACCGCTCGAGCCAGAATGACTAGAAAGACCCTAGTTTACTTACTGATAACTATAGAATCAATTGACGATCCAAAATCATTATATTATAGATTGAATATAAAACTATGACATTAATTAAATAAATGCATTAATAATTTTGGATCGCTAACAGGCGGTTATTATGTTACAGGAATGTCCCTATTCCTGGCATCTCGGCCTTTCTAATCAGGGTATGACCTCATACCCAATCTTAATTTAATTTAAAATTGTGTACAATCTTATTAATGTATAATTAAAATATAAAATATAGGATATAAATTGAAATAGATAAAAGCATGATTTTGTTTTTGTTACTTATTTAGAATTAGAAATTACTTAATCACACAGAGAAAAAAAAATTATCGATTGTATATACTTATAATCCTTTTATACATACAAAATTTGTTAATAAATCAATCTGGCTCATTAACTATGGGTATTTTAACTTTATTATAACTTAATCACTTAATAACTTTTGAGACCACTGCAAGTCAAGGTCCATTGATTCCATTGTTGTCCAATTAGCGTTTGCTCCGTTGTGACCTGTTGCTCTTGCCTGTTGTAGAAATGATGTAGCTGTATATCGCTTGTCCTGCTTGAGGCACCTATTAACAACCTGTTGTGTAATAGGTGCAGCTAACTTCCGTTTGACTCCATCGAGATACGGCCTGTTGCTCAACTGATACTCCCAACTACCGTTTGCCACCATCGGGACCCGGCCTGTTGTTATATTGATATGGTTAACTACCGCTTGCCACCATCGGGACGCGGCCTGTTGTTTGACTAATACTGCCAACTACGTTTGCCTTCATCGGGACACGGCCTGTTGCTCAACTGATACTCCCAACTACCGTTTGCCACCATCGGAACACGGCCTGTTGTTAGATTGATATGGTCAACTACCGCTTGGCACCATCGGGACGCGGCCTGTTGTTTGACTAATACTGCCAACTACCGTTTGCCTTCATCGGGACACGGCCTGTTGCTCAACTGATGCTCCCAACTACCGTTTGCCTTCATCGGGACACGGCCTGTTGCTCAACTGATACTCCCAACTACCGTTTGCCTTCATCGGGACACGGCCTGTTGCTCAACTGATACTCCCAACTACCGATTGCCTTCATCGGGACACTGCCTGTTGCTCAACTGATACTCCCAACTACCGTTTGCCTTCACGGGACACGGCCTGTTGCTCAACTGATACTCCCAACTACCGTTTGCCTTCATCGGGACACGGCCTGTTGTCTTATTGATAGTAGGAATCACTGTTTGCTGCTTTCGAATCACGGTATTTCTATTGATTGGTACCGGAAAGTGCCAATGGCCTTCTTTCGATTATATATTCACGCATTCTTATCATCAATTTGGATTCATCGGAATTGCTCCCCTAATCTGTAACGGTAAGGATCAGGACATTAGGATTAGGGTAATACTTTTAAAACGTCATGCTAAACTTATGCCACTCTCATGATATAGCCATCTCGTCAGCTACGTTTGACTCATCGCTTCTACTGCCACTGTCCAGATCTTAATTTGAGCAGCTGGATATATATTTTTATACTTCTTTTGAGAATGACCATCACTGTTTAAAACTTCATATCTAACATAGTGTATACAGATGTAATTGTAAAAGGGACGCGGATACTCCAGAGCTAGTTTCTTGCCATCCTCCTTAAAATTTTAGGAGAAGCTCGCGTCTTATCAACATTCTCCTTCATTTTCTTTTGTATTTCTTTAACCCTTTCCTTTTCCCATGAATCATATATTAACATTTGGATTGTGTGACTATAGTGTCTATATCTCGGACAGGGAAACTGTTAATATTATCAAGATGTTTTCCGACTGTCAAACTGTTCTTTCACCAAAAACTACTTCTGTAGGTGCCGCACTTGCCGATTCCTTTATTCATGGTGTTGTTCAATTTTAGGTGTAATTTTCATAAATTTATGTCCTAGTCCTTTTCTTCAAAGCCAATGATTTCAAGATTGTGCGACTGTATCGTTCAATATCTTTATTTGATCGTGGTTTTGCTACTACATTGAGCATATATGCTTAGTTTCTAAAGTCTATGAATTTCCGGGACTCTGTATAAGTGAAACTTGTGCCTTTTGGTGGCTCAAAAGGCTTTCCCTTATTTTGTTGACATAAAATCCTAGGGACTTGTCCTTTTGCCATTTCCTATCGGGTAATACTATAGCACTTGAAATGATCCTATTTTCAGAGACTTTCAATGGCTGACCAAAATAATCAACTAGAACAACGCCGCCCTTTTCCATTGGTAACACATTTTAGTACATTATATATACATTATAGTGAGCCCATATGCCTCTCGAAAGATAAAGTAATCATTATGTTTCTTTAAGCAAACATACCCGGGCCCCAATAGAAGACCTGTGTAGTCGGTACCCTTAGCGTGTGGGTTAATGAGTTTGAGCTTTCTACAGATACATTTTAAGATTTTATTCGGAATTGAGCACTTCTAGCCGGTTTAGCTTATTATAATCACAATATATCCAAAATGTAAGCTGTGTGCTTGTATATAGTGACCAATGGCAGCTCCGTGAGTGACTGTCCTATGAGAACATCTGTTTTTATAAATCGTCCCTGAACACATATTTTTAGACATCCGCCCTGACTGCATCTACTTCTGTAGTCACCGATACCCGTCCGTGAGGTATAAAACTATCTTATTCAAACCCTTTAATGATATGATTTAATGATTGTCCTGACTTGTTTTAAGCCAATTTGGATTCCTCCGCGACCTTCCATTTGATAAGCGTACATTGACTACCAAAATGAATACAACCCGACCGTTCGGTGCCATTTACTTTGATAACTTTAAAATATTTACCATCTTTTTTTTAATATGATCTGTTGTAGTCATACCTAGTAGGTACTTATTATAGGGGTTTAGTGATGTTGATTTACCGATTCGGATTAGATGTTCTATTCTTGTACATTTTGTACTGTATCGCATTTTATCGTGAAGTACTCCTCCAGTAACTCGGCTCTTTTGTTTTCTCTGTGAAGCATTTCGTACAAACGATCGGCATAATTAAGATCATCTGGGAAGGTGTTTAATATTAGACGCTACCATTTATGCCCGGTCAGGTTTACAGAACTTCGACCCTGATGCTGTATGCTTGGACATGGCATAATAAATTGTTTGTTTCTCACTCCACCCCTAGAGGTCTGCTGTGTCGTTAACTTTTCGAATCCAGTCAGCTACCCTTTGAGAATTTGCGTCTGGATTAAATTCTGGGATAACATTTTGTACGCCCTCGAACGTGCTACTAATCTTATTACTCACTACCTAATTCAGAAAACTTCATCTAAAGGGCTGGTGGCTAATGCCATGAGGTGGTCTTGTCCCCGTTTTCTTATTACGCGGTACTTTAAAAGACCTCTTCCATTCCTTATTTTATTCTTTTTCCTGCCCTCATCTCAAGCATTTGAGGTTTGCATAGCACGTCTTGCTATTTCATTCTCCTCTATTAGCTGTCATCCCGTCACTTTGCTTACGCATATCATTCCTAACACAGTCCATCTATCCTTTTTATGGCCTCCCTCTGTTCTTATATCCATTTAGTTATATAGCCAACATTCTTGTTGTTATATGGTTTACTCCCCTTTGCGTAATACCACGCTAGCTTAATACTTCTCTTTTTTTGTGACTAGGGCCACTTTGTCTAAAGTGCCTCTGATTAATTCACTTTTGATTTTATCTTATTTCGTCAACCCAAACATCCATCTTAACATTCGCATTTCAGCCACATGTCTATTTCTAAGTCTATATAGTATTTCTAAGTCTCCGTCTATCTAGCCATAATTCTGTATCAATGAACCAAGGTACCGAAACTCGGAGCAGGCTAGTAGGGATTTATCTAAGGAAATTTGAGAGAAATTTAAGGAAGCACCAAAGTTGCAGAACGGGAATACTCAGTTTTGGTTCTGCTGATCTTCAGTCCGACACTCTCTAATTTATTCTGCCATTTTTCCAGTCTACTATGGACTTCAAGTGAATTTTCCCTAACAAGAAGAATATCGTCGATGAACAGCAAGCACCATGGTGCCTCCTCCTGTATGTCCAATGTCAGTGCATTCATTACCAGGAGGAACAAATAAGGCTTAAAGCTGATCCCTGGCGCAAGCCTACGACATTGATTAGTAAAAGCTGAACATACTTCCTTGGCACTTCATTCTGTTTCAGTGTTCTTTATATTACAATGTTCTTTACGTGGTAGAGCCATACTGCAGCTATATTATGACTGTAGCATGAATTTGTTGGCTTGACCGAGGAATGACCGCGCTCTCATAGAATATCCGCATAAATAATCTCAATGCTGCTGTGTTTTGTATGGTGAGCATAGAGAACCGAAGGATCCTTTTAACTTGAAACAAAGCATTCCATCTTAGTCCTCAGGGATAACATAGCATCTGCATTTTGATTTTTAATCGAGGATAGATGTAGATGTATATGGGCCACAGCATCCACTTACCATCAGGTATTGCATCTGGTCCCACAACCTGTAAATTCTTCACACCCTGAACAGCCATTTTAACTTCATCCTCAGTCACTTCTTTTCTTCTTAACTTTCTTACATTTCACATATGCTACACTTTTGTCCTCTTTAACAATGTAATTTCCTACTTCCACACTTACTCTGAATTCATTGTTCGTTCCTTTCAGACTAATCTGTACTTCTTTATCCCACCACAACTATCCTTATCTATTTTACCTTTATCTTTCGTTTCCCCGAAAATATCTTTCACCACACTTCTGATATATGTTGCCATTTCATTTCAATTTTCAATTCAAACACCCCCCCCCCCACACCCCGGACCATGGGTGGTGTGAAGCACTAGAAACCGTCGGGAATTAAAATTAAGAAATTTAAACACCACAAAAAAGTATATGGAAGTATAACCGCTCAGAATGAATAAGTGCTCTTAATTGCTCACAAATTAAATCCGCAATAGCTCACACTATTAATCAATTATTTAATAAGTTATTAATAATTAAAAGAACAAAATAAAAGAAATTTTTTTATGCCTATTATACTTAAAACCAATAGACTTTTCTTAAAATGAGTAAAAGCTTTCAATTGCTCCCAAAATGCTCAATTCAAATCCACAATTGTTCACACTATTAATTAATTATTTAATCAGTTATCATTAATTAAAAGTACGAAATTGTTTTTGTCTATTATACGTATACCAATGGACTTTTCTTATAAGTGCTCTTAATTGCTCACAAGAACATAAAACAGCTATTGTAGCCAAAAATCGCAATAAAACACTATACTGAGGTATAGTGGTAAGGTACAAATTTAACGATTTTCATCAATCTTCTAGTTCTAATCAGTCTTCTAGTTTTAAATAGCATTAATCTATTTTATATAATATTTACGTATTTTCAAACTTATTAAGATTTTCTTAAAATCTCCTTTTTTCTCACTGATTTTGCTCTCTCAATATCCGTTTCTGTCCACAATCGTCTAATCCGGCGAAACCTGCAACATAAAACATTTATTTTATCCAAAACTCGAAATAAAGTACCGAACCGAGGTATAGTGGTTAGGTACAAATTTAAGGATTTTCATCAATATTTCACTCATTTTCTATCCCAAAACCACCTTAATAGTTTTGAATTGTTGTTTTTATGTTTCTCTAATTATTTGTTATAATAAATAGATAGTTTTAGGCAGTCCTCTAGTTTTAAATAGCATTAATCCATTTGATATTTACGTATTTTCAAACTTATTAAGATTTTCTTAAAATCTCATTTTTCTCGCTGGTTTTGCTCTCTTAACATCAGTTTCTGTCCACAATCGTCGAACCTGGCAAAACCTGTAACATAAAACAGCTAGTTTAGCCAAACATCGAAATAAAGTACCGATTTTTATCAGTATTTCACTCATTTTCTATACCAAACCCACTGTAATAGTTTTCATCATCATCATCATTACAGCCCTTCACAAGTACACTGCTGAACATAGGCCTCCCTCAAGGAATGCCACAAAGCACGGTCCTGAGCCACCTGCATCCATCGACTTCCTGCATGTCTTATCAGGTCGTCACCCCATCTAGTGGGGGGACGCCCTACACTTCGTCCGCCGGTACGAGGCCGCCACTCGAGAACCTTTTTCCCCATCGGTTGTCGGTTCTTAGAGCTATATGGCCGGCCCATTGTCACTTCAGCTTACTAATCCGTTGGGCTATGTCGGTCACTCTGGTTCTACTGCGGATATCCTCATTTCTTAGATTATCACGCAGAGAAACTCCGAGCATAGCCCTCTCCATAGCTCGCTGAGCGACCTTGAGCTTCCTCATCTGGCCAGCAGTGAAGGACCACGTCTCAGTTCCATAGGTCATCACTGGCAACACGCACTGGTTGTATAGTATCGTTTTCAAGTTTGAGGAATACCTGACGAGAACATGTGCCGTAATTTCCCGAAGCCGAGTTGAATCCGTCGATTGACCTCTCGGTCGAAGTTGGACTTACCTAGTCGGACTATTTGTCCCAGGTAAACATACTCGTCAACAACTTCGAGCTTAGTGCTCCCAACAACTACCGGCATAGGTGTGACATGGACGTTACTATTGAGGTCATTGAGCATAGTGCTTAGGTCCTCCAGCGTTTCTGTCATAAGGACTATATCGTCAGCAAATCGAAGGTGAATGATGTACTTGCCGTTGATGTTAATACCGTATCCTTTCCAGTCCAGAAGCTTGAAAACGTCTTCCAATGCAGCGGTGAAGAGTTTTAGGGATATAACGTCACCCTGTCTTACACCTCTCTGCAGTTGGATAGGTTTCGTACTCTGGTTCTGTACTCGGATAGCCATCGTAGCCCTACTGTACAAACACTTCAGCACCTCGATATACCGACAGTCAACTTGGCACCGCTGAAGGACTGCAGCACCGCCCAAATTTTGACGGAATCAAAGACTTTCTCATTGTCCACATACGCCAGACATAGTGGCAAATTGTACTCCTCGGACTTCTGTACAATTTGCCAAAGGGTATGTATGTGGTCTATGGTATGGCTAAAGCCTTTTCGGAAACCGGCTTGTTCGGGAGGCTGGAAGTCGTCAAGTCTGCATGCGAGACGATTCGTAATGACTCTCGAAAACAGCACGTAGACGCGGCTCAGAAGGGAAATCGCTCTGTAGTTCTTCAAGAGAGCGTTGTCGCCTTTCTTGAAGTACAAGACCATCACACTGCCGCTCCACGCCTCCGGTGTAGTGCCGCCATGGAGGACGGAATTAAAGAGCTTCTGAAGGACTTCAAGTTTCGATTTTCCACCCGCTTTCATAAGCTCCGCTGTAATTCCATCCTCGCCTGGGGCCTTGCCGTTTTTAAGGTGCTAGAGAGCCAATCTAATCTCGCTCAGACTGACGACCGGAATATCATCGAAATAGTGTCGTATAAGATTTGCTCTTGGATCGTTACTCACACTTGCGTGTGGCTCCAACGATGATCTGTACAGCTGCCCATAGAACCTCTCAATCTCACTCAAAATCTCAGGTGTCCCGGAAACGATGCTGCCACATTCGCTCTTCAGCTTCGACAGATGGCTCTTTCTGGCAGACAGATCTCTGGCAAAGACTTTGGAGCCTTGGTTCCGCTCGATCGCTTCTTCAATACAAGCTGTATTGAAGTTGCGTAAGTCCTGCCGCATGCATTTGGAGATCTGTCTGTTCAGTTGCTTGTATGCTGTAAAATCTACTGAAGACTGCAGCTTCATTTCCCGTCTAAAAGCCGTGAGATTAAGAGTGTGATCGCAGAGTTTTTGTGTTTTTCTGCGGCGGGTCTTGCAAAACTTAGCTCCGACCGCATGGACAGTTTGCACGAGTTTGTCATTCATATCCTCCACTGCATTGCAATCTTCTAGGCACTAAAAACGGTTTTGTAGCTTGAGCTGAAAGTTTTTGGATTAGGGCACGAGGGACTTCATTAGACGTGACCTCTCCAACTTAACGTTTAGTTTCAGTGTGCCTGTCACCATTCGGTGATCGCTGCCGGTTTTCACCTTCGCGATCACTGAGATATCATATAACAGTTGTCGTCTTGTCGTCATAATGAAGTCAATCTCTTTTGTCGAACCGTCGGGGCTCGACTAGGTCCACTTCCTGTGGGGCCGCTTCTGGAAGAAAGAGTTCATCATAAAGAGTCCCTCTTTCTCCATGAAGTCATATATCCTCATACATTTCATTCTTCGGACCTCAGATAATCCTATAATATTCCAGCGCAACTTGTCTATCTCTTCTTCCAGCTCCAGGATCTTCTCGTCAGTCCTCACGGTGCGTGCGTTATATGTTGCCAGGTCGAGTCGTCTTAAGTGGCAACCGAACCTAAACGGGAGATTCTTAGCACCTCCTGCCCCGCCGTTACCGTGATCGCCACCGTAGCCAGGAATAGCGGGGCCGCCGGGGACTAGGGGCCGTCTCTTCGTAACTTTAATCATGGGGGTATATTACCATATTTGCCACGCTTGGCGAGTGGGTTGGCAACAGCAGTTTTTTTATTGTTGTTTTGCTTTTATCAGAAAGATGCTGCTGCCCATCTTCTGCCTCAGTTTCCCTCTGTCGCCTCTTACGACATCCACTTGAAGATATGGGGTAGTGTAATAGTTTTAAATTGTTGCTTTTATGTTTCTCTAATTATTTGTCATAATAAATAGATAGTTTTAGGCAGTCTTCTAGTTTTAAATAGCATTAATCCATTTAATATTTACGTATTTTCAAACTTATTTAGATTTTCTTATACTCTACATGGTTATTAAATTATTTTTGTTACCAATTATTTTTAATTTAAATCATTTATGCAGGCCGTGCGCTGGCAGGGTCACCTTGTAACGTTGAAAAGGTGTTAATGAAAATAAACGTGTTGTTTCTTTTTAGATTTTAGTTATACTGCTCTTTATTATAAACTTAATTCTAATATATACCTATTGTCGTGGGGGTAAACGTCACTACAATTTAAATAATTTATAACATTAATTTCAATAAGTTTTAATATTTAACAATATGACGTCTTGGGTGGCTGTCCCTTTTGTGGAAGTAATAAATGAAGTGGTAAATTTTGAAATTTGTACTGATAGTGGCAAAATTAAACCAAGGCGTGATACTGTTTGGACGGATATTTGTAAAATTTGGAAGCTCCCATCAGGAAAGTATTTAAAAACACCAATAAGTTTATATTTGGAGTTTACATAAAATCGAAACAGCATCTTCAAGCGGTATCTCAGAGAGCGTGGTTTAAATACTCCTCGGTCTATTGAAAATAAGTATCCTTCCTCCTCAGAAAATGAAGATGAAGATTCAATAGAAACCGCCGAAAATCAAGAAAAATTTATAGGTTTCAACATCATATTTTGCAAAAGAAGAGTGCTTAAAAATTAAGCCAAAATGCAAAAACTGATTGCAATAATAAAAAAATATTATGCTGTACAAAATGGTTAGACTACTACTGTCGCAAACTTGATTTATATTACACAAAAATTACCGTGTGCATTTAGCTCTCCCCAGCAATCCGTTTATTACCAAACTAATGAAAATAATATCGATAAATATATTCAGAAGATTTCCGGGTTTTGCACTGAAAAATTATATAATGCTGCTATCCTGGGAGAGTGTATTTTTACATTTAACAATGATACTAACGTAACTATGCTTATACATAGTTTCGTTTACAGCGTAGACACGTAAAATTCCTCATCCTAAAATACACGACATGTTACTGGAGAACAGAGACGTGAATTTGCAAAAGATTTGGAGCTGCAATAATTTAAAATTTAAGATTTTGTACAACCAACTTCAATATAAATTATTAAGAATAACTCAAAAACTATTGGTCAAACCTTGATCAATTTATATGAGACCACACCAGCTTTTAAATAAAAGAAGAATCATTGAAATCGGTTCACCCAGAAAAAAGTTATGAGGTAACAACATAAAAAAACCGTGGTAGAGCCGCGCTGCAGCTTCTGCTGTAGCATGGATGGGCCGGCTCGAACCGGGGCGGTACCACGACCTCACAGAATACCAACGTAAAGTAGGAGCTTTGCTTCTGCGTTTCGCTTGGTTAGTGCAGGTGGCCGGAGGCCCAATCCCCCCCCTCCCCATAACATGGTAGCGGAATTTAAAAAGAAAGAACTACCCCAGGAGGGTACCAGCACCCCTGGTAATGGAGAATCCCTCACTGAGCATCCACGGTCAAGCTACCCTCTTCCTGAGCGTGGGTGCTCAGGCTGCCCCGCGTATTCTGGGGGGGCAAAATCCCGTTCTATGCTAACACTGCACGGGGCAAACAGAGCAATAAAACCATGGCGACCCCCGCCACGCTATCCGTGGACTTTTACAACATCAGGGGACTTCACTCGAATCTTAACGCCGTCCACTACCATCTAGAGACCTTGTGGCCTAGTGGCCTTGCTCTTTTTGACTGAGACGCAGGTGTCCTCTCCGGCTGATACTTCGTACCTCTCCTACCCGGGGTACAAATTAGAACACTTCTTTGTGCCCCGGGCTGGAGTTTGCGTATACGTCAGAGAGGATATTTGTTCTCGACACCTCGGCATTCTTGAAGGTACGGACCTGTCCATCCTATGGCTGGCAACCATCCCCGCGTCTACGGGTGCCTGTATAGGTCCCATAGCGGTAATGCCAACACAGACCGACTCAACGACCACGTCCAAATGGCTACAGATTTCTTGCTACAACAGATCCCATCCGTAGAGATCGTGATACTTGGCGATTTTAACGCTCACCACGCTGAATGGCTCGGTTCACGTTTAACCGATCATGCGGGGAAATCTGTTTATGACTATGCCTTGGCATATGGTCTAACATAACTGGTTACTTCGCCTACGCGGATTCCAGATGTGGAGGATTATACACCTTCCCTGTTGGATCTTCTGCTGACCTCTCATCCGGACGGATATCAGGTTTCCGTCGATGCTTCTTGGCTCTTCGGACCATTGTCTGATCTGGAGTGTAGTGCCACTCACGCTCTCCTCGCGGTTGCGTTCTGCAGGTTGCCGCCGTGTTTGGCATTACAGGTCGGCGGATTGGGATGGAATGCGGTCTTTCTTTGCATCCTACCCATGGGGGCGGGTTTGCTTCTCGCCGGATGATCCCAGCGCTGTTGCTGACTCTGTCACCGATGTTGTGCTACAGGGAATGAAACTATTTATTCCATCATCTGTGGTACCCATCGGCGGCAGATCGCAGCCTTGGTTTGGTCGCTCCTGTAAGACTGCATAACGCAGTAAGCAGGAGTGTTATCATGCCTGGGCTGGGGCTTCGGCGGCTCGGGATGTAAACACCAGCATGCTTAAAAAGAAGTATAACTTCGCCTCCAGGTCCTTCAAAAGAGTTATTGCTAAGGCAAAATCAGAGCACATAGGCAGAATTGGCGAGAAACTAGTTCGCCTCCCTTCGGGAACCCGTGCATTATGGTCTCTCGCCAAGGCTGTCCAAGGGAATTTCTGTAAGCCATCACTACCATCTCTGCACAGGAAGGATGACTCACTGGCCCATGCCGCAAAAGAGAAAGCCGACCTTTTAGGCTCCCTTTTTGCGTCCAACTCGACTCTTGATGACGGGGAGAACACACCGCTGACCATCCCGCAGTGTGATTGCTCTATGCCTGATGTGCGATTCACACAGTGCTCAGTACGCAAAGCACTCTCCCTGGACATCCACAAGTCGAGTGGGCCTGATGGAATCCCGCCAATTGTGCTGAGGACGTGCGCTCCAGAGTTGGCACCGGTTCTAACGCGTCTTTTTCGGTACTCCTACTCCCTAGGCATTGTCCCGAATTCATGGAAGACAGCTTTCGTGCACCCGATCCCTAAAAAAGGTAACCGCTCTGATCCGTCCCATTACAGGCCTATCGCCATCACCTCCTTGTTCTCGGAAATAATGGAGTCCATTATTAACTGCCAGCTGATGCGGTACCTCGAGGAGCACCAGCTAATTAGTGCTACCAGTACGGTTTCCGTCGGGATCGCTCAGCTGGTGATCTTCTTGTTTACCTAACACATAGATGGGCGCAGGCGATCGAGTCCAAGGGAGAGGCATTGGCCGTTAGTTTGGACATAGCGAAGGCCTTCGATCGGGTCTGGCACAAAGCGCTTCTTTCGAAGCTTCCTTCCTATGGGCTTCCCGAGAAATTGTGCAATTGGATCACCAGTTTTCTGGCTGATCGGAGCATCAAGATCGTATTAGACGGTGCATGCTCCGATTACAAGCCTATTAACGCTGGTGTTCCACAAGGCTGCGTGCTATCACCAATGCTGTTTATTCTGCATATCAATGATATGTTGCAAACCAGTAACATTCATTGCTATGCGGATAACAGCACTGGTGATGCTCTATACACCGGCCGTGCCAATATTTCTCGGGAAAACGTCGCCGAGTACCGGAACAAACTTGTGTCTGAAGTCGAGACTTTGTTGAACAAAGTCTCTGATTGGGGGCGACTAAATCTAGTCCAGTTCAATCCCCAGAAGACACAAGTTTGCGCGTTTACCGCTAAAAGGAACCCCTTTGTCGTATCTCCTCAGTTTCAAGGCACTCCCCTTGTTGCCTCAGCCAGTATCGGAATCCTCGGCGTTGACATATCGAGTGACGTGCAGTTCCGTGGTCACTTGGAAGAGAAGGCCAAATTGGCCTCTAAAAAGCTTGGCGTGTTCAGTAGAGCGGGACAGTATTTCATGCCGGCACACCGCCTGCAACTTTACAAGGCGCAGGTTCGGCCTCACATGGAATACTGTTCCCATATCTGGGCTAGGGCTCCCCAGTGCCAGCTCCTTCCACTTAACCGCATTCAGCGCAGAGCGGATCGAATCGTCGATGACCGAGTTCTTTCCGATCGGCTTGACTCACTAGCACTGCGTAGAGATGTTGCATCTCTTTGCGTATTTTATCGCATGTACCACGGGGAGTGCTCTGAGCAATTGTTCGGACTAATTCCAGTCGCTCAATTTCACCATTGCACATCGCGACAAAACTCGCGATACCATCTATACCATCTGGATGATTGGCGGTCCACCACTGTGCGATTTAGAAGACGTTTTCTTCCTCGCACTACTTCCTTGTGGAACCGATTACCACCAGCGATTTTTCCGGACCGATACGACTTAGGGACCTTCAAGAAAAGAGCCTACTCCTTTTTGAAAGGCCGGCAACGCATCTGCAATTCCTGGTGTTGCAGTTGTTCATGGGCGGCGGTAGTCACTTAACATCAGGTGAACCGCATGCTCGTTTGCCCCCTCTTCTATAAAAAAACCATACAGTCGAATTGAGTACCTCCTCCTGTTTAAAGTCAGTAGAAAAGGAGAGCTGTTTAAAAGAAATCTAATTAAAAAGTACGAACAGTTCTCTGAGCAGGCAGCTCCTATCATTCCAAATGCACCTGTCTTTAACAAAATCCGTCTTGTTCTCCAAGGGAGCTTATGGGACTCATTAAAACACTTGAAGCATAATAACGTGGAATATCGTGATGAAATTAGGCAAGTGGGATTTGATAAATTTTTCATATTCTATTGGACCCATTAGCAAACTGATTTATATAACGATTTATTTACACTGAAACCGGAAGTATCTTTAGACGATACGGGGAGTGTAGTTCGGAAGATTCCTTACGCTGAAAATTACCATCATGGCCCGATATTTTTATATCAAATTGTTATTAATATCGGTTCTTTAATCGTTCCAGTTTGCCAGATGTTAATGGAAAGAGATGACAGTAAAATAGTTGCGTTTTGGCTCTATGAGTGGATTTCAGCAAAAGCTCACGTGCCTTTCGAAGTAGTTACAGATATGTCGGATGCTTTACAAAATGGAATATGTATAGCATTTATACAAGCAATATTTATCAAACTGCTACAGGTTTTTATTGAAGAAGAGCAAAATTTTACCGCGAACATATTTAAGAATCGACATTGCTCATTTGATTCATAATGTGCACAGAACACAATTACTCTCTACCAAGAGATAATGTGTCATCACACAAAAGTTTTAAGTCGGTTAAATTTGTAATAAAAGGTTTTTATTTAAGAGCTATTGGTCTGATGAGCACTACGGAAAATTTCATAGATATTGAAAAAATGGTGAAATCATTATTAAATATAAGCCAAAATTAATACGGGTGCAAAAATGATATTCAATGGATACTGGCAAAAATTGGAAACGTTTAAATTTGATGAAACGGTTATTGACTACAAAAAATAAATAAAAACAGCAGTTAAACTTCTTAGAGAAACTCATAATAATATTAATTCTAATGACTCTGTGAATTTTGATGACATTAACCCTTATTGTTTAGTAAGTGTATTAGAAAAATTAATATTCTTGTTTAAACGATTTCCAGCATGGACAAATGTCATGCGGAAGCATTATGCCTCAGAGCATTATGTTGCAACTTCTTCTCGTTATAATTCAACATATACAGACTATTCTACCTAGATTAATTGAAGCTAGAGCTGCTTATGATAAGCAGAAAATGACAACAGAAAAACTATTAAATAAGCCTCAAAAAGTTACCGACAAATCCGTGTTGAATTATCAAGAAATTTGGAAAAACAAAAATAGACTTGAAGAAAATGTAGATCCAGATTCCACTGAAGAAGCAATTTCGGATGATAATTCTTTAAATGAGGTTGAAGCAATAAAAAATAATGATAATGAAACTGAAACTTTAAAAAAAGATGAATCTGAAGGACTTATTTTAAATCATACATCGGATTCTGAATTTTTATCAACCCCTATTGCAATTTCTGTCGAAACACTAACTGACGAAAATAGTATTTCATCTAATAAAGATTTAACTTTGTCTGAACCAAAATTCCATTCTACATCTAAAGCATATCCTGATACATCAAAATCTTCAAATATTTCAGTAAAATAAATCGAAGAAAATAGTTTTTCAATAGTCTTGGACGAGAAACCGATTAAATTTAAAATTCACGAAACTCAGAAGTCAGTCTAACGAAAACCAATTTTAACAAGTACTCCATGCCCAACAGTCAAACGAGGAAAATATGTTGTTATCAATAAAAGTATTACATCAAAATGCAGCAACCAAAAATTCTAAAAAAACTAAAAAGCGGCAAATAATTCAAAATGGCTGCATCAGTAACCCTAGGAAGGTTGGTAAGTTAAAATTATCAATAAAAAATACTTGCCCATTTGATAGTATAGTTCAACTTTTTTCTTTTGCTTATTTAAACTTCAAAACCTTAATTTTTTTAATTGACAATCAAAAAAGTAAGTCTGAATTCCTAGGATTGTTATTATTTTATGCTGAATTTGGAATTTGGAGTTCACCTAGTAAAAGTTGTATGTTGTCTACCTTCGGAATTTTTTGTATTTAATTTCTTACGTGATTTTGACATTACAAGCTTTGCAATTTCTAAATATAAATTCCTGACCATTACAAATGTTTTACAGCCTCTTTCTTTTTATTAAAATACTCAAGAGGTCTATTTTATGTCTTCACACCCAAATACTGTCACGTCTTAAATACTTAGTCTAAAAATGTGACCCGTGTCAGACGTCAAACGCCTGTACAAAAGCATTTAATATAGACATTAAAATTTTCATGCACACGTATAAATATTTCGACCTTTCTTTAATAGAATCTTATATTTTCTGAGAACGAAATATGTATTTTCAGTATATATAGGTCTGACATTCGGGCTCCATCACGAATAAAGATTTGTACCAAAAATACATGACCTTGGAATAATTGTTACTTTGTACACAATTTACCGTGTAGTGGCGGTGTAAGAATATCCACTACCCCATTACGTCCAGTGGGTGTCGTAAGAGGCGGCAGAGGGAAACACATCAGGAGATGGCCAGCAGCGTCTTCTTACTAACGATTAAAAATAAAAAACTGCGGTTGCCAACCCGCTTGCCAAGCGTGGCAACTATGGAAAATATAGCCTATGGGGCAATCTATGGGGGAGGCTTATGTTCAGCAGTGGAATTTAATAGGCTGTAACGGTGACGGTGACGGTTATACACATAATATCTCATAATTTTCGAGCAACCCATGGCTCAGGTCAGTGCTCAGTGCTTTGTGGCATTCCTTGGGGGAGGCATAATATGTTCAGTCAGCAGTGGATTTGTGAAGGGTTGCTTATGATGACACGAGCAATCCGGATTCGATTCTGGCTGGTAATAATGAAATAGTTAATTACAATTTTAGGTGCTGCTTCACCATGTGTAGGATATAAAGGAAAACATCGCGAGGAAACCTGCATGTTAGAAACTTCTCAGAAATGATAGGAGACCTGTGCCCATCTGCGGGACGTATAAAGCATGTAACTTTAAAACATTTATTTTACTATTTTAAGCCAGCGCTTAACTACTATCCGAGCTGATGGTAAGTGGTGATGTAGCCGAAGATGGTGAAGCGTTCTGACTTAGCTTTACAAAAGCTCATATACTTTTGCCCTGAAGACACTTACATTGTAATCAAACGAAAAGAGAGATGCTGGCAATTTTTTTAACTGTTCTAAGCCAGTGCTTGGTCTTCATTGTAATCAAACAAGTTGTAAAATTAATTTTGTACAACCGACTTCAGTAAAAATAAAATCAGAACATTATCAATGTAGTCGAAGTCAATTAAATACGCATTATTAAGGATAACTCAAATTCTACTGGTTAGATTGCATCAAATTTATATGACTTAAAATATACTTAAAAGCACCAGCTTTCAAATAAAAAAAAGAGTTATCAAAATCGGTTCACCTAGAAAAAATTCTGAGGTAACGAACATAAAAATATAGTCGAAATGAGTACTTCCTCATTTTTTGAAGTCGGTTAAAAAAGAGGGATGCTGGCAATTTTTTAACTATTCTAAGTCAGTGCTTGACTACTGTCCTACCTGACGGTAAGATGTGATGTAGTCGAAGATGGTAAAGCGCACTGACTTAGCTGAACATGCATGCTGTACGCATTTTGAACGACGAAGCAAACAGTTAGGTTCGATTGCGTGGTATGTCAACAACAAAGAGGTTAAGACCAGCCAAACATGTAGGTAAGACATGGCCAAACCATCTCAGCATACCTTTCTCAATTTTTGTCACTACATCTTCTTTCAGACCACAACGTTTCCTTATCTCACTATTTCTTATCTTGTCACTCAATTTAACTCCTATCATACTTCTTAACGCTATCATCTCAAATGCATTTATTCTGCTTTCATGTTTCTTCTGCCATACCCGACTTTCACTTCCGTACATGAGTGTCGGAACCAACACCCCCCCACGCACAGCCAATCGAGCCTTGTTAGACACCTTCCGACTGCTCATAAAGGAGTGCAAAGCTCCATTCGCCATGTTTCCTGCATTCACTCTTCTTTCGATATCTTCTCTCACACTCTCCGTCTCTTGTAAACTTAAAACCCAGATACACAAACTCCTTCACCTGTTCAATTTGTTCATCTCCAATCACGATATTGCAGTCTGTCACTGCCTCATATCTTTCAAACAACATCACTTTCGTCTTCTTTACATTCATCTTCATTCCCTTTCTAACAAAAGCACCGCAAGGAAAAGACCTGGTCCACACATCCCATTCCCTTTCTAAATCCCGCTTGTGCGTCCCATACTTTTTCGTCTGTTTCATTCACAACCCTTTCAATCAACACTTTCGGATACAATTTACCGACGACGCTGAGAAGGCTTATACCGCGGTAATTTATGCAGTCCTGCCGTGACCCTTTTCCCTTATACAATGGCACGATTACGGCTTTGCACCAGTCTCCCGTTACTTGCCCATTTTGCCAGCACAAATTTAAAAGGCGGTACAGCTGACTAACCACTATGCCCTGTCCAGCCCTCAGCATCTCGACGGTAATCCTGTCATACCCTGCAGCCTTACTTACTTTCACCTTACTTTCACTATTTCATCCATGCTTACCTCACTTTCATCAACATTTATATTAGTTTCCATGGAAGGTGCCAGACGCTGTACCTGCACTTCCTCTCTTTCAAACAAACTTTCAAAATACTCTTTCCATCTCTTTAACACACTTTCTTCTCCTTTTATAATGCTCCCATCTTGACTCCTGATTGTAGTCAGCTCCGAGGTAGAAGTTTTTCCTCTGGCTGTTTTGATGGATTTCCAGAAAAACTTGATGTTTGACTGGAAATCTTCAGTGAGCCTCCTATCGAAATCATCTTTTCGTTCTTCTTTCTTTCTAGATACAACTTCTTTCGGTGCTGATTTCAATCTTTTATACTTCGTTCTTGCTTCCTTTATCTCGTCATCCGTTGCCTTTTGAACTTTTTGGTTAGCTTTTGTTGCTAACCAATCCAACCACGCTTTCTTCTTTTCTTGCACAACCCTTTGCACATCTTTATCCATCCACACATTATAGTTCTTTCTTCCTTTCCTTCTTTTAGCTGCCCTGCATTCCTCAATAGCAACATTTACGACCCCTTTCTTAAATGTCTCCCAAAAATCTTCAATCACACCTTTCTCTTCTATGCCTTTAAAAATTTCTTTCAGTTTCTCTACATACTCGTCTTTCTTTTATTTTTCTTGTAGGTTTTCCACTTTTACTCTGTTCAAAACACTCGTAGGCTCGGCCCTTTAGTGTCGCCATCGTTTAAAGGGGCCACGTATTCGGGCTATAACCAAGAAGTGGACTGTGTCGAGGCCTACACCGCGGTATGCCCGAGTGTCTAGCACTTTCTTTCTCAGTCTTTTATCCACAATTACAAAATCAATCATACTTCTAGCCTCACCCTCATCTCTTGTATACAAATGGATCATTTTGTGGTCAAACATTGTGTTGGCCACGCACAGATTCCATTCCAAGCATGCTTCAAGCAGGCTTCTCCCATTGTCATTCACTCTCTCTTCTCCAAACGTACCCAGAACTCCTCTCCTTCATACCCATCACGCTTTACTCCAACCCACCCATTAAAGTCTCCTATCATCACGGTCCGTTCATTTTCTCCGCATTTATTCAAGACCTCTCTCATGCTATCCCAAAATTCCTCTCTCTCTTGTTGGGCTTTTAATGACCCACCTCCGCGCAGATCCGTCGGTGCATAAACCCCAAGGATAAACAAGCGAGTGAGTCCGACTATTAACCTAATCCAGAGGAGTCTTGGGCTTACACATTCCTGCTTCATCACACATTCCACTATTCCAGATGACAGAATCACACCAACTCCCTGACATCCTCGGCTGGTTTGGGGGACTCCCGACCAGTATGCCGTGTAGGGGCCATGAACCGTGGTGTCACTTCCTTTCCTCTTGGTTTCTTTCACGCACAGAATATCTATGCATCGTTCATCCATCATCTGACATACTTCATCTATCTTACCATACGAGACGTGATGGGTGGCGAACCACATCGCCGCCATTTTGGTTAAGTAAATTATTTGTATGATTATCCATTGCGTTCCCACGAATAGCGGAACTAAATGGAACTATCCTGCTGTAGGGAGAATTTGGCTTCATCTTCACGTTGAATAAAACTATTTTTACGGATTTTATCGCGTTTATTTTACTTATTTTTATATTATATCTATATTATTTTCGGTTGCGTTACAGCATCCATGGTACTCGCCATGACCATGGGTGCTGTAAAGCAGCCGAAACGTCGACAATTAAAAATAAGTAAATTGAACGCCATAAAATCCGTAAAAATAGTTTTATTCAATGTGTAGTGTTCGCGTATAAGAAATCATAAATCGTCACGCTTGACAGGCAGATTGACGATCGCAATACCAGACGTGTCTGCCCGTCACCGGTCTGGATATTGTACAGGATAGTTAGCATAACACATTATAAATGATTAATACAAACAATTAATTACCTGAACGTTATTTAAATATTTTGTTATTTAGAGGCCAATTCTGGCTTACCAATTTCAACAAAAAGATCAGTAAATATATAAGACAGTTATTGTAACAATTATTTTTTTATTTCAGACATAATACTCATTTATAAAGGAAAATATTTCTGCTGCGTCGTTGTCAACTGTCAAAGCATAACAACTACATACAATTTTTATCAATATGGAATAAATCCAGGGAAGTAATGTGATAATGTTTCATTTATAGAGTAAAGTGCTTTTATTTAGGCCGTAAATGATTGTGTTTCAGAGAAAGATGCAGGGTACAGCACATTTTAAGTCATTATGAAGTTATGTAATATAAAGACTTTTGAGTGCTGTAGAGATCTGTTTAGATTTTTTAATGAATATATGCGCTCCGCTACATTCACAGCCGGATTTCCTACAGTGTGAAAATTGTACCGACGGTAGGCTGTTTAAAGGTAAAAGAGCATATCAAACGATGCCATAGTAAAAGTATTTCGGCTTCACAGCCTACCGTAGAAATTCATAACTCTATTAGTACTCGTAATTCCTCTAATGACACAAATTTTTCCCTTTTTTCGGAGCAAATTTACAATTATCATCGTAATATACCAGTGGTTAAAAAAAGTCATAGAGGTGCGAGGATGCAGCTTGCTAAAGCATTGTCATGCACTATTCAAAATTCTTTCACTAATAGTGAAAAGAGTTGGCAAAAATTATTTACTTTCGCGTATTCCCATTTTCATTTTGATAAAACAATAAATAAATCAATTACGTCTCAACTAAAAGAGACATATTTTCAAAATTTAGATTACCCAATTAATACTCATTTATCTCGACCACGTCCTAAATTTGATTTAAAAAAAGTAATTGATTCGAAAGTAATGGATGGCGACTTAAAAAATGCATCCCGTATTTTATTCTCAGACGACATCTTGGCTCCTCGTAATGTCGAAACTCTTGAAAGCCTTCGTCAGAAGCATCCTTCGGTCAATCCTTCTCGGGGTTTACCGCTACCTCCCAAGAATTCTATGCAACCTTTACAAATTTCTGAAAAAGACACTTTAGAAGCAATTATGTCATTTTCGAATGGCTCTGTTGGCAACATTGACGGAATTACGCCTCAATATCTTAAAGATCTTGTAAGCGCTTCTGCCGGTGACGCCGGCGGAGTACTTCTTAATGACATTACAAAATTATGTAACTTTATGCTTTCTGGTAATGTTAATCCAAATTTCATTCCATTCTTATATGGGGCAAGATTATGTGCCTTCAAAAAAAAGGATAACGGTATCCGTTTTATTGCTGTTGGTTCCACATTTCGACGCTTAACTTCAAAATTAGCTTGCAGGCACATAATCTCTAACCTTAAGACAAAATTTCAGCCTACTCAACTAGGCTTTGGCACTAGAGGTGGCTGTGAGGCGGCGGTACATTCAGTGCGTACATTTTTAACAAACTGTGATGCAGATGTTCTTGTGAAGGTTGACCTAAGGAATGCTTTTAACTCTATCGATAGGGTGGGTAACCCTGCTGAAAGAAGTGGCTAACAATACCCCGAATTTATCATTAGGTTTGGCATTGTTACAGTCAAAATACTAACTTGTTTTACGAAAACCATGTTATCGATTCTGCAGTCTTTGTTCAGCGGGGTGACCCACTAGGTCCAGCACTTTTCAGTTTGGGAATTCAACCCATTATTTCAAATTTGAAATCCAAGCTGAATGTCTGGTACCTGGACGACGGTACACTGGGAGATTTTTCGAAATTTTAAAAATATTGTTCTTGAACCACATAGCAATAAATGTGAAATATTTTTTTCCAATAATTTATCTACTTCTCACAGAGACACTTTAATTCAAAATTTCAATCACATTTCTCCAGGAATAAAAACTGTCAGTACGGAATCACGCTCTGTCCTGGCGAAAATGTTCCACTGGAAGTTAACCAACAAAAACAGTGGGATATTCCGTTGGTACTGAGGGTGCAGAAAGATTTGTTTCAAAATTTCCACAGTGACCAAGATAAAGCAAGCCTTCTAGCTGTTTCGACTAAGGAATCTAGTCACTGGTTACACGCTTTACCATCAAGTAATCTCGGCACATTACTTGATGGGGAAGGCCGACTAGGAGCGGCGATTTGTCAACCCCATCAGTGCCCCTGTGGTAGCAGCGTCGACAAGTTTGGGCTCCACGGACTTTCTTGTAAGAAAAGTGCTGGTAGCACTAGCATTAGCATTTAGCATTCACGGCACAGTTCTTTGAACGATGTCATCCGAAGGGCTCTTGTCTCTAAAAATGTTTCCTCGGTTTTAGAGCCTTGTGGAATATTTAGAGACGATGGCAGGAGACCCGACGGTATGACATTGGTCCCTTGGGAGAGAGGTAAAGCCCTAGTGTGGGATGCTACTTGCGTAGACATTTTGGCGGCCTCTCATCTCAGGGGTACCTCGTTTAGAGCCGTGCTGGCATCAGAGGCAACTGAACTGAGTAAGTGGCGCAAATATGAGAATGGGTCCGTGGGGTCCACGTGCGGTGAAGTTCTTAAAGGAACTCCATCCGCGGCTGGTCGTTGCTGCTGGTGATAAGAGGGCTGGCTCTTTTCTCGCTCAAAAGCTAAGTATAGTCATTCAGCGGTGAAACGCAGCCAGCGTTCTTGCCACGATACCGCGTGGAGTAGGACTGTTTGATAATTAAATTACTAGTTTTAGTTTTTTTTTATTATAGTTTTTAATCTTGTATATAATAAAATATTGTATATTATTTAAATATTGGTATCATTTCAGAAGTCCGAAACTGAGTTATAACATCTTTTCAATAACATTGAAGTAAGACTCTTTTTATATATTCTAATTGGTTGATATTTTACAAAATTTGGGATTTTGTTATAAATGACAGGTGCCATGCCCACAACACTTTTTTAAATAAAGCTGTTTGAAATCTTCCTGTATACAATAAGTCTTTATGTTGCGTTCTCCTAGATACAGTTTGTACTCGAGTTTCATTTAAGGTAGGAAATAAATGATGATTAATTTTGACAAATAACGCTATTTCTTAAATATACAGACACGGAAAAGTTAAATTTATGGGCTTTGAAAATAGGGACACAACTATCTGTAATCTTTAAATTAAAGATTGCTCTTATGCAGCGCTTTTGGGCTTTGAAAATGCTTTCTCTATCGCCACAGTTGCCCCAAAATATAATACCATACCTTTAAATGGAAACTACCAGGCCATGATAAGCTACTAGTACCGTTTTGATACTGACTTTTTTGTGAGGTTATAGAGTGCATACACTTAGTTTCTTACAGACATCATCTGCTTGGGTCTGCCATGTTAATTGGCTGTCTATTAAAATACCTAAAAATTTTGCGACATCTAATCTTTCTATTATTTGACAATTGTAGTTTATATTTAGATCTTCATTGCGAAATTTCTGGTAAAAGTGCATTATGTTAGTTTTTCGAATATTGATCAGTAAATTATTATAATTCAGCCAGTTAATTATAGTTTTCGTCATTTTCATAAGAATCTTTTTGTTCATCGCAAAGTATATTAAATTTAACCAAAAATACTTTTTCCATTATTTTAGAAAAAACAGGAAGCAAAGCAATCGGTCGGTAGTTAGACATGTCTTCTTTATTGTTTTTTTTATAAAGTGGTTTTACTATAACCTTTTTCAGCTTTTCGGGAAATATTCCCGCTAATATGCTTACATTAATAATATGGCTAAGAGGTCCAGATATGCTTTTGCAAACAGATTTAAAAACTTGCGTTGAAATGCCATCATACCCAAAACTTTTTTGTTTTTTAAAGATTTTATTACCCGTATTATGTCTTGTGGTACAATTGGTGATATAAATATCGAGTATGGGTTATAATTAATTTTTTTGATGTTATCTGATACGTGATTCTTTAGGGTTTGTTATTAACAAATCATTTTTTTTTTATCTGAGAAATTGGTTCCGTAATTGTTTTGCTATTATTTATTATTTGCCAAGATGTCATGGATTTATTTTTTGAGTTTGGGATGACATGGTTATTTTGAGCTTTCTGAGTCAGTTTAATTTTTTTTTAATCTTAGGGAATATGTATAGAAATTGTTTTTATTTTCAAATGTCGGTTTTAATCTTCGATCTAAATACTTTACAACTGTTTTAAGTGGGATAAGTGTCATCACTAAAGACGCCTCTTACGACACACAAGGGACGGAATGGGGTGAAGGATTCTCTTACGCAGTGACTACATGGAGTATTAAAGGTCCTAAGATTAGCTTCATATATCTAGCACTGCAATAATTTTACTCATTGTATATGATTTTTAATATTTCTATTCTATTCTATTTTGTTATATTCCATTCTATTCCATTCTATTCCGTTCTATTCTTTTCTAACACTCTTAAAATCTATTCCATTCCATTCTATTCTGTTCCACTCCTTTCTATTCCATACTACTCTATTCCATTATAATCCATTCTATTCCATTTCACTCCATTCCATTCAGTTCTACTTCATTCTTTAATATTCTGTACCATGCCATACTATTCTATTCAAAAGGTATTGCGTTGTGATTTACATAATTTTTTATAGATCAGGAAATAAAATTAACATACTTTTTAGATATTTAACAAATACACAGCACTTAATGGCACAATAGGAGGCTAAAGAAAATTTTGTGCGCCTTTCCTTAAGTTCTAGTTGTAGAAACCGTACAAAGCGTAGAAGCCACCCACTGCAGTGCTCTAATTTATAGTAGAAACCACTTGCTGCAGTATTCTAATTTATCTTAGAAACCACACATTGTAGTGTTCTGATTTATAGTAGAAACCACTCGCTGCAGTGTTCTAATTTATCGTAGAAACTACCGACTACAGTGTTTTAATTAATAGTAGAAATCATCCACTGCAGTGCTCTAATTTATAGTAGAAACTATCCAATGCAGTGTTCTAATTTATTGTAGAAACCACCAGCTGCAGTATTCTAATTTATAGTACTCGTAGAAACCATTCGCTACAGTGTTCCAATTTACAGTAAAAACCACCCATTGTAATGTTCTAATTTATAGTAGAAACCACCAACTGCATTTCATATCAATCCAAAGGGGTGACAGAATAACTGGTCTTTTTTGTTTCAAATTGATTGCAGGTGTCCATGAATCGATGCAGCGATATTTTGTCAAATCAATATTAATGTTGTATAATATGGTTGTAGAACGAATGGGTCAGCTCGACTGGGGTCACTCTCTCACAGAATACCAGCGTAAAATAAGCTTAAATCTGCTGTGTTTCGTATGGTTAGTGTAGAAAACCGGAGACTCTCTTTTACTGGAAACGAGGCATTCCATCTTAGTCTTCAGGGGTGTCAACGCATCTGCATTCTGATTCTTAATCGAGAATAAATATATATGTATAGATATGGTATGTCTGTGGCCTATGCTCGTTTGTCACCCTTATTCTATAAAAGAAAATACTTTTTGTGAGAATTGATTTAGCAAATTCTAATTTAATAGTTATGGACAGATTTATGTTAGTAGTTTATCTGCGAAGACGAATCTATAATGAAGATCCGCAGCAGAATCAAAGTAACCAACATAGCCCAAAGGATCAGTAAGTAGAAGTGGTAATCATGTAGCTTGAAAAACCGACAACCTATAGGAAACAAAAATTCTCAAACAGTTCCATTTGTGTAAAATTGTCAACTGAAATTTTAAGTATTGATAATAATACGTGCTTGGAAGTGAAGTAAACCATCGTGAGAAAATCTGCATGTATGGAGAATAAAAATATTTTGTAGACATATGAAGTCCGCCAACACGTTTTAATCAGGCGGTCTAATCGCTCCATAATAAGAAATGAGAGACCTTTGCCCAGTTCAACCTGTGTGGGCTATGATATGACTTTTGCTTTATATACGCTATGCATTCTGCTAACCGATGGACGAGCTTTTGACGACCAAATTCTAAAGAAGGTATATTAAAACAAAAGCGCAGATTCATTTGGGACAACCACAGGATTTCCAATCATTTTATCTAGGTATTTCTATTGTGTTCGCGTCTGGTTCGGAGACATAGATATAAAGTTAAAACTCATATACGCCCCACTAATGGGCAACGGTCTTCTCTCATTTCTGACAGTGCTATAAACCAACTATACTATAACTATAAACTATAAAGCACTGAACTGCACTGTGCGATAGCTAAGTCCGCCAATATGACCTTAAAATATACTTATATTCTTTAGATGACATGTAAGTTATCTCCTGATGTTTTTTATTGAATGCTTAGCACTGCTAAATCAGCAATCAAAATTGCAATTAACAATTTCTTTGGTGACGGCAAGGACCGAACACAGTTTGCTCAGATACTGTGTTAACAGGGAGCGCTAAGCTCTTGTGCTACCACGGCAATATAAAGTAATAATGACATCATCATCATCATCATCATTACAGCCCTACATAACTCCACTGCTGAATAAAAGCCTACCCCAAGGCATGCCACAAAGCACGATCTATGGTTTACTTCTTTCATCTCTCATAAGTATGTACGCATGGATGATGAACAAAAGTGGTGGTAATGGCGTGGACTCTTTTTGAAGTGAGTTTCAGATGTCCATTAGACTCGTTTATCACTCCAATTATTATAAAAAAGCTTGAAATCAATTTCTTTTAATAAAAAATAACACTTTCTACATACTATAATCTTCGGTTGACCTCTTCGATCACAAGGGATTTAATGTCGACAGTGCCGTGGATATTATAAATTATAACTTATGCATATGAATTATGTTTTAGTTAATAATATAGTTTATTTACAAAATAATTAGGTAGGCTAGAACACGTGTACCCTTAACATGTGGGCGTGAACGAAAAATGCTATGCGTGAGGGCGACCCAGACAAACTTGTCCTAGATGTTATTCCTAGGCTCGTTAAGTATAACAAAAGCTGCCTAAAAATGTGTGTAAAAATATATAATAAAATACCTAAAGAATTTAAACTATTAAGCGAAAGACTATATAAGAAACATTTGTATGATTGGTTAAAAATTGAATGCTTTTATGACTTAAAAGATTTTTTTTTGAGATAAATTTTCTGAATTTAAATAATTATTAATATTGTCTAAACATTTTAAAATTAAAATTTGCATGCTATTATTAGCGAAACACGACTGTACTATATATATTGTAACATCTTTTTATACCGTGATTCTTGCAAATAAAGATTTATGATTTATTTATTTATGATGTAGCAAGTAGACGGAAGCTCTACATTTCTTTAAAAAATATGTAACATAATTGTTTGCCTTAAGAACAATCCGGCACTTTTTTTATAGAATAAGGGTGTTGCCACTGTCAATCACTCTAAATGAGTAAAAAAGCGTGTTAATTTAATTTTCTTATTTTAATTTCATGATGCTATATAAAATTTATTATGTATTTTCAAATATTAAATTCTAGTATTTGCATAACGGTAATCTTACAAACTCTACTTTGTTATTCACTTTAAGCTTCCTTGGATATCGGTTTCTATGTAGCTCGTCTAACACGGTTTATCATAAGCTCAACAGTGAAGGATAAGGAGCGATCCTGCAATATTCTATCTGAGCTTTAAATAAAAATTCCTAGAAAAGCGAAGAATCGGAAGCTATATTGGCTTATAAATTATGAATCGATGTATTTCTACGTACGAAAACGATGTAAGCTTTAGTTCATTTATGTAACACAGGCGAGTGCTACTTCTGTAGGCAGGTTACATGTAATTGATTGAAATGTTTATCAATAATTTATTATCTTTAAGCTGTGAAAATTAATTTTCTGAAATTCGTGTGTAAAATATAATGGTGTATACTAGTTTGAAGAAAACTCTCACCTTTGCGTGCTCTATCACTGTCATTACTTAGGTAATCTAACATCAATATTCCCATCACCAATACACTAGTAAACACACTGCCGTCGAAAATAAAGAATAATGACTAAACCGCTAAGCTAAGCTTAAGCTTTTTTTACCCGACTGCGCGATAGCAAAGTCAGGGTTATTTTTCTTTCTATTCACGCGTATCTAGGTATGTATGTGAGAATATTTACACCTTCGCAGCATCCCAATGCCTGGATCAATTTAAACTACTGTGGTGTTTATCAATTCATCTTAAACGTACGATAGGTATAGGCTAGGTTTTGTTTTTATAAAACTAAAATGGCGGCCATAAAATACAAAATGGCGATTGAGACAAAAAAAAATACTTCTACTAAAGTACCATATTGAAGGAGATATCGCTCCATAGGACTATCAAAATGAACCTATAGGAAATCTTTTTTTTATAGAATAAGGGTGGCAAACGAGCCCCATTCCACCTGATGGTAAGTGGATGCTGTGGTCCATAGACATCTACATCTAACCTCAATTAAGAATCAAAATGCAGATATGCGTTGTTACCCCTGAGGACTGAGATGGAATGCCTCGTTTCTAGTAAAAAGGGTCTCCGGTTCTCTACACTTACCATGTGAAACACAGCAGCGTTAAACTGCTTTTTTACGCTGGTATTCTGTGACAGTATGGTACTTTCTCGGTCGAGCCGACCCATTCGTGCTATAACCATACTATAGCTGCAGCGTGGCTCTACCACATAATCTTGTTCTATATACGGTAATACACAGCTTTTTCACGTGGGTATTAACTAATTGATTTACCCACCTTTAACAGTAGCTAATTTACGCCTAGTTCTAATAATTACTTTTATTTATTATTTATAGCGGCTTTGCCTGGGTAGGAATAGGATCTATTGATGTGGTGATATTTTAATATAAGATAGTCATCAAAGACCGTTAATGTTGTAAATTTTTCGACTTCTCAAAAAAAGCTCCAAGAATTTCGGATAAAATTTAGTCCAGATCACTTTTTTTTATAGAATAAGAGTGACAGACAAACACACAGTCCACCTGATGGTAAATGGATGCTGTGGCCCATAGACATCTACATTTATCCTCAATTAAGAATCAAAATGCAGATGCGTTGTCACCCCTGAGGACTGAGATGGAATGCCGCGTTTCCAGTAAAAAGGGTCTCCGGTTCTCTGCACTCACCATACGAAACACAGCAGCATTAAGCTGCTATTTTACGCTGGTATTCTGTGAGAGCGTGGTCGAGCGACCCATTCGTGCTGCAACCACAATATAGCTGCAGCATGGCTCTACCACGTAATAAAACTCCTGACATTGTTCTTTATTTTTATTTATTTTTATAGAATAAGTGTGGCAAACGAATACACAGTCCATGTGATGGTAAGTAGATGCTGTGACCTATAGACATTTACATTTATCCTTAAAATGCAGATGCGTTGTCACCCCTGAGGACTAAGATGGAATGCCTCGTTTTTAGTAAAAAGGGTCTCCGGTTCCCTAGACTCGCCATACGAAACACAGCAGCACTAAGCTGTTATTTTACGATGGTATTCTGTGACAGCGTGGTCCAACCCTGGTCGAGTCGACCTATTCGTGCTAGAACTATTATAGCTGCAGCGTAGCTCTACAAAGTATAAGTCTCTCTATCTCTTTATGAAATTTCATTACAATCGGTTGAACAATTCCGATGATTAGCCTGGACAGGCAGACAGACAAACAATATCTTAAAAATGTTATTCATGTTTTGATACCATGCAAATAACCCCCTCAGCTCAATAAAAGACATTTATTTTGATATTACAGACAGACACTTCAATTTTATTCATATGTGTCTGTCTATCCAAGCACGGTCCTGAAACACTTGTATTTATTAACTTCATTCAGGTCTTACCATGTCACGTATGTATGTGTTACTATGTTGGGACTAATGTGGGCGGAGTTGGTATTAGGGGCATCCACCCTAATTAAATTCAACCTTGAAAATTCAAATTATGCTGATCCTTCATCGTCTTGTCTGTAAGCTTAGTTAAAGTCGATGAAGATAAAGTTGCAGGTATTGAATACCTGCAACTTTATCTTCATCGACTTATTTGAAAAAAAATTCGTATTCTCTTGTACTCTTTGATTGTGAAGCTAATAAACAAGTTTCTACAAATCCTCCTCCAGCGGATCCCGCATGGAAAATTATGAGGCGCCCACCTTTCTCACGGGCACCTTTGAGCAAGATGCTGCAGTGTCATCTGTTCATATCTGCGATACAGTGTGGTTGGCGTTTAACCACGTTTCATCAACGAATATGACGTTGTCCTAACTGGTTATATTTTTCATTTCTCTATAAATGTTATTCTTTGCAAGCCTGTCATGCCTCTCCATAATTATTTTGCGTTTATCAATTTTTTGTATCAGATGCCCATGCGTTTTAAAAAGTAATGGTGCGTTTGCCAATTCCGACACGATCCCGCACTTGTGTCACTGGTAAAAGGGGTCCACCGTTTTGTGACTCACGTTCGAAATATTCGTGTAATTTCACTGACTGTTGAAAAGAATCAGTCCAAAAAGTAATTATAGCCTAGTCACAAAATAAGAAGACAAGCACAAAATCACAAAAGTACGCATAGTAAGCTCCCAAAATGGCGGGAGATTGGAATTACGTAGTGTTTTTTCAGCGTGGCCTTGGATCTGAGTTCTTTGGCTGCATATTTACGCTGACAAAGTAGGAAATTATAAAATTAAAATGAAAATTGTTTTATTCATGATTCATATAATTTAAGCAATTAAAATTTCATATAATTTAAGTAATTGAAATATATATTACTTCATATTTATTGGGATTTATGTAAAAGGTTATTTTAAATCGTGTGAGTACGCTTGTACAAAAGTTATTGCGGAATGATTAATGTGAAACGTCAAAAGGTATTTCTTGGATTTGTTGAGTATAATGTATAAATAATATACATAAATACATATAATCACGCCTCTTTCCCGTAGGGGTAGGCAGAGACCACTTCTTTCCACTTGCTACGATCCTTACATACTTGTTTCGCTTCGTTCACTTTCATTATTCACTTCATACATGCTCTTCGGTTTAGGGTACTCTTGACCTGGCCTTTTTTTCAAGACGTCCCTGATTTGGTCTCGAAACGTCCGTCCAGGTCTACCCCTTCCAACACTTTCATTCACACTCACCTTGTACACTTTTTCGTCAATCGTTCTTCATTCATTCTCTCGACAAGGCCAAACCATCTCAGCATACCTTTCTCAATTTTTGTCACTACATCTTCTTTCAGACCATAACGCTTCCTAATCTCACTATTTCTTATCCTGTCACTCAATTTAACTCCTATCATACTTCTTAACGCTCTCATCTCAACTGCATTTATTCTGCTCTCATGTTTCTTCTGCCATACCCAACTTTCACTTCCGTACAGGAGTGTCGGAACCAACACCCCCTCATGCACAGCCAAACGAGTCTTGTTAGACACCTTCCGACTGCTCATAAAGGAGTGCAAAGCTCCATTCACCATGTTTCCTGCATTCACTCTTCTTTCGATATCACTCTCACACTTTCCATCTCTTGTAAACTTTGAACCCAGATACACAAACACCTTCACCTGTTCAATTTGTTCATCTCCAATCACGATATTGCAGTCTGTCACTGCCTCATCACTTACAAACACCATCACTTTCGTCTTCTTTAAATTCATCTTCATTCCCTTTCTAACAAAAGCTCAACTCATAGCAGTTACCATCTCCTGCAACTCCTCGCCAGAAGACGCAAGTAATACTTGGTCATCAGCATATAGAAAACATTTGACGAGTAACTCATTCATTCTCAACCCACTTTCATTAACTTTTAAATCTGTCAAGCAATTGTCCATGAACAGATTAAACAGCCACGGTGACGCTACACATCCCTGTCTAATACTTTTTTCGATATTAAACCATTCAGTGTATACCCCGTTTATCCTTACACAAGCACTAGAATCCCTATAAAGAGATTGCAATGCTCGTGTGAGGATACTGCTCACACCGTTCATGGACATTGCTGACCACAATTCATTCCTCACTACTCTATCATAGGCCTTTTCTAGATCCACGAATGCGCAGTAGACCTTCTTATTTTTAGCCAAACACTTTTCGGCTATGCACCGCAAGGAAAAGACCTGATCCATACATCCCATTCCCTTTCTAAATCCCGCTTGTGCATCCCATACTTTTTCGTCTGTTTCATTCACAACCCTTTCAATCAACACTTTCGGATACAATTTACCGATGACGCTGAGAAGGCTTATACCGCGGTAATTTATGCAGTCTTGCCGTGACCCTTTTCCCTTATATAATGGCACGATTACGGCTTTGCACCAGTCTCCCGGTACTTGCCTATTTCGCCAGCACAAATTAAAAAGGCGGTACAGCTGACTAGCCACTATGCCCTGTCCAGCCCTCAGCATCTCGACGGTAATCCTGTCATACCCTTCAGCCTTACCTAATCTCATACTTCTCAACGCTTTCACTATTTCATCCATGCTTATCTCACTTTCATCAACATTTATATTAGTTTCCATGGAAGGTGACGGATAATGTACCTGCACTTCCTCTCTTTCAAACAAACTTTCAAAATACCCTTTCCATTTCTTTAACACACATTCTTCTCCTTTTATAATGCTCCCATCTTGACTCCTGATTGTAGTCAGCTCCGAGGTAGAAGTTTTTCCTCTGGCTGTTTTGATGGATTTCCAGAAAAACTTGATGTTTGACTGGAAATCTTCAGTGAGCCTCCTATCGAAATCATCCTTTCGTTCTTCTTTCTTTCTAGACACAACTTCTTTCGCTGCTGATTTCAATCTTTTATACTTCGTTCTTGCTTCCTTTATCTCGTCATCCGTTGCCTTTTGAACTTTTTGGTTAGCTTTTGTTGCTAACCAATCCAACCACGCTTTCTTCCTTTCTTGCACAACCCTTTGTATATCTTTATCCATCCACACATTATAGTTCTCTCTTCCTTTCCTTCTTTTAGCTACCCCGCATTCCTCAATAGCAACATTCACGACCCTTTTCTTAAATGTCTCCCACAAATCTTCAATCACACCTATCTCTTCTATGCCTTTACAACTTTCTTTCAGTTTCTCTACATACTCGTCTTTCTTTTCTTTTTCTTGTCGGTTTTCCACTTTTACTCTGTCCAAAACACTCGTAGGCTCCGCCCCTCGGTGTCGCCATCGTTTAAAGAGGCCACGCATTCGGGCTATAACCAGGAAGTGGTCTGTGTCGAGGCCTACACCGCGGTATGCCCGAGTGTCTAGCAATTTCTTCCTCAGTCTTTCATCCACAATTACAAAATCAATCATACTTCTAGAATCACCCTCATCTCTTGTATACAAGTGTATCTTTTTGTGGTCAAACATTGTGTTGGCCACGCACAGATTCCATTCCAAGCATACTTAAAGCAGGCTTCTCCCATTGTCATTCACTCTCTCGTCCCCAAACGTACCCAGAACTCCTCTCCTTCATACCCATCACGCTTTACTCCAACCCACCCATTAAAGTCTCCTATCATCACGGTCCGTTCATTTTCTCCGCATTTATTCAAGACCTCTCTCATGCTATCCCAAAATTCCTCTCTCTCTTGTTGGGCTTTTAATGACCCACGTCCGCGCAGATCCGTCGGTGCATAGACCCCAAGGATAAACAAGCGAGTGAGTCCGACTTTTAACCTAATACAGAGGAGTCTTGGGCTTACACATTCCTGCTCTATCACACATTCCACTATTCGAGATGAAAGAATCACACCAACTCTCTGACATTCTCGGCTGGTTTGGGGGACTACCGACGATTTAGCTTTCCATTGACGTCCGTCGAGTTGGGGGTTAATATTAAAAAATAATATTTTTACAGAAAGGTTACATTATTGTAAGCACACACGCAAAGTTTCAATATGCGGAAACGCGTACTTTTTGAGAAAAAAATTATTGAAAATCAATTATTTTTGCAATATTTATGTCAATACCTACCGTAAAACTGACGCTATTTTGTATTACTTAAGTATTGTCATTATCATCGTCAGTAGTGATATCGATTCTTTCCGAAAAAGATCGATTTTTAAATCGATTCAAATCGTAAGCTGGTGTGTGTTTATGTGATGTTCAGTAGGGATGGTTATAAAGCAAACTTCACAGACTGGCTCATTGAATATTCTTGGCGAATAAAAATAAAAATAGCGCATAAAGATGTTTTCGAAGAATTAATTAAAGCAATACAATATGTGTATAAAATTGATTATTATTATTATATTAATATTTAATGCCCTATTAGGGCAGATAACAAATAAAATAGGTTAGGTTCAACTTATGTCAAAGAACCGAATTGATTGACCTCGACTTCACCTGGTACGAGTCTGTCCTACCCCTAGAGTATTTTTATAGAGCCGGAGGCGCGTAGGGGGAGAGCAGCCTCGTAGAGGCTTCCCGCAGCGCCGGAGACGTTGCAGTCTTAAAATAGATACAGAAATCCCTCTGAATCAGTCCCCCTATTTTTTTCTGATGAAGGGGGTTCCCACTTCCGTAGGTAGAACCTCCTTCCACCCAAGGGGTCTCCTTGTTTTTACACTTAATATTAATCCATAAAATGAGGAAAATTCCCCCAGAATTAAAAATGAAAAAAACTAGAAAAGGGGGGGCTCCGAAACTTTCCTTTTAAGGGGGGTAGTACACCTTCCCTTGCACCCCCATCCCTCCCCCCTCAATTCGACGAATGTCAATGGAAATTCGTAATAAAATAATTCTGTAATTTAAATATAATTCGAGAAAATTTATATAATCTGTGGTAGGGATTGAAATAAATATTGCAAAAATAATTGATTTTCAATTATTTTTTTCTCAAAAAGCTCGCGTCTCCGAATGTTGAAACTTTGCGTGTGTGCTTATTATATATTAATAATTTTAACTTTCTGTAAAAAAATATCAACCCCCAAACTCGACGGAAGTCAATGGAAAGTCGTACCCTCCCGACCAGTATGCCGTGTAGGGGCCATCAACCGTGGTGTCACATCCTTTCCTCTTGGTTTCGTTCACACACAGAATATCTATGCATCGTTCATCCATCATCTGACATACTTCATCTATCTTACCATCCATTCCTCCTCTTACATTCAACGTAGCGAAACGGCTCTCCGTGGGCCGCTTTTCGCCCCCGCGATAAACGAGACGTGATGGGTGGCGAACCACATCGCCGCCATTTTGGTTAATTAAATTATTTTTATGATTATCCATTGGGTTCCCACGGATAGCGAGGGAAAGGTTTGTCCCCCCCAGCAGAGCCCCGCATGCCAGGGTAAGGCTGGCCTAATTCTGGGGTCACCCGGTCCCAGGGCAGTGTGGCACGCTAACGACTATGCTTGCCCCTAGCCATGCATCCATCCGCGCGGCAGACGTTGGATTGGCGGAGAGGGTAGGAATAGTGAAATGGAAGGATAGGTGGTGTGACAAGGAAGATTGGTAAGTTAGAGTGGGAAATAGGAAATGTAGGATATTACCGCCCAGGCGGGCAAGGGATAGGACAGTAATAGCTAGGGAAGCCGGGGTCGCATACCCGTATATTTTACCACAACTACCGGACAGGTAAATTGGAATGAGTATCCCATGACACAATATACATAACCTTACTAGTTAGTAGATAAACGAAAATTGTTTTAAGTAGTTATTTAGTTATCTTGTATTTGGTACGAGGAAGTACGAAATTAGAATAAAATATACTCGTAGAACAACAATATGCCATCTATTTGTACAGTTAAAGTTTTGAGTGGATACATGTTCCGAATAACGAAACTTTATTTGAACTTTCTTGTTTTTGTCGTACATAATATACTGACAAGTGATATACATATAAATTTTCTAAGGCGATATTCTGTAAGCCAACTTTGCAGGAATAGAATGATGTTTGCTAAGTCTCTTACACTAAGTATATTTGAATACACACGTGAGACTAAAACTCTAAACATGGGAAAGTTGAAAAAAAAAAGGTTTTGTAATCACCGTGTTCATTTCATCATCAATTAGAAGCTGTTTGAAGCACCATTTTTCATAGAATAAGGGTGATAACCGAGCACACAGTCCACCTGTTTGTAAGTGAATACTGTGGTCCATAGACATCTACATCTATCCTCGGTTAAGAATCAAGTTGTCACCCCTGAGGACTAAGATGGAATGCCTCGTTTCCAGTAAAAAGGGTCTCCGGCTCTCTCACCATACAAAAAACAGCAGCATTAAGCTGCTATTTCACGCTGGTATTCTGTGAGCGTGGTGCTTTCCTTGAGTTGACCCATTCGTGCTACAACATAATATAGCTTCAGCGTGGCTCTACCACGTATAAAATGTGAAATTAGTTATTTTGTAAATAATTATATTTATGGCGGAACGGTAGCTCAGTAACTATTAGTTAGCGGGTGCTGCGGGTTCATATCCTGCTCAGAACAAGTATATTTTATCGGAACTCGTATATGTGATTTTCTTTAAGTAATCGAATAATTGATATACCAAATGGATTATCTTAAATCTTAATAATGCTACAATAATATATCCCACCCGGCTGAAGCCAGTATTAAATAAAACTTTGTGTCGTTACAGGTGTTTTAAATTTAAATGTGAAAAAAAATATTTATTCATTTAATCCGTTATGTGAAACCTTTTTTTTTAATAGGATAAGGGTGAAAAGCAAGCACACAGTCCACCTGATGGGAAGTGGTTGCTGTGGCCCATAGACATTTACATCTATCCTCGATGAAGAATCAAGATGAGATGCGAAATTACCATACGAAACACAGCAGCATTAAGCTGCTATTTTACGTTTGTATTCTGTAAGAGCGTTTCATTCTTCGGTCGAGCAGACCAATTCGTGCTACAACCATAATATAGGGCTGCAACATGGCTCTACCATGCACTAACACTTTCTAGGTGGACTATAACATTGTTTTTTTTTTTACTTGAATATTAAAAAAAACAGCGAACGTGTTTAAAAAACATTGCGAAGTATGTAATGTTATATTTAATCTAGCGAACGTGACCTGGACGCCATGTTGCTGGATTATCATTGTTGAACGTTGTTTATAACGTAAATACATTACAGCTTCGCCAGGTCATAATTCCCGCACTGATTGCTTCGTTGATCGTAAGACTGTTCATTAGGTCCCGGGTTCGAATACCGGGCCAGGCAATAATTCAGTTATTGGGTTTTGTTCTCAAGAAATCCTCCCAGAATCTGCTGCTAATTGTGGAGTAACTGGTCAGGCCAAAAAATCCGTCATTTCATTTTTCTGTAATAACATTTTAAGTAGTATCCCGGAGTCAGAGTGTTGGCGGTGTTGCATCCCCATGCCTCGGAAAGCCGTTGTTCCTACGCCTGATCTCCTTCTGTTATCCCTTAATTTATTATGTACATATCGAGATCTGTAAATTAACCTATGTTCACAAAATAAACTGATTTGATTTGATTGGATTTGATTTGATTCTGGTTGTGTCGGATTGCCGTCTTCTAGCTTTCTTCTAGCTTTTTACAAAGGAAATAGAGAGTTAACCTGTGCTTGTGCATACATTTGTGCATCATAGGCCTGTCCTGCGCAGATGATGGCTAGTCTTTGTTGTGACTGGCCGGAATTCGATTGTTTAGCAAACTGTTAGCTTCTTTTCATAGCCTGCATAATGACAGAACTACTATTTGAGGGCAATCCGGGTTCAATTCCCGTCGGTACCAATGAAATTGCTAATTGCAATTTGAAGTGATGAATTATTAGGTGATCAGCGGTGAAGGGAAACATTGTGAGGAAAACTGTATGACTAAAGAATGAAACATATTAGGGACATGTGAAAAAAAAAAACAAATCCGCCAATAGGCACTGAGACTAATTGTTTAGCCTTTGCCCAGCGTTGGCACATATTTAGTTGTAACTTACTTTAACATTTTTGGTGATTGTACCCAAGCGAAAGAGACATCCCGTCCGTCCATGTCTTAAACTTTCATAGTTAATTTAAAAAGTGGTACTCTAGTATAATTTATAATTTGATTTGACATAAATTAAAAAGTAAAAGCTGACTTCAAAAATCTTAAAAATATTACTATATAACTTCAGAAATCGGTGTTTAAATATAGTGCATTGAAGTATTAAAGTCGTAAAACTCAAACTAAGGAATATCACAAGCTCGATTGTCGTCCAAATAGTTACATCAAATATTCCATCCCCTATTTTACCACCCTTAGGGATGGATTTTTTCTTCAAATTATATGGGACCACCCCTGTAGTATAACTTATTTAACAAAAAAGAATCATCAAATTTAATAAAAAACAATCATTATATTTTCGGAGGAGGAAAAAACATATTTTCATACATAATTATCCAAGTATTGCTCGGTCTTACAATAAACCTTTATTCGTGGTAGAGCCATGCTTTAGTGTAGGTTGTAGCACGAATAGGGAAGGCCGAGGAAGGACCACGCTCGCACAGATTACCGCCGTATAATAGCATAATGCTGTTGTATTTCATATAGTGAGTGAAGAGAACCGAACATCCTTTACAGTGGTAACGGGGCATTTCATCTTAGTCATCAGAGATGACAACGCATCGTCGTTTTGAGTCTATTATAAGATAAATGTAGTTGTTTATGGGCCACAGCATCCACTTACCGTCGTGTGTGTGTGTGTGTGTGTGTGTGTGTGTGTGTGTGTGTGTGTGTGTGTGTGTGTGTGTGTGTGTGTGTGTGTGTGTTTGTGTGTGTGCGTGCGTGCCTAATTGCGGACACATCTGACCTTAGCTGGCTACAACTAGTCGCAGACGATTGGGGTTAGTTAATGTTTATTCGATTTATTCCTGGCTAAAACTAGGTATAGCCGGTAGCTTCGGGTAAAACTTTATTCTCACTTTCTCACTTTTTTTATTTTACAAGGTTGTTGCTGCGCTAGTAGTTCTTATTAGTTGGTAGTTGTTGCCGTTTTTCCATTCCATAAACACCTCTATTTTTTTCCCACCATCAATATACATTCAGAAAACAACAAAAAATATATGCTTACATCTGAAACAATACTATTGTTAGGTGAAAAACTACATCTAATAATGTCCCTTCTATTCATTCATTCATTCATTACAGCCTTTCACAAGTCCACTGCTGAACATAGGCCTCCCCCAAGAAATGACACAAAGCACGATCCTGAGCTACCTGCATTCATCGACTTCCTGCATGTCTTACCAGGTCGTCACTCCATCTAGTGGAATATCGCCCTACCGATCTTCGCCTACCGATACGAGGCTGCCACTCGAGAACCTTTTTCTTCCTCATTGCTTGTCCGTTCTTCGAGCTATATTATAAAGTCCCTTCTATTTATAGGAAAAATATTATTGTTGTTAAGTTTAAGATATAGTAATAAGTTCACCTCTGTTGCTTTTTGTATTATACTTTTTTCAAATCGTTCTTATGTCTGTATTATGTCGTCCTCAAAAGACGAATAAATGTGTTTTTTTTTTCTTTCTGATTCATTTTACAATTTTCTTATATTTCCCGTCTGAATGTTTTGAGTTTTGTCACCAGTTTGTTCCATGGTAGAGCCATGCTGCAGCTATATTAGTGGTATAGTTGTAGCACGAATGAGTCTGCTCAAGTGGGGAAGGGCCACGCTCTCACAGAATTCCAGTGTAAAATAGCAGCTAAACGCTGCTGTGTATCGTGAGTGTAGAGAAACGGAGACTCTTTTTACTGGAAACGAGGCATTCCATCTTATTCCTCACGGGTGACAACGCATCTGCATTTTGATTCGTAATCAAGGATAGATGTAGATGTCTATGGGCCAAAGCAACCACTCCATCAGGTGGCCTGTGTGCCCGTTTGTCACCCTTTTCCTATAAAAAAAACCAATCCAACTAAACTTAACGTATTTGTAAATCTGTTAATTAATTTAAACATAAAAGCTATTTGTTATTTAATCGATGCTGATATTAAAGGAAACTTTAGGTTGATTTTTTTAATTATAAATAACTTAGAATTATTTCGGGCCATTCCAACTCATTAATGTTTCAAAATTTCGAAGTTGACTGAGATTAACATTGAAACAATATTTTGTTGGATTATAGTCGGTACTTAATTCAAAGCTATAAGGTCCTAAGCAATATATCACTCAAACATGACGGCGCATTGATGTACGGTAATTAATAACTATAATTTATCATCTGCATTACGTCACATACGTTCTATTAATCCTAAACAGATGACGAAAATGGTTTTTGTTATTCTGGTTTTTATCGAAGATCTGTGTCTAAAGCCGTAGTAGCTCATTGGATACGCAAATATATTTGTGTGACTGAATGTGTATATGTATATTTATACAGGTTTTATGTTGTATGTATTTATACATTTGATATATTATGTACTTATGTATTCATGATTTTAGTTATATGCATACTTCTTTACGTTTGTTTTATGTTTTTGTTATATTATATAAGGAATATATGATATATGTGTGTGCTCTATGTATACGCTTACAAAAAGTATATTTATTTTACTTTTTTATTATTATGGCTAATTTTATTTTCTTACATCACTCCAAGGTAGACTGGTAGAGAATGCCTCAGGAGTATATATATATATATATATATATATATATATACCTATTTATTTATACAACAGTCGAAATTGTGATATTCCTTAGTCTGAGGTTTATGGCTTTAATACTTCTATGCACTATATTTCAGCACCGATTTCTGAAGCTATTACGTGATTTTTTTTATTCTTTTTAATTTTATTTCTTCATAGTCGGCTTTCGAATTCCGGCCAGTCTTAACAGAGACTAGCCATCTGCTCAGAACAGGCTTATGATTTCTCACAGGTTCATTCTCTATTATCTTACTCGCACATACTGATCGGACGGAAATCCGGAAAGAGATCAGGCACAGAATCGACGGCTTTACGTGCTTTCCGAGGGACGAATGTGGAAACACTGCGAACTTCCTGACTCCGGGCTACTATTGAAAATTTCATGACAGAAAAATTCAATGACTGATTTTATGTGGTGTTATGTAATGGATTGATGATGGTGGGTCCTAACCACGGTAACGGTGGCGGTAATCCATTACAGCCTATCTAGGACATTTGCCATAGTTACCACGCTTGGCAGGTGGGTTGGGAACCGCAGTTTATAAAATGAAACTTCTTTAGTATCATTGTGATTTGAAAACGTGATAAAACGAAAAAGCGATACTAAAAATAGACAAACAAATACATTAGAAATTTAGCCTGTTAGAGAATGAGATAGAATCTATACTAATATAATAAAGCGGAATATGTTTTTTGACTTTTTGTATGTTTAAACACGCTAAATTAAAACGGAAATAATATGAAACGCAGCAACTAGCACTTTCATCTAAAAACTCTAAGAATCTTTGGAATAACTTAAAAATAATAGCCCATTTAAATAACTCAAATACCGATAGTACAATTTTGTTAAATATAAAGTCATCCCCTAAGGAATCGGTTAATTATATTAATATATTTTTTTTACATATCATTCATTACACAACATGGGCAAGTCTTAAACGTATTATCTTTTAAAAATTAATACAGAAACAAATAATCATTTGGCTACTAATCGTACGCAGTCCAGATCGTTTGTGTTTTTAGACACTGATATAACCGAGGGACATGATATACTTATGAGCCTCAAATCAGGCAGTGCACCATGATATGATAATGTTCCAACCAAATTCCTCAAGCTTGCCAAAAATGAAGTGGTCCCTATTATTTGTTATTTGGTTAATCTTTGTTTTAAGCAGGGTATATTCCCGTCATCATTAAAACAAGCCATTATACGAGTAACTACAGTACACAAAAATGGGAGCAGAGACGATGTTAATAATTAGAGGCTTTTTTCCTTTTTTTCGTCTCTCTCAAAAATAATAGAAAAATTAATAAATAAACGACTAGCACATGACATTAATATATATGACATAAATTTAAAATACTGTTTGATATGCAATTTGGTTTTAGACAAGAAAAATCTACATAATATGCTGTAACAGCTCTTACTTCCTTAATCGTTGACTAACTAGATCAAGGAAAAAAAACCCTAGCCGTTTTACTAGATCTTAAAAAGGCCTTTGACACTATCTAGATTCCCATCCTTATACAAAAACTAGAAACAATTGGCATCGTAGGTACGCCAGTCAACTTATTGAAGGATTACAAAACGCAGCACGTAAGTCTAGCGTTGAACGAAACGTGGAGATGCTCACGAATTGAATTGCACGAATGCGACTGGAGAGCCAATCAGCGCGATACGAACGATACGCACGAGCCAATCAACGCGACTTATGCGCAATAAGTCAATCAGCGCGACTTATGCGCAATGGCGGTCACCGCTAGACTTTCGTGCCGCTACTTATACTTGTCTGAAAGAAAACAAAAGGTCAAAACAGGACATTATGTTAGTGATGACTCTTTTGTTAACTATGGTGTCCCACAAGGTAGTGTACTAGGCCCTACCTTGTTTCTTGTTTATATTAACAATATATGCAAGCTATAATAGATGGACTTCGTGGAGAAAGAGGACTCTTTATAATGAACTCTTTCTTCCAGAAGCGGCCCCACAGGAAGTGGACCTGGTCTGGCCCCGACGGTTCGACAAAAATGAGATTTATTCATTATGACGACCAGACGACAACTGTTCAGTGATGTCTCAGTGATCGCGAGGGTGAAAACCGGCAGCGATCACCGAATGGTGAGCACACTGAACCTAAACGTTAAGTTGGAGAGGTCACGTCTAATGAAGTCAACGCTCCGTCCCCCTCGTGCTCTAATCCAAAGTCCCGAAACCTTTCAGCTCGAGCTACGAAATCGTTTTCAGTGCCTAGAAGATTGCAATGCAGTGGACGATATGAATGACAAGCTCGTGGAACTGTCCATGCGGTCGGAGCTAAGCTTTGCAAGACCCGCCGCAGAAGAACACAAAACTCTCCGATCACACTCTTAATCTCGTGGCTGTTAGACGGGATATGAAGCTGCAGTCTTCAGTAGATTTGACAGCATACAGGCAACTAAACAGACAGATCTCCAAATGCATGCGGCGGGACTTGCGCAACTACAATGTTGCTCGTATTGAAGAAGCGATCGAGCGCAACCAGGGCTCCAAAGTCTTTGCTAGAGATCTGTCTGCCAGAAAGAGCCAACTGTCGAAGCTGAAGACCGAGTGTGGCAGCGTCGTTTCCGGACACCTGAGATTTTGAGTGAGATTGAGAGGTTCATTGGGCAGCTGTACACATCATCGTTGGAGCCACACGCAAGTGTGAGTAACGATCCAAGAGCGACTCTTATCCGACACTATTCCGATGATATCCCGGACGTCAGTCTGAGCGAGATTAGAATGGCTCTCCAGCACCTTAAAAACGGCAAGGCCCCAGGCGAGGATGGAGTTACAGCGGAGCTTCTGAAAGCGGGTGGAAAACCGGTACTTGAAGTCCTTCAGAAGCTCTTTAATTCCGTCCTCCATGGTGGCATTACACCGGAGGCGTGGAGCAGAAGTGCGGTGGTCTTGTTCTTCAAGAAAGGCGACAACGCTCTCTTGAAGAACTACAGACCGATTTCCCTTCTGAGCCGCGTCTACGTGCTGTTTTCGAGAGTCATTACGAATCGTCTCGCATGCAGACTCGACGACTTCCAGCCTCCCGAACAAGCCAGTTTCCGAAAAGGCTTTAGCACCATAGACCACATACATACCCTTCGGCAAATTGTACAGAAGTCCGAAGAGTACAATTTGCCACTATGTCTGGCATATGTGGACTATGAGAAAGCCTTTGATTCCGTCGAAATTTGGGCGGTGCTGCAATCCCTTCAGCGGTGCCAAGTTGACTGTCGGTATATCGAAGTGCTGAAGTGCTTGTACAGTAGGGCTACGATGGCTATCCGAGTACAGAACCAGAGTACGAAACCTATCCAACTGCAGAGAGGTGTAAGACAGGGTGACGTTATATCCCCGAAACTCTTCACCGCTGCATTGGAAGACGTTTTCAAGCTTCTGGACTGGAAAGGATACGGTATTAACATCAATGGCGAGTACATCACTCACCTTCGATTTGCTGACGATATAGTCTTTATGGCAGAATCGCTGGAGGACCTAAGCACTATGCTCAATGACAATAGTGCCTCCCAACGGATAGGTCTTAAAATGAACATGGACAAACAAAGATCATGTCCATTTCATACCTATGCCGGTAGCTGTTGGGAGCACTAAGCTCGAAGTTGTTGACGACTATGTTTACCTGGGACAAATATTCCGACTAGGTAAGTCCAACTTCGACCGAGAGGTCAATCGACGGATTCAACTTGGCTGGGCAGCGTTCGGGAGATTACGACCCATCTTGTCGTCAGGCATACCTCAAAACCTCAAAACTAAATTGTACAACCAGTGCGTGTTGCCAGTGATGACATATGGAACTGAGACGTGGTCCTTCACTGCTGGCCGTATGAGGAAGTTCAAGGTCGCTCAGCGAGCTATGGGAGGGCTATGCTCGAGTTTCTCTGCGTGATAAACTTTGTAATGAGGATATCCGTAGTAGCACCAGAGTAACTGACATAGCCCAAAGGATTAGTAAGCTGAAGTGGCAATGGGCCGGCTATAGGCTCGAAGAACCGACAACCGATGGCGAAAAAGGTTCTCGAGTGGCGGTCTCAATGGCGGACGAAGTGTAGGGCATCCCCACTAGATGGAGTGACGACCTGGTAAGATATGCAGGAAGTCGATGGATGCAGGTGGCTCAGGACCGTGCTTTGTGGCATTCCTTGGGGAGGCCTATGTTCAGCAGTGGACTTGTGAAGGGCTGTAATGATGATGATGATAATAGATGGAGCTCAAATTTTTTTTACGCGGATGATATGGTTGTTGTATTTCAAGATGCAACTTGGGAAGCAGATCGCAAACACGCTGAGCAGGGACTGGCCGAAATAGCCTTCTGGCTTAGGACTAACTTGCTTACGCTTAATGACCAAAAAACTAACTACGTGTGCTTTACCATTAATAACAGGATCCAGACACAAAATGATCTTAATATAAAAATACATAAATGTGAAAACATTAGTGATACTGATTGTACTTGTCCAACCATAAACAAAGTATCGGCTATTAAGTATTTAGGTATAATCATAGACCAACGATTGACGTGGCACAACCAAATAGAATATCTTATAGGCAGGGTCACAAAACTAATTTGTATTTCTAAGCAACTTAGACATGTAGCATCAAAAAATATACTAATTAAATTATACAGTATATTCCAATATGCGATAGCGCCTCCAAAACCAAATTTCTGGAAGTGGAAAGGGCCCAAAGAGTATATTTTAAAAACATTACTAAAAGTAATGTTTTTAAAACTTATAGATATTATACAGATAAGCTATATAAAATATGTGAGCTACTTACTGTAAGAAAAATATATATTTTACAAACCGTTTTAAAAATGCATAGTAGTCTGACTTTTGATTCGAACATTTTGGGAAAAAGAAGAGGTACTCGTACAGTAATTGTAACGCAAAAAGTAAACACAAAATTTGCTTCTCATCAATAAAAAAAACAATCTGTTTTTATATGTTTTCAAACGAGCATGCGACTCATCTGATGGTAAGTGACTACCGCCGCCCATGAACAACTGCAACACCAGAGGAATTGTAGATGCGTTGCCGGCCTTTTAAAAATAGTAGGCTCTTTCCTTGAAGGTCCCGAAGTCGTATCGGTCCGGAAAAATCTCTGGTGGTAGTCGATTCCACAAGGAAGTTGTGCGAGGAAGAATACTTCTTCTAAATGGCACAGCGGTGGACCGTTTATATATATATGTATATATTTATTTTGTATACAATAAAATAAACAAAACTCTCTCTATATATAGAATGAATAGATATAATTGTAAACAGTTGTTGATAAAACGGTTAAAAAAATTAAACTATGAAAAAACAGACGCACTTTTTGATCACTATCTGTAATATGGCTATGGAGGAGCGGCATCTTCTGGCACAGGTGTTTTTACACTTGAAAGAAGATTCCAACCATGTTTGAAGATCATTTTAAAGTTTTAGTTGATCAATAAATATTTATTTTATTTAAATCAAAATACTTAAATTGAGTGTAAGTCACAAAGCACTGCTGGTGTAGTGGTATCATGCAAGATTCCCATTCTTGCGACCCGGGTTCGATTCCCGGGCAGTGCACAGTTTGTTTAATTTTGAAAAATTGTAACATTTTTATTAATATTTTACTAAATTTTTAACTAATGTAATTGTTTAATTTTCGGTAAAAATTTTGACTTTAGCAATTGCAGAAAATCATGAGGATCAGGCTTACTTGATTGTAAGTAACTACCACCGCCCATGAACATCCATAACACCAGAGGAAAAAAGGAGTACGATCTTTTCTTGAAGGTTCCTACACCTATTGGTTCGGAAAAACCCTTCTATAATCTGACAAACACCAAAAAATTCACAAACACGAACGATCCAAGACGTAGATTGATAGTCAATCAAAGAAGAAACTATAGTAAAATCAAAACTATGCTGTAAGGGCAAAGCAGATAACAAAACATAAATGACGCAATTTGGCAGAATATATATATTGTAGATTTGTAAACAGGCTTTCGCTTAACACTAAACATCCCGTTATATTTTCCATATAAGAGTAATAATCAAAATAGGCAATACAGCGACGAAGGCTTCCCACCCGACTGTAGAAAATTGCGAGGCACTTGTTGAATATCGAATCACTCTGTAATGTTATGATATAACCATTTAAAAAATTTGCCATATCAGAAAAAATGATACTGATATTATTGTAGTGCCATATCAGAAGATATAATACTGATATTTGACGGCTCCATGGCGCAGTGGCTTAGAATTGCGTTGCGACGCCGAGGGCCGCGGATTCGTATGCCGCACGGAACAAATATTTGTATGGCCTACAAGTAATTGTTCCGGGTCTGGATGTTCATCCTTGTACAATTTATGTATGTAAACTGCCTCTACGATACAGAAGGAAATCCTAGTGTGAGGTAACGTTTTACGTAATTTTTTTTTTCTATGAATATGAAATCAAAAAGTTAAGTCACATCTAATATACGATATATATATGCCACTGCTGTGCACAGGCCTCTTCTCATTTCTGATAGTGTTATGGAGCGAATAGTCTAAGTTCGCCGCGCTGCTTCAATGCGTGTTGGTGGACATCTCATGTCATCATTTTATTTTATTTCTTAAAAATGCCATATAACGTGGTAGAACTACGTAGTAGAAAATAGACCGGCTCGACCGGGGTGGTACACGGCCTCGCAGAATACCAGCGTGAAGTCGAAGTATTAATACCTTTTCGTTTCGCTTGGTGAGTGTAGGAAGTAGGTAATAAAAAACATACTAGTGGTTTTAAATAAAAATCTCCCTCAGCAGGCCAGCACTGAACCTGGAGAATCCCTCACTGGACATCCACGCCCAAGCTATCTCACTCTTCCTGAGCGTGTATACACATGCTGCCCCGCAAGTTTTGGGGCTATCACTCTATACGCACACGTAGAGATAAACGCAGCAAATTGACTAAGAGGCAACTTTAATAAGGGAACTTCATTCAAACCTTTTTGAGACGTCTCGTAACAAACATAATGATGTTGAATCGTGCTGATTTTCCTACCAAGACGAATTGACTAAGAGGCAACTTTAATAAGGGAACTTCATTCAAACCTTTTTGAGACGTCTCGTAACAAACATAATGATGTTGAATCGTGCTGATTTTCCTACCAAGACGAATTGACTAAGAGGCAACTTTAATAAGGGAACTTCATTCAAACCTTTTTGAGACGTCTCGTAACAAACATAATGATGTTGATTCGTGCTGATTTTCTTACCAAGACGCAGTTGTGTTCTCTTTGTGATATATCTTATTTATCTTATCTAGGTTACAGAGTTTGTGTGTAGGTCAAAGAGGATATCTGTTCTCGGCAGCCTTGTAGACAGGGACGTGTACAATGTACATATCCTTTGGCTATGCATAGACAGTGACGACCGTCCCCGCGTCTATGAGTGCCTGAATTAAGACCCACAGCGGTAATACTGAGACAGACCGATTCATCGACCATGTCCGAATGTCTGTAGATTCTGTACTTCAATAGTTTAGTAGTGTTCTTTGGCAATTTCAACACCCAACACGCTAAATGACTCGATTTTTGTACAAACGTTTATGAGTGGAGATTTGTTTACGAATTAGCCTTGGCATTGGCCTGTCACAACTGGCCTCTTCACCCACGCGGATTTCAGATATGGAGGATTATGCAGTTTCCCTCATAGATCTTCTGCTGACCTCTCATCACGGCCCCCTACTAATGGAGTAACAAACAATCTTATAAGACATGTAGAAAGTCGGTGGATGCTAGTGGCTCAGGAGCGTGTTTCTTGGCATTCTTGGGGAGGCCTATGTTCAACCGTGGACTTGTGAGTTACTAGGCTGTAATGACGATCACAATGAAAATAAAGCTTAACTAGAAAATAACTATTTTAACATTTCCTCTTAAAGTGCACTTAACTAAAGATAGTGGATAGTCTTTACACAAAAGTAAGACCGAAACTAATAGAGGCTACTAGCAACTCATGATCGCGGTTGATAAGCGACTGTGTCGGCTCTACCCAAAACATCATTTATTTTAATGTACCCTACTTTGTTTTAAGATTAATCTCGCTCCGTTTAATGAAAATGCAATGAATACTAATTTGTGTTGTAATGTTAATAAGACTTAGGTTTTGACAATTACAACGAAAGTAATTAATGCGGTGCGCAAATGTAAGAATAGATTTTTTTTTAATTCAATATAGATTACAAGTAATTCTAATTCAGTAATTTTTTACTTTTAGGCCCGCCACATACATTCGGAATTCCGTTTCGGGATTCCGTTTCAGAATTTCGAACACGTCGGCCACATACATTCGGAATCCCGTTTTTCTCGCAAAATTTCGAACGGAAAACCACTGTACGTGTGTGACGAGTCCTTGATTTTACATTGAGTTGCTGCGTTCGGAACTCCAATTCGGAATTCCGAAACGGAATCCCGAAACGGAGTTCCGTATGTATGTGGCCGGCCTAAACACTGATTCAGAAAAAAAAACATCTGTCCTGGAAAGTGTAGTAGCCTTGACAGAATATCCACTTCATAATTTTTTCACAATTTATAATTTAATTTAGGCTTGTTTACAGCCCTTATGAATGTCAAACCTGTTGTGGTGGTGTAAGAATATTTGCTACCACATATTGTCCAGTGGGTGTCTTAAAAGGCGACAGAGGGAAATAAATCAGGAGATGGGCATGAGATTTTCTTAAGAACGACTAAAAATAAAACACTGCCAACCCACTTGCCAAGCGTGACAACTATGGCAAATATCCCTCCTATGTGTCAATCTATGGGAGAGGCCTATATTCAGTAGTGAACTTTAATAGGCTGTAACGGTAACGGTCCTCGAAAGAACCAGCAAGAACCCCAGCGGGACTATTTTTTCAAAGAAAAGTGATACACAATAAAAACACAGGATTTACAAACTACTTCAAACCTAATTTAAGAAACAGCTTGGACGCGATCACTTCATTCCCAGGGGCTATTATCAACCATTTATTTATTCATTTATATTATAAAAACCCTTTTTATATAGTTTTTTTCAATAACCTATAAGCATATTAATCTGAAATACGCTTTTTTTTATAGAAGAGGGGACAAACGAGCATGCGGCTCACCTGATGGTAAGTGACTACCGCCGCCCATGAACAACCGCAACACCAGGGGAATTGCAAGTGCGTTGCCGGCCTTTTAGAAAGGAGTAAGCTCTTTTCTTGAAGGTCCCTAAGTCGTATCGGCCCGGAAAAATCTCCGGTGGTAAACAATTCCACAGAGAAGTTGTACGCGGAAGAAAACTCCTGGTAAAACGCACAGTGGTGGACCGCCAAGCATCCAGATGATGAGGATGGTATCGTGAATTTTGACGCGATGTGCGTTCGTGAAATTTGGCGGCTGGAATTATTCCGAACAATTCCTCAGAGCACTCCCCGTGGTAGATTCGATAGAAAATGCAAAGGGATGCAACATTCCTACGCAGCGCCAGTGAATCGAGCCGATCAGAAAGAACTCGGTCGCCGACGATTCGAACCGCTCTGCGCTGGATGCGGTCAAGTAGAAGGAGCTGGCACTGGTGTGCCCCAGCCCAGAGATAAGAACAGTATTCCATGTGAGGCCGAACTTGCGCTTTGTAAAGTTGCAAGCGATGTGCCGGCATGAAATACTGTCTCGCTCTGCTGAGCACGCCAAGCTTTTTAGAGGCCAATTTGGCTTTCCCTTCCAAGTGACACGAAACTGCACGCTTTCCGGTTTTTAGCTATACGTATTTATCATTTTGATGTAATGTTAATGTTGCTTATTAGTACCAAGGTGAGTTGTCAGATGTTACACATCATATGCGACTAATGTAAAGCTTGCTTGTTTTTATTTTAGAAAGTCAATTTAGTTAAACCCGCAGTACTGCAAGACCTTTCAACTACTATAACATGAATATAACTCGGTCAATCTTCTGCGCGTATTCTACTACCATTTATTTGAAAGACAAAAAGAAAGGATGAAGAAAGAACATTATTCATTTCTGCAACTTATTTTCATAAACATTAATTTTACAACCGAAAAAAATAATACTTAACAATATATTTAAAAAATATATGGATTGCAGCAACAAAACACCGACTCAGCATAAATATATTTAATATTAATTGCCGTTAAGTGATATTAAACATTTCATTGTAGTTACGCTAGCAAACGAGGTGGTTCATATTCTACGTTATCTTAACCTTTATATTATTCTTATTATCGAAGAGCTTTTCACTTTTATGATAACCTAAGGAAGGTTATGTAGGGCTTCCGACTGTTTCCAAAAGATAAAATTTATCAACCTCAAAATGATTATATGTACTTAATGGTCCGTGTTTTAACCGAAACAAAGTCAACCATAAAATAATCCTACCTCTATGTGGATTTATAATTTTCCATTTACTTAGCTTAGATATTCTTTCATTCAGCAGGACTGTTAAAACTACTGCGGTATCAGCCTGCTTAGCATTGCCTGAAAACTGTATGCTAAGAATTGATGCTGTATTGATTGAAAGAGGCATTTAAGAATCAAATGAAAAAATTTGGAATGTGCGATCTGGTTTTAAAAAGGCGATCATCAGGTCTTTTTTACGCTTATGATCAAAGAGGAAGTTTTGGCCAAAACCCAGAGAGATTTTTTGTGCAATATATGGAAAAGGTGGGCCAACTTAGTGTTGAGCGTTGGGCTGATACAGGCATAATATTATTATAGAAACTTTAGTGTTTGTCAGGTTAAACGGGTCCCACACGGACATAGTATGGCAAATATAAAGAAGTACACCATGAATGTGTACCTATATGTGTAGCTTTGGAGTAACTGTCCAAGCTGTATATGGACAGTTATTGGAATACTTTAAATGTCAATTTAGAATGGGTGAGTAAGACATCAAATGCCTGTACAAAAATGTACATATAAAGAGTATCAAGTCATATTCGCGTTGCGTTTTATAAATGAATGTATCATTAAAAGGGGTTATGAAAGTAAATGCAAGCAAGAAGAATAGAAGAGAAGTTGCCTTAGCAAGTGGATAAGTTTTAGGATGCAAGTTTAGTACGAATATTTAGACACGTCTAGACATGATAAGGACATACAGACACACAGACTGAATGGGTTCTTCACTCTATTGCAGGAAGAATGTATCAAAAATGCACGTATGAAATTATTCACAATTTTCACAATTCTTATTTAATTCCGACGTTAATGTACTATAGTGAAAGTTAGGTATGGCAGAAGAAGCATTATAATAAAATTAATGCTATAGAAATGCGGTCACTAAGAAGTATGAAATGTGTTACTACAAATAATAAAGTAAGAATTTGTGTGATGATAAAAGAAAAGTGTTGTTTGCAATTCAATATTGTGGCCACGATTAATAAAGATACGATCAATTAAGGTTTGGACACGTAGAAAGAAGGAACGGGCAAAGAGTAACAAAGCAAATTTATGTAATCATCTGTAACTGTTCAGGTTTTTCCAGTAACTACTGGAAGAGTCGGCTAAGAGATGTCTTACATGCCTAGGTTGATCAAATGAAGACTATCGATAACAAAAAGCATGTATTCGCATTCATATGGATGTGAAAGAAGCGAGACAGCGAGTGAGACGTAATCTCTGCTTACCCCCCTGCGTGACAGAAGAAATTTTTTAGTTTCCGCGTCTGAATTGTTGGTTGTCCAGCTTACGCATTAGAGTTAATAAAGAGGGCATAGAAAGACAGTAAAATTTACAATTTAGGGCATTTCCTTTTATATTACTTAATACATAGTGATAATATGTGTAGAAACCAATGTTCGGAATAATTGATTGCAAGTGTCCACAGGCTACAGTAACTGCTTCCCATTAGATTATATTGCGATTTGTGACCGTTCATTTACCGGTAACTGGAAAATTGGATATTTTTTTTATAGTTGATAAATTACTACATCACGCAGATAATTTAAAATGACAAACGTACAAAAACATAACAAACTGTAATAACATAAATGTAACTGGTGGTCAACGGTGTTGATTGCACTATTATATCATATTTTTTGTAGTTAATTTAATTTAGATTTAAAAATATTGTGTAAACTGTTAGTTGAGCCTAATAAAAAAACTGGCCGTTCCGTAGTCACGCGTCACAATACGTAGGCTTCCTTGGTAGATTACATTAGATATTACGGACACTCTGCGCTTGGTCTCTGTAGACTCCGGGCGTGACGGTCGAGTTCACTCCCGTCACTCCACTCTCTTAGCTCATGCGCAAGATTAACCATCGTTATACACCGCCTTACTTGGTGTTCTGTGTTTGGTTGCTGCCTTGGAGTTCTCACTGTGGTGCGCGAAGCACGCTGTCTCGGATGACGGCAGTCTCACTGTCTTGTTGTGAAGTGTATCGGACGCTTGTTGTGGTGTCAAGTGTGGTTTGTGTATAACTCTCCTTCCTGGATTCCTAGTATCGGCAACCGTAAGTAGAGTGAAACACACCCACCGCCTCAGAGGCGGCCATCGTTTTAATTTTTGTGTTGCTTGTTGCATTAGGCAACAGCTAAGTACACACCCTAGCGTACCAACGCGCTAGGTGTATAGGTGTTTATCGTAGGCACACACCTTCCCCGCGGAAAGGATAAAAAAAGAAAAATGAAAGGAGCTTGGTACACATCTGTGCATAGCATAGTTCTTCAAGGTGGCGTCGTTTACAACCGACAAACTCGCCGACTTATTTAGTCGAGCTTGCCGATATTTGGGCTGTGTTTATCGCACAGCGCAACACACATCCCGCGGCCGAGCCCGCGCCTCTAGCCGACCCCTCTACCAAGCATGTCTGGCCCCCTGCCGATCGTCCGATTGTGCGAATTGGCGACCCTATGTCGCCAAACATCGGACCCATAACACCCATGTCCATTGGCATACTCTACGACGCCTCGTCCCCTGCGCCTTCCGCAACGTCCACCCGCGGTCCGTCTCCGGTCTTCTCGGATGCCGAATCAGGCTCCGACATGAAGACCGACACGCGTGCCCAGCTAAAACCCAAAGACGAAGGCTTCACCCTCGCCCAGGACTAAAAGCGCAAATCCCCTAAAAAGGCAGCCGAGCCTAACTCGGCCCCCTCGTCCCCCACCGCCACTTCGGCTAAAAAGCCAGTCCCCGCGGCAAGCGCTCAACCCCCTAAGCCTGTGGCTAAGCCCGCAGCGAAAGGGTCCCCTTCTGAAATTAGGGAAAAGCCGCCGCCGCCCATCATAGTACAAGACAAAACCAAATGGATTAACCTTTCCAATTGGTTAAACCCTATAAAAATATATTGCCCGAAGGTGCAAAATACCGGTCATGGTATTCGAATCTTCGTAAGGACGACTGAGGATTTCCGCAGTGTGACTAATTACCTGCGCGCACAACAAGTCAGTTTCCACACCTACGCCCTCCCAGAGGAGCGTAACCATGTGGTCATCCGCGGACCAAAGAGCGCTAAACCGTACACATCCTAGAAGACCTCAAGTCCCAAAATCTCCCGGTCCCGGAGGTGCACAGGATGCACCACCAGACAGATAAAAAGCGTTTCTTAGATCTGTGGCTTGTCATTCTGGACCTGTCTCCGGAAGGCAAGGATTTTAAGGGAAGATTTTTAACGTTCGGCGCATCTGCAACCTAACGGGGATTGCATTTAAAGCCACCCGAAATAGGGGCATCGTTGGCCAGTGCAACTGTACGCCCACTCGGCCAGAAACTGCTACGCCAGGCCTAGGTGCGTCAAGTGCCTAGGTGACCACGGCACCACTGACTGCTTCCGCACGCCCGAAACGGTTTAACCTGGCACTACCCAGACGGTCCTCGGCAGAAAAGGAGTCCTACCACCAATTTTTTTTAAATTACTATTGGTCCTCTGATGTGGTGGTCTCTGGTCTGAACTTTTGTCCATAACTTTTTTGTCATATCCATGTTGGTCATGATGTAGGTCAATTACTTATTTCACATCATTCCCTTTATCATTTTTTATTTTTATTTATGTTTTTGATTTATTATCCGTTCTTATTCTATTATTTTATGAAAATATAACTGCACTGTTATTCTTATCTATCCTACTGTCTATTTTTTTTATGTCAATATATATTGTTATTTATTTATTTATATAATACGTACTAATATCTTTACTGCATTATTTAATCATTTTCTTGTTTCTTACACTCTCACACTCAAAACTCTTACACTCTAAACTATTTTTATCCCATGTCTTTGCATTTATATTATTTTATACAGCATTTCGTATGCATAGATGATATATTACGTAGTAATATATTCTATCCATTTTTCTTACTTTATATTTTTTTTATACTTAATTCTATATCTTTATTGTTTTCCTAGGTTTTATTATTAATTTTTACCTTTCTTACTATATATTCACAGAATTTAATGAAATCTTTTCTTTCAGTTTTCCTTGTTAGAATATCCAAAATATTTCCTTCTGTAATTTTTACATTTATTTTCTGTTCTAGGTCTATCCTTTTACTGCTGTACACCAGGCAGTCTACGAGCAAGTGCATCACAGTTCCTTCTACCTCTGGGTCACAAACACATCCAGCGCTTGTCCTACACTTGAAGCGATTTAGGTACCCTGCAAAGGCACCGTGTCCAGCAAGTATTTGCACTAGTTCAGATGATGGTCTGATTTTTCTTATTAATTTATACGCTGTTTCGGCATTTTTGAGGAACATTCTGGTGGTCTTAGCTGTTTCACTATTTATATATCGCTGGTTCCATTCCTGCACTGATCTTACCCTTATCGTTCGTTTTATGAACGATATGGGGCATCTGTCATATTGGGATTTTTTGTATAGTGCCGCTTCTTTTGCCAGGTGATCTGCTATTTCGTTTCGTTGATGTCCCGCATGAGCCTTAATCCAAAATAATTTTACTGTTTTATTATTGTCCTTTAAAATTTTTAATTTTTTTCTGATGGCGCGGGCTAATGGATGGAAGTTGTCCGGGGATTTCAATGAGTGCAGTCCTGATTGGGAGTCGCTGTAGATGTTAAAGACACTGTGCGTATGTTTCATCATAAGTTCTGTGGCTTGGTATAGTGCGTAAAGTTCGGCTTGGTAAACTGTGCAGAAGGATTCCAGCTTAAATTTTTTATATAAAATTTCAGTGTTATCCATCCACACAGATAGCGCTGTCCCTACCTTCCCACTAATTTTACTCCCATCAGTGTAAATCTGTACCGCCTCTAGCTGTTCTTTTGATGCTTCCATCTTTTCCGGTTTTTTACCTTCTATTGTATTAAAAGTTATTTCCTCTTCTTAAGCTGGATGGTCGGATTCAATAAACAGTTCCTTTTCTTCAACTTTTCTGTCCCGCAGGATATCCTCCTGCGGTTTCCCATGCTTTGCTTCATACAGCCTTGCGGCTTCCCGCAAGCGGATATCGAGAGGGAACAGTCCCGTTAATATGAGTGCCGAATTTAGCGATACGGTCCTGTAAGCTTTACAAATTTTTTGTAAAGCTTACAGGACCGGGTTTTACGGGTCATCTGTACTAATGGGTGTCCCTCAGGGCTCAATTCTTGACCCATTCCTATTTCTAGTGAATATTAATGACTTACCTTCCCTTGTAGGGGATAATCATGATATAGTATTGTTTGCTGATGATACTTTCTTGATTTTTAAACTTAAACGTCAATCATTTAAATGTGACGAAGTGAATAATGCTATATCAAAATTAGTACATTGGTTTAACGTTAATAATCTACATTTAAACGGAAATAAAACTAAATGTATTAAATTTACAACAACAAAAGTTAAAAATCTGAGTAGCAATGTGTTTTTAAATGGGGAAGAACTGAGCCTTGTTGAATTCACTGTTTTTCTTGGCATCACTCTCGACGCAAAGCTTCAGTGGACCCCTTTGTAGGGTGTTGAGATGCTTTTGCACAGTTATTTTGTGTGATGCACTTGCCCATACACTGGCTGCATAGAGCACGATCGGTTCGACGACTGACACATATATCGTCCTGATGATCTCCGAATTTAATCCCCAAGAAATGTTCGCTGTCTTTACTAGCTGTTTATATATATTTGTAACCTTTCGACATATATGTATAACATGACTATGGAAGGTTAATTTTTTATCTATTATAAGGCCTTATAACTTTATTTCAACTAAAATTTTTATGTTTGTTCCGCCAATGTGGAGTTGTGGTGTGTCGTATTCAAGTTTTTTGGTGATAATTATTGCATTGGTTTTGTGTGCAGCAAAACAGAGTTTGTTGCGCACACCCCAATCATGCATAAGGGCGAGTGTTCTATTTGCTTTTTCTTCAATTTCGGGGATTCCTTGTCCGAAGAACACCAGGACGACATCATCCGCAAAGGCTTGACAGTAAACTTCTTCACTGTCCATCAAGTCCAACAAAGGATCCAATAGCAGGTTCCAAAACGTAGGTCCCGTTATTGATCCTTTTGATGTAGATTTATTATTTTTTTTTGTCTGCGTATCGTAACTTTATTTTACGATTTTCGAAATAACTATTAACGGTTTCCCGGAGGTTTTGGGGACACTTTTTCTCTAATAGCTGGCATTTTATGACAGGCCACTAAGCGTTGTCGAAAGCCCCCTGTATGTCTAGAGATATTATTACGTTTATCTTTTTGTCTTTGAGATTTACATATATTTTTTTATATAGGAGAGGGGGCAAACGAGCATGCGGCTCACCTGATCGTAAGTGATTACCGCCGCCCATGAACAACTGCAACACCAGGGGAACCAGAAGAATTGCAGATGCGTTGCCGGCCTTTTAAAAAGGAGTAGGTAGTTTTTATGTGATGTAGCAGATCATACAGAGAGTCTTCCATACTTCGCTGAGGCACAAAACCATATTGTCTTGGATTACTTTTCAGCAAGATGTGCCATCGTATTCTCTTGACTATCAGTTTTTCTAATATTTTATCTAATATTGAAAGTAATCCAATAAGTCTATAGGACTTGGGGTGGGTATAGTCGCTTTTACCGGGCTTTTTGAGAACTATTACAACGGCTGCCTTCCATGGTATTCGGTAATGAGTAAGTTCCAAGCATTTTTTGACAATTGACAAAAAGAGTTCTTCATTTGTCTCTATTGCCGCAGTACAGATATCCATTGTAACTCCATCAGGTCCAGGTACCTTCTTCATCCTAAAACTTCCCATAACGTTTCTTAGTTTAGCTTCAGTAAATGGCGGATCCTGAGTAGCGTCTGGTAGGTTTTGATGTATTTTTGCAGCTTTTTCTCTTATTTCCTTTTGTTCAGTATTATCGGTACTATTGTCATATACTGGAAAAAAGCTGTCTGCTAACCAAGCTGCTGATTCGTCAGGACACAAGGCTTTTCCGTCATTCACTTATAGCTGATCCTGTTGCCTTTTTGATGTTTTTCTAATAACCCTATAAATTTTATCCCAGAAACTTTCCCGATCCTGATTTTTACAGTACTCCTTCCAATTGTTTGTTTGTGCACTAATTGTCTCTTTTTCACATTTTATTTTTGCTTCCAGGTATTGCTGTATTACGTGTTCCCTTATATGCCATGCAGCGCATCGGATTCTTCTACGTTTGGTTATCATCGCCTTCTTCAGTTCTTCTAGTTCTCTACTCCACCATGGTAAGTATGTTTTTTCTTTTATTTTTAGTTTAGGAATACTTTGTTCACATGCTTTATTTATACACTCAATATATGTAGCTATAATGCTTTCCAAAGCTCCCTTTGATACAATTTTTCCGACTTCGACTGCCTCAATTTTATTTTCTTCTAGATAATTTTTAAATATTATTTTAAAATCTGTCCAATTAGCTTTTTTAGTGTTATAAATTCTGGTGGTTTGAGTTTTTCTTTTTTCTTGCGGTTTGTCTAAATTGATAGCAAAAACTATTGAATTACGATCTGAACTTATTAAATACTTATCTACACTCCAATCTTGAATATGATTAAGTAAGCTTAAGAGCCGTGGTAGCTTAGATGGTTAGCGCTCGCTGTAAGTTACACAGTACGCGAGCAACCCGGATTCGATCCCCGCCGGCACCAATGAAATTGTTAATTGCAATTTTAAGTGCTGATTTACCACGTGCTCGGCGGTGAAGGAAAACATCGTGAGAAAACCTGCATGTCTGAGAAATAAAAAAAAAATATTTCGAAGACATGTGGAGTTCGCCAATCGGCATCTAAATTTTCGGGTATTTCCGGACAAATTTTAGCACCGTAACGAATAGAAAGAAAGTCGTTTAAAATAAACTATCATTTGATAAGCAGTAGTTATACCCTCTTCTGTGACTCGATTAAATAGTTTATTATATTAATATTAATAAATATATACTTTATTACGTTATCATTAGATTCGTTTTTATGTCTTCAACAAGAGACGTAATAAATCAGGGGTCGGAAACTTCGGCTCGTTGTACTCTCGTTTATAACAATATAGTAGCATCGTTTCCCATAAGGGTAGGAATTTCGCGAATGATTAAGCCCGAATAACTCAACAAAAGTAGTTTTAGTATTCATTAAGTTTTCTTTATCGTTGTCTATTTTCGACGTCTTTATTATTATTAAGTACATTTCTCGTTTATGATATCTTAGTAAGGACATTTACTATTACATCGAAGTAGTCACGCAACGATTTATACGTAATTTATCAAGTTCTTTTCATGAATATGATTTTGTTCCAGTGAGATAACTAACAACAATCCCAAGTATAAATGTATTAAACTACTCTAGCTTAATACATTTATACTTGTTAATGTTCTTACTTGGAAACATCTTTTTTTAATCTTATATTTATTTAAGGACTTAGGACCGTGATGGTTATACTAGTCCTACAATTTTCTTAACTATTAAACACAGAGATATTTTATATACCCTCTTTTCTATAACACACTAGCTCATAAACCATTTGGCTGCTTTGGATAATGAAGATGATTGAAGAGTTTGGAAGACACCAATATTTAGTTTTTACCAATAACATTTTTCAATAAGATAAAAAGTCTGCCGCACTGCTCCTGTGCATGTTTGTGGACTTCACATTTCTTCCAACAAAAAAATTGGTTGCCTGTAAAGTCGGTATACGGGCGAAAGTTTTACGTGACAACGACTTTGAGTGGTAAAATAATTTTATTATGTCTGTCTCTCTCGCTCTTAGGCGGGCTAACCATGCCCGAGTGGAAGGGACGCGTGCCTCTCACTCGCTCTCATTGTGAGCGCATAACGTGAGCGGAGCGTAACGCAGTTTCTTGAAGTGTCACCCGGCAAACCAATTTATAAGACGTTGTCACGTCAAAAATATTTTTTAGAAGACTTTGTCTTATTTTATTTTATTCTTTACATAGACATGCACGCATGCACGCTGCACGTATCGCCGATCATGTGGTAAATCAGCACATAAAATTACAATTAACAACATAAATGTAAAAAATCTATAATTAACAATTTCATTGGTGTGCCTAATCCCTGAGCCACCATACCAAGGCTCATAATTTATAACTTACTATAAAACTGAATAAAATCAACGCTTAAAATTGCAGTTAAAATTTCATTGGTGCCAGCGGGGATCGAATCCGGATTGCTTGCGTACTCAAAAATTTACAGCAAGCGCTTAGTCCCTGAGCCACCATACCACGGCTCTTATTTCATAACTAATACATGATAATTATTATTTTTAAAATGAATATAAGTACATAATTTAATTTCCGAAATGGCTTTAGCATCATAGACCACATACATACCCTTCGGCAAATTGTACAGAAGACCGAGGAGTACAGTCTGCCACTATGTCTTGCGTATGTGAACTAGGAGAAAGCCTTTGATTCCGTCAAAATTTGGGCGGTGTTGCAGTCTCCTCAGCGGTGCCAAGTTGACTGTCGGTATATATAAGTGTTAAAGTGTTTATACAGTAGGGCTACGATAGCTATCCGAGTACAGAACCAAAGTATGAAACCTATCCAACTACAGAGAGGTGTAAGACAGGGTGACGTTATATCCCCGAAACTCTTCACCGCTGCATTGGAAGACGTTTTTAAGCTACTGGACTGATAAGGATACGGTATTAACATCAATGGCGAGTACATATCTCACCTTCGATTTGCCGACGATATAGTTCTTATGGCTGAATCGCTAGAGGACCTAAGCACTATGCACAATGACCTCAATAGTGCCTCCCAACGGATAGGTTTTAAGACGAACATGGACAAAACAAAGATCATGTGTAACGTTCATGTCACACCTATGCCGGTAGTTGTTGGGAGCACTAAGTTAGATGTTGTTGACGAGTATGTTTACCTTGTACAAAAAGTCCGACTAGGTAAGTGCAACTTCGACCGAGAGGTCAATCGACGGATTCAACTCGGCTGTACAGTGTTCGGGAGATTACGACACATCTTCTCGTCACGTATACCTCAAAACTTGAAAACGAGATTATACAGCCTGTGCGTGTTGCCAGTGATAACTGGTTGAAGGTAACCTACAATCATCAACATAGGTCCTCCCATAATTTTTTTTATAGAGGGCTATTTGCCATAGTTGAAGACATGCGTGGCAGGCGTGTTGGCAACCACAGATTCTTTATAATCTAGTTGTTATAAGGAAAACGCTGCTGCCCATGTTCTTGTTGGTTTCCACCCTATCGGCTTTTACGATACCCACGGGACAGTATGGGGTAGAGGATATTCTTACACCGCCACTAGGCGGTTAAACGGCTCTTACATTAAAAATTAAACAATAAAAATATGTTTTCCGGTTATAAGCAGTCGGGAGTCGTATAAAAATATCCCTAGTGTGGACAAAATTTTTACTAAATAAGTTAAATTCATATCAGAGTGTAGCAAAGGATTTAAAAATTGAATGAAATTCTACTCTCGCTTGAAACTGCAAAATGTCGTGGGACCTCGTTAGTATATTTCTGCTCCAGAGACAGCGTTAAATTGAAAAATGGCAGTTTTGCACAACGACATTAATTGCAATGCACCTCGGAATTTACAACGAGTTAGTTGCTGAATTTTCACCCTAGAGTCCGATACCGTGGTAGCACAGGGGATAAGTACCTTTAAATTTGAAATTACATTAAATATACGACGCGGGATAACCGAGTTCGATTCCCGCCGGCACCAATTAAATAAATTGCAATTTTATGAGTTGCCTTAACACGTGCACGTGGTCTTTTTATAAAATTATAAAACTCAAGTGACAAACGAATTTACAACAAAGTTGATGGTAAGTGGCTACATGCACACCTGCAATCAATCCACTTCAAACAAAGAAGCCTACAGGTGCCTTGTCGAAGATGGAATGCCTCACAGCCTGTAATTATACTTGCTGTCTTTATCCTTCAGACCGAAACACATCAGTGCACGCACTGCTATTTTATCTGTGTAACTGACGCATGCTATATGGGTAAACAACCCCCTGATTCTTTCAAGCTACCACTGACTGCTACCATTCCTTCTAGGTCAATTTTAGGTCAATATTAGCCTATATCTATCAACCTTTTGCTATCCTATTACTGCAATACAAAAACAAATATCAATAAATTTATTTCAATAAAGCATGCAAAGTGCACACTAATATAATACAATTTTACAGAAATAATGTAAATAATCCACAGAAGAAAACAACAGATTACAATATTGTTACGGCTGACTTTATTATATAAATTATCTGCTGATGTCACATTAGACCAGGCCTGTGGCGATCTCATTTATATTTTACCAAAAGTGAGTGTTTGCACATAAATCATTATATAATTCTAATTTGGTTTAATTATAAATTAGCGATCCGCCCTGGCTACACACGGGTGGTTTCTAGATCTCGACAACAGCGCCACCTACCGGGTCCGATTGTGAATCTAAGCCAATAATTATTATGTAATAATTTATATAGAATAATTTTCATTCAATATAAATTATTACATAATAATTATTGGATGTATTTTTTTTATTTACCACTGGTTCGGAAAATACCGCTGTCCTGAGAAGAAACAGCAAGAAACCCAGCAGGACTTTTTGAAACATATTTCACTTTACAATAATTTTGTTTGTAAAATTCTTAAATGAATTTTAATAGAATCAGCATGGTGGCGATCACCTCATTCCCAGGGGTTATTTTCATTTATGTATTCTTTGATATTATAATAACCCTTTTTGTACAAGTTTTCTTTAATAAAACATTTAAACTTGTTTATTGACAAATTTTTTTACATTTTCTGGGATTTTGTTGTAAAAGCGTATACATTGCCCCATAAATGAATTACTAAATCTGTGGAGTCTAGTAAATGGTATTACGATCTTATGTTTGTTCCTAGTGTTTAAAGTATGAACATCTTTATTCTTATGAAAGCTATTTATTTTTTTATGTACATACATTAAATTTTCATAACTATATTGCGATGCCAAATTTAATATGTTTATTTCAAAATATTACCCCATAGCAAAATTCCATAAGACACCACGCTATGAAAATAACTAAAATAAACTAGTCTAGCCGTCTCAACATTGGTGTGACTTCTAATCTTTCTTACAGCATATGCTGCAGAACTAACTCTGCCTGCAAATTTACATATATTGGGGCCCCATTGAAGCTTCGCGTCAATAGTAATACCAGGAAAAACAATGGTGTCCACAACACTCAACTCTTCCCCATTTAAGTGCACATTGGTATTTGAATGTTTAACACTAGGTATTGTTAATTTAATACATTTTGTATTACTGCCGTTTAAGAGCAAATTGTCGGCGTTAAACCAATGTACTTCTTCTTATTATTATGTCGTTTGAGTTTGAAAATTAAAGAGGTATCATCAGCAAATAATACTATAACGTGATTGTCCCCTACAAGATAAGGTAAGTCATTAATATAGACCAAGAACAGGAATAGGCCAAGAATCGAGCCCTGAGGAACGCCCATTGATGCTACTGATCTGAAGGAAACTTTATCATTGATAACGACTTTTTGAGTTCTGTTATTTAAATATGAAATAATAAGTCTAAGCGCAATATTTTTGACACCGTAATGCTAGAGTTTCCTGAATAATATCTCATGATGAACACATTCGAAAGCCTTGGAAAGATCACAAAAATACCTAAAGCATATTGTAAATTCTCCCAGGCATTGAAAATATATTTCATAAACTCAACACCTGCGTCAGTCGTCGAGCAACCCCTTGTCCAAATCCAAATTGATTTTTATGGAGTAATTTATTTTTATTTGAAAAAATTTAACGATTGCTCTAAAATTATCTAATTAAAAATAAATAATAATCTCTTCAAAAGTTTTACTGAGAGTAGGTAGTACAGAAATAGGTCTAAAATTAGCGAGGTCCAATGTACTAGCAGATTTAAATAAAGGTATTACTTTACTATGTTTCATTAAATCAGGAAACACACCAGATTCTATACTAGTATTGAAAATAATAGCAAGATGAGGAGCAATTAAATCTATTATGGACGCAATAACTGTAACGGAAATCCCCCATAAATCGGCGGTATTCTTTACGTCAAGGGTTTTGAAATATTTTACAATATCTTGTGGTAATACTTTTTCAAATCTAAATTCTTTTAAACAGGTATTAACATTATGTTTGAGTAATGACTCGGCGACAGTTGAAGAAGTATTTAATGACTCTGTTGTCAAAGTAGGAATATCAGTGAAATATTTCTCAAACACCGCTGCGACTTCTTGATTTGATCTAGTCAATTCATTATTACTTTTCCATTGATAGTTTGTGTTACGATTTTTGTCTTTACCGGTTTCGCTATTAATTATACTCCATGTCATTTTAATTTTATTTTTAGCGGTCTTAATTTTGTTGCTAATATGTAAAGATTTGGCTGTGGAGCACACTTTTTTTTAAATTTTAGAATAACTTTTGACATATTCTCTAAAAGTATTGGAAAGATTATATGATTTTTCATGGTAAAGTTAATAATAATCTTCGTCTGTTCTTATGAATTCCTACTGTCGCCCACTCATTAAATTCCTTGCGACTGTTACTGGAGAATGTTTTAGAAGTTAATGTTGTATTAAATTCATTGCTTATAAGGGTAAATAATACTCCATATAAATAGTCAGAATTATTCTTGCAAAAGGCGATGTAAGGTTTTTTACCATATTACTTCTAAATCTCTCCAGGTGTTTTGCATTAATCGTAACAAACACAATTTTCTCAATTTCCTGTTTTTTGTGCATATATGGTAATGAAACCAGATGTCCACAGTGATCTGAACTTAGTTTTTGAATTATGAATTTCTCGAAGGGTACAACATCTGTAAAAATATTATCAATATAACTTGCAATACACCCTGCAATACGTGTAGCTTCAAAGAATAAATTATGAAGATTGTATGATTTGAACAATGAGCAAATTTTGCTCATTTTTCAAATAATACTGATGGAAGAAGTTTCCAGGAGATTGATATTAAAGTCTGTTTATTAAGCTAACTACAACTTCCTCCATAATTTTTTCAAAGGTATCATACCTTGAATATGGGGGGTCTGTAAACACTGACAAAAATGAGGTACTCAAGCTCAACACATGCCATTTGTACAGTTTGCTCAACAGAGAAGCTCACACTATCTGCACGTTTTTTACATGATATGTATTTATTAGCTAATATTAAGGAGCCACCACGTAATTTAGTATGTCTATTGAAAGAACTAACCACCTGGTGATTACTGAAATTAAATATGGAGTTGTAATCTTTCAACCAATGTCTAGTAATACATAAAATATGTATGTTGTTACTATTTAAAAATAATTCAATTTCTAGTTCTTTACCTAACATACCTTGTATATTTTGATGCACAAAATTCATACAGTTTTTATTATTGCTATTTTGTATATTCTAAGCTATTTAAGTTATCTTTGCTATTGATTACCTCTATTGTCTTAGTATATAATTTAAATTACATGAAACTGATTCCAAATCAGTTGTAAATTTATTTTGCTGCTCAATCGAAGCAGGTGTTAAGGTAGCCAAAAATTTGGCTGGGTTAAAATATAACTAATAAGATAGCGTATTTGCTACCAGTCTTAAACTATACTTTGATAGGTAATACCTATCTCTTGTCAAAAACTTCTTAGTTAAATTATTACTACCAATCAAATGAAATTTATCATTATAATTCTTATAATTAAATGTAAAATTTTAATTATTATTACATGTCAAATTATTCATTATTAAAGTTAAATTATATCTTAGTTTATTTTCCTATCGCCACCCCATTATTTAAGGCAATGTAAACAGGATAACTTTATCCATATTTAAGTTATGAAGATATTAAATATATTTTAATAATTGATTCCTGTTCATATTGCCTCTTCTCCCAACAAAAATGATTAATATACTATTGGGGTTAAATTTACTAGTTAAAATTATATTCATAATATCATTGAATGATGCTCCAGGCATGAAGTTATTACTTTTCCGTTGCCCTTTTAAACAGTTATTTTTAATGATATTCCCAAGTTTTTGCCTATGTCATCACTATACACAATGACGTATTTTTTTCATTATATGAATAACTTTTTAGATTTATCTGCTTTGTTATGGTACTGTTATAGAGTGTAGATGAAGAAAATGAAGTATTACTGCTTGTCATATTATTAACACTCACTGTCCCTTAAGAACCTGGCATTGAGCGCTGATATTCATTTTGATATTTTAATTCAGAGTCAAAACGTTCCTCGTTATATTTAAATGACTTTACCAGATTATCCATGGCCAGTATGTATTCTTTTATCTCATTCTCTGCTGATGTATATTTATTTGACATAATTTGTAATGAGGTTTGAAGTGGTAAAATTTCTGAATTAAGACACTCTATTTTAGTCTCATAAGAATTTTTCATGTTTTGCACCTCAATTGAATATAATTTAAGTTTACTAATTAACTCTTGCTTTTCCTTACATACATTTATATAATATGTAGTATTAATTTTAGTATTAACAAATTTTTGCACTTTCCTAATATAATTCCCTTCTGCTGCCAGTAATCCTTAATGCTGTTCTTGATGTGGGAGAATCATTAGTCAAATCTATTGTTGTGGAGGGTTGCAACGTTTTATGAGATTTACATTGTAGGAGCTCATTGAACAGACTCTGAGTTTGAAATATTTGCAAGTTATCAATGTATTGTTTAAATTGTGAAATCTGCTCATTAGCTTCAGGTAACTGTAATTGTAATGCAGCAATTAATCTGATGGCTTCCTCATATTCTCCACATATGCTTTAGACTTAACATTTACAGTTCTAATTGACAATAGTATATATATAAGCCCAAGCCCAAGCCCATTTCAGATGTGTGTTGGTGGGCTGCGGCGAGAGGGATGTCCTCTCCCCCTACCGCTGCAGCCGAGGTGGAGTCGCGGGGAAAGAAAAGTGTTTGTTTGGTGATACGCCACTCGACCTATCCTCCGCGGCCGCGAAACTTGGTTGGCGGCCAGAGACTAGATCCACCGCTGGGGTCGGAAAAGCTAGTGCTTCTGAGAGAAGGAGAAGGGGAGGAGAAGCCCCCCTCCAAGGAGAGGCTGCCATGGGGCGGCCGGCGCTGGTGGAGCCGCGGATGAGTGCGAAAGCATTCCCGTGGTCTTGCCAATATGCGGCGAAGGTGAAACACCATGGGGTTGTACTCGGTGCGAATCTGACATAACCCGTCCTTGCCTCCACGAGGCGGGTATGTGTAGGCATTTCCCATTTAAAAAAATGCCTGTCCTCTAGCGATCTAATTGATATTTTATCAAAAACCGCCGCGGTCGGGTCATTTCTGGACCTCGACAATAGCGCCACCTACCAGGTCCAATTGTGAATTTTAATCATCCACTCAAACACACACACAAAATTCATCAATATCGGTCCAGCCTCTCTCAAGTGATGATCCTTCATACATGCGACGATTGATTTTTATTTATTTAGATGAATTACATACATAAAAATACATATATACACACTTATCACACCCCTCTGTTTTCGTTAGGGGTTAGAAGACTATCGCGTGTCACTTCTGAAGGCTAAGATGGATTATGAACATTATTTAAATGGAAAGAAAAACAAAGATATAATTCTTTTATCTCGACGCGTATTGTTTGACGAAGTTGCAGGATGAGAATTTTGCGAAAGTTTCCTAATAAGGCAACATCTTGTGTAGCGATATGAGCAACGGTGACCGCGAAATTATTAACACAATTTTGTGTAACAGAAAAAATATTTCATTTATTTCAGACAAAAAGAGAAGATAAAAAATGTCTGAATAGCAATAATACTATTACCACAGTTTTAAGACCTCTATTACCTATGGACTTGCCGCTTTATGTTTCATTTCATTCATTACAGTCCATCAAAATTCCACTGCTGAACATGGGCCTCTCCAATAGATTGATAATAGGGAAGTAGTTATAATACACTACATAAACATAACTTAAATTTACAAATGAAAAATTTAATATGTATTAATAATTTAAATTTGACATATTATAATTGTAATGATTATAATGACAAATTTCATTTAATTGACATAAATAATGTAATTAAGAAGTTTTGGACAAAAGATAGGTATTACCTATCCAAATATAATTTAAGACTGGTAGCAAATGTGCTATCTTCCCCTTCCTCAAGGACCTCGGTTTCTAGCAGACGTGTTCAGTGTTGTTGTCTTTCTTGTTTAAATCAAAATTTAATTCAATATTTAATTAAGTGCAAATAATAGGAGTGCATAATCTGTAAGAGCTTCAAGCAGCAGGCGCGCCGTGCTTAATACCGTGCCCGACCCTAAGAGCGACATACAGTGACTCACCTGTCAATCATCGCTTAGCGCCGCCCTTTTGTTGCGGCCCACTCTGACGTACCGGTTAGTGACAACTGTTGCTAAATTACCTGTGCTCCTGGCACCTTACGTCTGACACGCGGACGAATATTGCAACTGTCGTAATTAAACAGAGGTAATAATTATCACATCTACCGCCTTTTTAAAAAAAAAACATGCCGCTAAAGCGAACTCCTCCAAGGGATCTGCAAACCTCAAATTGTGAGTCGGATTCAAGCACAAAAGGTTCAACTGAAAACGTCGCTAGTAGAAATAAGCGGAAACGGGAACATGGGGATTGTAGTGAAGAACTCAAAGCTTTTAAATCTGAGCTCTTAGCTTTATTCAATTCAAAATTTACCATTCTTCAGTCTATTATAAATTACATTAGGGAGCAAAATGCCGATATACGCAAGTCTCAGGACCTTATGTCTGAAAAGTATGATGAAATAATACTCAAAATAGAAAAACTGGAGTCTGAAAGGAATAAGAATCTTATCTACATTCAATCGCTTGAGACAAAATTGAAAAATATGGAAAGACACCTCCGGGCAGCCTGTCTGGAAATTAAAAATATTCCGAAACAACAAGGGGAATCAAAGGAAAACTTAGCTAATTATGTAATAAAACTTACTCGGTTGCTTAAATTATCTGTACAACCTTCAGAAATACGGGATATATTTCGCACAAGCAATAAAAATAAACAAAACAAATTAATAGTCGAGTTCAGCTCTGTCCTACAAAAAGGGACTATGTTGCAAAGTGTCAAGAAATTTAACAAGGAGAGAAAAGACAATAAATTAAATTCATCACATTTACAAATTTCAGGCACTCCAATACCTATCTTCGTTTCCGAAAACTTGACACTAAAGGTGAAAAATTATTCTTCTTGGCCCGAGACTTTGACAAGACCAACGGTTTTGCTTACTGTTCTATTTACGTAAAGCTGATGGCACTAACTATATACGACTAGATACTGAAGAAGATCTGATGAAGCTGCAACGACAGAAATGACTATACTGTAACGTGTTTTGCAACGTAACTTCTACTTTTTTATTTATTTATATAGTTTTGCTTATAATGATTTACCATTTCTTTTATTTTTCTAACGAATTCGTAATATTTTATGTAAATGTAAGTAAATTGTTTTCTGTACAAACACACAACAATACACTAACTCACTCATGTTACCTACAATCATTCATACCTCACTTTCACATACAGACTCAGTCAATACATCATTGAATTATATACATACTTTACTTCATATCGAAAATATACACATCTCAAAGTTATCTTACCTACAAAACTGTTATTGAGCGTATTTATTTTCATGAACTTTTATTGGGTATCATGTCATATATATACACATTACTTATTTACTTAATGCATAAGCAAAATTTTCATAATTATTACTTAGTCGTCTCATGTCGAATAAATTTGTCTAATTTTTTTTAATTGTACTCTATTTTAAATATATAAAAATATCTAGGTGCATTGTAAGCACAATATTCAAATATAAGCACTACTTACAAACCCCTAAAAAATACTTAAGCCTTCATTTTTGTGTCTGTGCTAGAGAGATAACTCATAGAAGTATATGCTTGTTACAACATGACTGATTCGGAATCATTCTATACAAAATTTCTCTATTGTTTGAGTATAGTAATAATAGTTAGGATAGGACCAGTAAGAATAACCGGAATAGTGGTTATTCATTACTTCAGGACGTCTTTTAACATAACAACTTTTACACACTATCATTATAAATGCCCCCTATTTTGTAATGAGTACAGTTGGTAATATTAGTGACTCTCTACAAGACCAACATAAGTTTAACTACCTTAATGTGACTGCTTTACACGGCTTGTTACCAGCTCATACTTTTCCTACCCGTAAAGATAGCTGCCTAGATCATGTTATGCTAAGAACCAAACTCCCAGCTATAACTCTTGTTGTAAATTCTGCGTTAACTGATCATGAGACTGTAGCATTTTTTCTCGTAAAGAAGGTCCCAAAACAACACACAATGACGATAATATTTCGTACAGATCATATTGGAATTACAACTGATTACCTTACAGATAGAACACAGTTCATAAAATTGATAAACACGTTAGTGATGAGCTCCCCATCTGCTATGGTGTTCCCCAAGGAAGTATTCTTGGCCCTACCTTGTTTCTTCTATACATTAGTGACTTCTTCAAATTCAAACTAGTGAACGGAAAAATAGTTACGTTTGCAGATGACACAGCACTGGTTTACTGGTAATTCATGGCCAGATGTATTTAACTTCGCACAGAACAGAACTTAAATAGAGTGTCCAAATGGTTTCAAGATAATGTGTTAACCCTCAACGTAGAAAAAACAAAGTACTTGTCATTCTCTAAACATAATAATAAATATGCAACCTGCACAGACCATGTTATTGCTGCTCATTCTTGCAATTTTCTTTATCGCCTAACATGTTCATGCACACCTCTGCAAAAAGTAAATTCAATTAAATACCTTGGTATTTTGTTGGATGATAAGCTAACTTTTAATGAGCATATACATACACTTTCAAATAGGATACGGAAATTAACATATATATTTAAAAAAACTCCGCTGCGCAGCAGATTCTAACACTATTAAATCTATCTATTTTGCTCTCTTTAATAATATATTGTATTACGTGCTGGGGTGGGGCTACCAAATCATCGCTTCTGCCACTTGAAGTAAAGGGACTATAAATATACGGAAGATCTCTTTACAACACATGTGTAAATGTTGTAATTTTCGTATTCACACACGCACACGCACACACGCACACGCACACGCACACGCACACACACACACACACACACACACACACACACGCAAGCACACACACACGCGCGCGCGCGCTCGCACATTCCATCAAGATAAATTTATTAAATATTTACTTATAATAATACTTACCACAAGTAAATGGATTATAACGTATCATTATTATTAAAATATTTATTCCAAGATTACATACTTTTGTATTTGTCAACTGGGAGGGAGACCTAATGACCTGAAATACAGGTTCGTCGCCTAGTTTAGGCATCAGTCTCTCACATTATTTTGTGCCTTTTTTGTCAAAAATCGATATTGTTAATTGAATGTGGTGAGAAAATAAAATTATTATTATTATTATATCTTTTTATTTACATTTTAACTTAGCCAAGTTTTTGGCTACCAAGACTGCTTCTATTGACCAGTATAATCATTTGACATTTAATTTGAAGTCAGTTCCAACTAATTTAAATTTGTGAATGCGACAATAGAGGCAATCCATAGCAATGAAATTAATAGTTTAATTAATTTAGAATGCAGCCCACAAATAAGTAATAAAAATTGTTTACATTTGGTGCATCAAAATTTACAAGGCATAATGGGCAAAGAATTGGAAGTTGAATTGTTTTTAAATATTGGCTAAAAGATTATAATTTAATGTTTAATTTAAGAAATCACAAGGTGGTCAGTTCCTTCAATAGAGAAAAAAGTTTACGTGGTGGCTTCTTAATATTAGCTGATAAATCATTATTATATAAAGAACGTAAGGATATTATGAGCCTCTCTGTTGAGCAAACTGTAGAAATGGCTTGTGTCGAGCTCAAGCACCTCATTGTTGTAAATGTTTACAGACCTCCATGTGCTACTTACGAATATTTTGAAAAGATTGTGGAAGAAACTTTGCTCAAACTTAGTGTTGTAATATGTGGAGACTTTAACATCAATCTCCTTGAAACTTCTTCCATTAGTATTAAGTTTAGCTCATTATTTAAATCGTATAATCTTGTTAATTTATTCTTAGAACCGACACGTATTGCTGGGCCTAGTGTGACCTGTATAGATAACATTTTTACAGATGTTAAGCCCTTGCATAAATCAATCATTCAAAATTTAAGTTCAGATCACTGTGGATAGTTGGTCTCATTGTCTTATATACACAAAAAAAAACAGAAAAATTAGAAAGTTGTATTTGTTCCAATAAATGAACATCGTTTGGAAAGGTTTAGAAGTAACATAGTAAAAGGACTTCCATCACTTTCATTTAAAAATAGTGCTGATTATTTGTATGGTGCATTAATTAAAATTATAACTTGTGAATTTAATACAATATTTACGTCTAAAACTTTCTCTATAAACAGTCGCAAATCATTTAATGAATGGGCGGCAGTAGGAACTTATAAAAGTAGGCAAAAGTTATACGAGCTTTATAATGAAAGATCATATAATCATGGTGTTATATTTAGAGATTATGTAAAAACATATTCCAAAATTTTAAAAAAGTATGCTCCACAGCTAAAGCTTTACATTTAAGCAACAAAATCAAAATTGCATACGATAGAATTAAAATGACATGGAGTATAATTAATAGTGAAACGGGTAAGGTCAAACCACGCAACTCGGATTTTCAATTGAATATTAACAATAATTTAACTCAATCTGATCAAGAAGTTGCTATGGCTTTTGAGAAACATTTTACTGATGTTCCTTTTTTGACAACAAAATCATTAAATTATTTTCCTACTGTCGCCGAATCATTGCTTAAACAAAATGTAAAGCCTTGTTCAAATACTTTTAAATTCCATAGAGTATTGTGCCAAAAGATATCGTTAAACATTTTAAAACTATTGATGTTAAGAAAACGGCAGACTTATGGGGGATTTCCGTTAAAGTTATTGCATCTATAATAGATACAATAGCACTTTATCTAGCCACAATTTTTAATACAAGTATCGAATCTGGTGTGTTTCCTGATCTAATGAAACATAGTAAAATAATACCTTTATTAAAATCTGGTAGTACATTAGACCCCACCAATTTTAGACCAATTTCTGTACTACCAACATTTAGTAAAATTTTTGAAAAAATTATTTTAGATCAGATGTTAAGTTTTTTTAATATAAATAAATTGCTTCATAAAAATCAATTTGGATTTATGCTGGAGATGCTGGAGTCGAACTTATGAAACATATTTTTTGTGCATGGGAGAATTCAGAGTATGCTTTGGGTGTATTTTGTGACCTTTCCAATCCCTTCGACTGTGTTCACCATGAGACATTAATCAGGAAGCTATCAGGGTAGTCCCTCAGGGCTCAATTCTTGGCCCATTTCTTTTTTTTTTGTATATTAATGACTTACCTTCCCTTGTAGGGGATAATCATGATATAGTTTTTATTTGCTGATGATACTTCCCTGATTTTTAAACTTAAACATCTATCATTTAAATGTGACGAAGTGAATAATGTCAAAATTAGTGCATTCGTTTAACGTTAATAATCTACATTTAAACGGCAATAAAACTAAATGTATTAAATTTACAACAACGAATGTTAAAAATCTGAATACCAATGTGTTTTTAAATGGGGAAGAACTGAGCCCTGTTGAATCCTTTGTTTTTCTTGGCATCACTCTCGACGCAAAGCTTCATTGGCACCCACATATATTCAAACTAGCAAGCAGACTAAGCTCTGCAGCTTGTGCTGTAAAAAAGATTAGAGATCTCACTAGTGTCGAGATAGCTATATTAGTTTATTTCAGTTATTTCCATAGCATAATGTCTTATGGGATTTTGCTATTGGGAAATTCGGCTGATTTAGAAACACTTTTTGTTTTGCAGAAGAGGGCTATAAGATTTGTTTACAACCTTAAACCGAGAGAGTCTCTTAGAGAAAATTTTAAAGAAATAAATATATTAACTTTGGCCTCTCAGAATATTTACGAAAATTTAATGTATGTTCACAAAAACAAGGATAGTTTTAGTAAAAAAAGTGATATACACTCTGTAAACACTAGGAACAAACATAAGCTAGTGATACCAGTCTCTCGACTCCACAGAGTCAGTAATTCATTCTTGGGGCAATGTATACGGTATTACAACAAAGTCGCAGAAAATATACAAGGTCTCTCTATTATCAAGTTTAAATATTTAATTAAACAAAAACTGTATAAAAAGGGTTATTATAATATAAATGAATACATGGTTGATAATAGCCCCTGGGGTGGTTTCCATGAGGTGGTCGCTTCCAAGCTGTTTCTAAAATAAATCCATATCCATATCCATACTAATATTATAAATGCGAAAGTGTGTTTGTTTGTTTGTTTGTTTGTTTGTTTGTGCTTCTTTCACGTCGCAACAGAGCATCGGCATGGCATGATTTTTTGTATGGGCATATTTCGGTGGTTGTAGAGTGACATAGGCTACTTTTTTCCGCGGAAAAACATCTCACTCCCGTGGGAAAATCGAATATGTTGCACAAGTTTGTCCTCCTTTCACGTCGCAACAGAGCGTCGGCATGGCATGATTATTTGTATGGGGATAGTTCGGTGGCTGTAGAGTGACGTAGGCTACTTTTTTCAGCGGAAAAAAATAACATTCCTGTGGGAAAATCGAATATGTTGCAAAATTAAATTCAGCTAGGTGGCGCCACCGTGATTCTACAAGACGGACGACGGTAGATGGACGAACACAGAAGGTCAGAATATCTGGATTATTATGTCTTTTTACCAAAATTAAGATAAAAAATGTATGGATCTGTATTTTCCACGCAGGACCGGGAAGAGAGCCAAAAAACATAAAATTCACCAGCTGATTTTCTTGAAACGTTTTGGTGCATCGTAATTCACAGAATAGGCGATAACCTCGCAGACGATATTAAGTAATCCGTTGATGCTCTGCCTACCCCGCAAGGGTTACAGGCGTGATTATAAGTATGGATCAGAAATACTATCACCACCTGTCACGCCTTCACCCTTAACTATTACTTAACAATGGTAGAAACAGTTCTTAGTAAGCCTTATTAATAAGCCTTAGTAATATATATATATAGAACAGAAATGAATACAGTTCTTATATGTGGTTATGAATGAATCGGTATTAAGTAAGAAAAATTGTGTAAATTGGTTAAGGTTGAATGGATTTATATTGGCTTTCATTTTCGGATTTGTGTATTTTCTTGGATCGGTTTTGTTGATTTGGTTGGTATTCCTTTATACATATTTAGACTCTGGCTTTGATTTTGATTTTGTTTATTTAGAATCGTGAATTGGTTTTCGATTCGATTTTTTGGTTATCGTTTTCGGATTCGTGTTGTGTCTTGAATTGGTTTTGTTGTTTTGATTTTAAAAAAATATTTAAAAGGAATATTTATTCCTTTTAGATATTTTGGATTTGCTTTTAAAAAAAATATTTAAAAGGAAATTTAATTCCTTTTAGGTATTTTAACGTTTTTTTATAAATAGGTTTTTTCTTACTTCATAATGCCTCGCAAACGTAAGTCCAGCCTTTCAATAGTATCTTCTCAAAGACAAGCGAAAAGATTAGCTCGATCGCTACAATCTTTAGAAGATGCTGAACTGAGAAGGCAAGAACAAGCAGAGCGTCAGGCTGCTTTTAGAGCATCTGAGACATCTTCTCAACGTCAGCAAAGGCGTCTTGAACAGACAGAGTGTCAGGCTGCTTTAAGAGCTTCCGAAACACCTTCTCAAAGTCAGGAAAGGCGTCTTAAACAGGCAGAGCGTCAAGCTACTTTAAGAGCTACTGAAACACCTGATCAAAGTCAGCAAAGGCGTCTTGAACAGGCAGAGCGTCAATCTACTTTAAGAGCTACTGAAACACCTGCTCAAAGCCTTAAGACCCGCGGAAACACCTGATGAAACTCAACACAGATTCATTGAGCAAGCTGAACGTCAATCTACTATAAGGGCATCTGAAACACCAAAACAGACACAGGCGCGAAGAGATGCAAATGCACAGCTCCAAGCTGAACGTCGACAAAATTTTCAAAGAAACAATTGGTCGGTTTTTAATGACGAAGCATTCAATTATGATCCGTTGATTGATTATAAAAATCACAGGTTAGTTGTTATCGGACTGATGGACAAGGCGTGTCGATTTTGCAGCGCTTTAAAATGGAAAGATGAGACCGCAGGCATGCGCTGTTCCAATGGCAAAGTGTCTCTTCCGTTACTTGCGGAACCAACAGAACCTTTAAAAACTCTCTTTTTATATGATGTTAATGAGTCACGGCGCTTTTTAAACAGGATCCGGAAATATAACTCATGCTTTCAAATGCCGTCCTTCGGAGTTGACCGGGAAATAATAATGCCGGGATTTTCGCCTACATTTACGGTGCAAGGGCAAATTTATCATAGAATAGGTTCACTTTTTCCAGCTGAAAACGAACAGCATAAATTTTTACAAGTATATTTTATGGGTGACGAAGAAATTGAGGTAGACCGTCGCTGCCAATTTATCCAGGGAGTTGAGAGAGACACAGTGTTCAAAATTCAAAGATTCTTGCATGAACGTAACATTTTAGTCAAAACATTTAAAACTGCTTTAGAAAACCTACTTGAAGAGGATTATAAAGTCGTCATTCACGCAGATCGGACCCCTCGAGGAGAGCATGAAAGGCGCTACAATGCACCTTTGATAAACGAAATAGCAGCCGTAATTAGTGGTGATCAATTTTCTTCACGAGACATTGTCTTGCGAGCACGTGATGATACGTTGCAACGGGTAGCCGATACACACAAGTTTTATGACGCTCTGCAATACCCATTGATTTATTGCAAAGGACAAGAGGGTTATCATTTTCAAATTTCACTCATTAACCCGGTCACAAAGGAGCCTACTCCGAACAAAAAAGTATCATGTATGGATTTTATGCGTATCATATGATGTTGCGAGAAAATGATTTTAACCTCTTAGCCCGGTGTAGACAATTATTTCATCAATTTTTGGTAGACATGTATGTGAAGGTAGAAAGTGAACGTCTCCGTTATATATCTTTAAATCAAAAAAAGCTGCGCGTTGAGAATTATATACATTTACAAGATGCAGTTTCTAGCGACGCCAATGTAAACCCCAGAGATTTAGGTAAAATGGTAATTCTGCCCTCATCATTCGTTAACAGTCCCCGCTACCTACATGAGTACACACAAGACGCATTCGCCTATGTACGAACTTACGGAAGACCTGATCTTTTTGTTACTTTTACTTGCAATCCGACATGGAAAGAAATAACTGAGCAGCTAATGCCGGGCTAAAAAGTACTGACAGACACGATTTAGTTGCAGAGTATTTAGATTAAAAGTACAAAAATTAATGTATGTAATTAACAAAGGAAAATTTTCGGAGAGGTGCAGTGCTTCATGTATTCAATTGAATGGCAAAAGAGGATTACCGCATGCCCACATTCTAATATGGCTTAAAGAGAAGTTGCGGCCCAGCCAAATAGACGACATAATAAGCGCCGAGATTCGGATCCTGAGCAAGATAAAGAATTGTATGATACCATCGTCCGAAATATGATTCACGGTCCATGTGGAGCACGAAATTCAATATCGCCATGTATGAAAGAAGGAAAATGTACAAAGAAATTCCTAAACAGCTATTAAAAGAAACAGTGCACAATGACAATGGCTACCCTTTATACAGACGCAGAGCTCCTGAAGATGGTGGCAGGAAAGTTACAATCAAATCTCGCTCTGGAGCGTTCGAAACCTTAGATAACAGCTGGATTGTCCCGTATTCGCCCATTCTATGTAAAATGTTTAATGCCCACATTAATGTAGAAGCATGTAGCTCTGTCCGCGCAATCAAGTATATCTGTAAGTACATAAATAAAGGAAGCGACCAAGCAATATTTAATCTCAGGAGTGAAGGTGAGGCAAATCCCGTTAATGAAGTACAGACCTTTCAAGCAGGGCGTTATGTCAGCAGTAACGAGGCAGCGTGACGTCTCCTTGGCTTCCCTTTACACGAAAGGCACCCAACAGTTACTCACCTTGCTGTGCACTTAGAAAATGGAGAGCGTGTATATTTCACCGAAAGAAATTTCCAAGAAAGAATTGCATCACCGCCAAAAACTACACTAACAGCCTTCTTTCAACTTTGTCAAACCGACCCCTTTGCAATAGATGCTCCTCGGTTATGTAACGGGACAAGGCTGCGTGTGATACATCTTGGACGGAACATAATCGGTGCTACAATTTTGACAGGCGTAGGAAAAGGTGAAAATGTTATTATACCACGGATCCTTATAATTCCCACAGATCTTCCTTTTCAATTCAAAAGGTTGCAGTTCCCTATTAAGCTCAGTTTTGCAATGACAATTAATAAAGCGCAAGGGCAAACGTTACAGGTAGCGGGGTCAACTTAGAAAAACCGTGCTTCTCTCATGGTCAGCTGTATGTAGCATGTTCGCGTGTGTCAAATGCCCAGAATCTCCACATTCTTTCCCGAATGGAAAAACATATAACATTGTGTACAGTAGCGTCTTAAAATAGTGTTCAGTTAGTTTTATTCCAAAATTCCACAATCAATTAATCAGAATTCCACAGATCTTCCCTTTCAATTCAAAATTTCCTATTTAGCTCAGTTTCTTTTCAATTCCAAATGCTGCACCTCTGACGGACCTATTAAGCTCAGTTTCCTTTCAACTCAAAAGGCTGCATCTCTGACGGATCTTTTATTTGGCTCAGTTTCCTTTCAATTCAGAAAACTGCATCTCTGACGAATCAATTTAGCTCAGTTTCTTTTCGAAATTCTGCATCCCTGACGGATAATTATGCTCAGTTTCCTTTAATTAAAAAATATCCCATTTCCATTTGGAATAAACAGGCTATTTTCATGCTTTCTTATACGCTGCGTTTCAAAACATTTAAATAGGCTGACGAATCAATTTTGCTCAGTTTCCTTTTAATGGCTGCATCTCTGACAAATCTATAAAACTCAGTTTTCTTTCAATTCAAAAAGCAATGGATAGTTCATTTCCCAGTGACCATGCGGGCGAAGCCGCGGGTAACAGCTAGTTTTGTAAATAGTTTGTATGTATTTTTAAATAAATGTTGTAATATTTATTTTTAACTAAATATTGTAATATTTATTTTTAACTAAATATCGTAATATTTATTTAAAAAAGAAAAGTCCCGCTGGGTTTCTTGCTGGTTCTTCCCAGGACAGAGAATTTTTTTCGAACCAGTGGTAAAGTAAAAAATGATTTTCAATAAGAATTACTTGTGGCAATATTGAATAAAAATTATTCTATTCTATTCTATTCTAATAATTGCCACGCTTAGGAGGCGGTTTATTTATTACCACCATATTTTTTTATTATTTTGAGGTGTTATAAGAAAGATGCTGCAGCTTTACTCTGGTATTGCAGTTGTTCATGAGCGGCGTTAGACACTTACTATTACGTGAGCCGCAGCTCATACGTCCCGCCTTCTATAAAAAATCCTAAACTACGGACTCAGATACTAAAAAGTTGTGATTTGGAATCCAAAATTCGGTACTTTTGCTCCTGTCGTGAACCACTTCTAGTACTTCAAGCTGCGTTGGAGTTGGAGCTGGATATTAGTAGATTTTTTATTAGTAGTATGAGGATTACTAGTCTTTTAAAAAAAATGGTATAACTTAAACATTTTGACGTTTCGGTAGCGCAGTGGCTAAACGTTTGACAGCGGCGCTGTAGGCCGCGAGTTCGAATTCAGTATGCAACAAGTTTATATGGGCTACAAATAATCGGAAGTTTGTCCATGAAAATGCCTTCAGCATGCGGGAGATAATCCTACTATGGAGGTGATAGATGTGATGGTGGTGGTGCGGGCTAGTGACGTTTAAAAATAATAAAATAACATTAATTACTGCTTTAATATCCCGAAACAGTGATATTAAAAAAAAAATTGGTTGCCTGTAAAGTCGGTATACGGGCGAAAGTTGTACGTGACAACGACTTTGAGTGGTAAAATAATTTTATTATGTCTGTCTCTCTCGCTCTTAGGCGGGCTAACCATGCCCGAGTGGAAGGGACGCGTGCCTCTCACTCGCTCTCATTGTGAGCGCATAACGTGAGCGGAGCGTAACGCAGTTTCTTGAAGTGTCACCCGGCAAACCAATTTATAAGACGTTGTCACGTCAAAAACTCGTCGGTAGCCGTGTTCAAAAGTGACGGCGTCAGGCTCTACTGGGACCGAGCCATCATCACGGACAGGACTATTTTTGCGAAAAAGCTTTATTTAGTATGACGAAAACATCGTGAAAGCCGAAACAAATATGAAAATAAAATATCTCAATCTTACTCAAAAGGTGACCGACATGTGGGGTGGTATGCCGACCGAAATTATTCCTATTCTGCAAACATATTTATCCCTGTCAGTCTCACCGGCCATTTGAGGTGACTAGGACTATGTGACTGCTCTGGGCTCAAAGGCGGCGATCCTCGATACCGCCCACGTCATCCGCCGATTTTTTTTCCTTTCCCTCGGCTCGGCTGCTTGGTTTCCCCTGCCGAGGGCTTCTGTCTGGTTAGGCTTTATCCATTTATTTAACTATATTTTATTGAATATATTCTATTAAGTATAGGGTACGTGAGGGTAATATGGTCATCCTGTTAATATGGTCACTTTCTCATAACCCAAAAACCGCACATAGCCTTGTTTACATAAATGGCTCTGTGATACGATAGCTCTTCATCAGTCAATCAAATAATAAAAGGTTAAAAGGGCGCTGCCCTAACGACGCCATTTTGACAGTTGACAATATAGTATATATCTATGGATATATAGTCATTAACAATTTTTTTATAAGTTGATTTTTCGCAGTGTTCCTAATTATTGCCAAAGCTTGTTTGCTATTTTTTTTTTATATATTTGTTATAGAATACGACTTTGTTTTTTTGTCTCTGTCCTACCCCTAATTTTGGTTTTATAGTGCGGCAAAGCTTAAGGTGATCATATAACCCTCACGTTCCTTATATTTTATTCTATGTTACTTACGCATTTTTTGTAAGTATTTATGTAACCCAAAAATAATAATAACATAGACAAACAATTTTACTCTATTTATTTTCAGATCATTCCGTAAATCTAATAAGGATGTTTAGGCATGAAGCACGTTACGTTTGGCTGAACACAGTTATCTCGGCGAGAGCACTTACAAAACCCTGTGTAACGATCAAACAGAGAAATTAATAAACGTTATAGTTTTTCTCACGCAACGCGAATAAAACGCCACTGCTGTTCGGATATTACTTTCGATTGTATGTGTAATGTTTTCGTAAAACTTACGAACAGTTTGTTTTTAACCGAGTTCAAAGAAAACCGAGAAGGTTCTATACCACGTAAGTTTTTTTTATGTTTACCGATTTCACGAAAAGGCTGAACTTAAATGATTAATTTTTTTTTATTGAATAAGTTCCTGTTAACTTTAAGAATGGTTCCAAATAAATTTAAAGGAAAAAATATTTCTACGGGTGGAAAAATTGGGGCTGAATATTTTAATGTAACTATTTTGAGGTCTACCTGCATCTCTTATCAGACTATTACTCCTTCTAGTGGGGGGCCACCTTACACTTCGCTTACCAGTACGAGGCCGCCACTTGAGAATCTTTCTTCCCCACTTTTGGGTTCTTTGAGTTACACGGCCGGTGCAATGCCACTTCAGCTTACTGATCTGTTGCGCTATGTCGGTTACTCTGGTTCTACTGCAGATACCGTCATTACTAATAAGAGGAAAAAAGATGGATGTAGGTGGCTTAATACCGTGCTTTGTGGCATTCCTGGATCCCCCTAGGTGTCCTATGTTTAGCAGTTAACTTGTGGGCTGTAATGATAATGATTTCGATGACATTCTAGTTGTTACCTTTTGCAATCGGTTATTAACATACAAGGGCATTCTCTCAAGAACTTATCACATATTATGTACAAAGATACGTTTGTGTTCATCATCAGCCCGTATAAGTCCACGTGCTGAACATGGACTTCTCCAATGTAGGGAGGGTGCGCCTTAATCGCCTCGTTTAGCTAGCGGACTGGCGATTCCAGTACCAGATGTAAAGTCCATCTCCTGATTTATTTCCCTCTTACGCCTCTTTCAACACCCACGAGATGATACTGTGGATATTCTTACACCGCCACTATACGGCGTTTGGCCACGTTTGGTGTAAACGGGATGCTTACTTTCTAGGTAAATAATTCTACTATGAGAACTAAGCTAAACTAAAAATCAGATAATGACCTTTTCTGTCTAAATCTAATTTACAGACTCAGCCTGCTAGAGACTCGCTTCATCCAGTGAGATTCTGAGGTGGTAGCACTCGGCAACCTTCTCTATTGAAATAAGAATGTTTTTTTTAAATTTAAACAGCCAGTGATGCCAACTTTGATGTTAAAGACTGAAGCTAGCACGGTTAACTTTGACATCAGGACGACGAATACATCAGCCCTCTCGTAATAAAAGCACACAAAACGTGCTGATTTTAAAATATACTTTTTATTGAAGTCTGAGAAACAAGCACACAGTCCACCTGATGTTAAATGGATGCTGTGGCCCACAGACTTCTACATCTACATCTATCCTGGATTAAGAAACAAAATGCATATGCGCTGTCATCCCTGAAGATTAGAAATAACAAAGGCATTCCATCTTGGTACGCAGTGGCACAGGCGTACCCTAGGGGCAAGTAGGGCACATGCCCCAGGCGCCTTTCAAAGGGGCAAAATCACCAATTATTAAATTTTAAAATCAAAATAATATGTAGGTGTCAATATGTGAATGAGCCTACACATTTCACTGATCATAGTGAGACTCTCTTAAATTTGCTTTGCACAGATGCTCCTATTACCCATATCCAAGTAAGTTATATAAAAGAATTAAGTAGCCATTCCTTCATTTCTTATCAACTTAATACTCTGAAAAATTGCTTGTCCTCCAGACAAATAACATACAGACCTCTAAAGGATATTGACCTAGATCGCTTACGGAATGACATACTGGCTGTGGATTGGGAAAGCATCCAAAATTACCTAATGTTGATGATAATTATGATCTAACAGTTTAATTCACAATTAATATGTCTCATTAATCAACATGCTCCTCTAAAACAGTAAGTGTCAAAGAACGTCAGCATCCTTGTGTGACTTATAACGTTAGACAGATGATGAAAACCCGTAATGAGGCACAAAACCGAGCGCGTAAAACCGGTTTGGACAAACATAAACTCTATTATAAGGATCTTAAAAAAGTTGTTAGTACAGCGTTATGTACAGAAAAATGGTCTTATTTTCAATACTATATAAACGCAAATGTCTTAAACCTAGTACTATGTGGAAATCTTGAGCAACATAGACATGTTGCTTACGCCAAACCTCTGTGACGCTGAAAAAATCAATAACTTCCCTTTAAAGGTTCCTGGTAAAAACAGTGTCTCATCGTCGAGCATTACTTTCTATGAATTTCGTTGATTTCACTCAACATCACCATTATTTGAATTTCAGGAGGTAACTGAATGTGAAGTATCTAAATTAATAAAAACATTACAATCAAAAAACATTACAATCAAACGCAATAGGAATCGACGAGATATCGCTTGAAATGTTACTGTTAACGCTTCCACACACGCTTGAACTCATAACCAAAATTATCAATACTTATTTTAATTCTAACACAATTCTGCTTTGTAGCGGTAAGCATTAGTAAAGCCCATACCGAAAAAGGAAAACCCCGTTGAATTTAAGGACCTAAGATCAATAAGTACATTACCGAACCTTTCTAAAATATTGAAAAAAATTGCCGATAGTCACCTGAAACATTATATAGAATCAAACAACATATGGCGTATAATGCAATCGGGTTTTCGAAAACAAAGAAGTACTACCACTGCTCTTATGGATGTTGTAGATGATATTCTAACAGCACAAGTTATGGGGGAGGGAACTATCCTTATTCTTCTCGACTATGCACGTGCATTTGACAGCATAAATATCCCCTTACTACTCGCAAAGTTATCCTACTACGGGCTTAGCCCAAATGCAGTAAAATGGTTTAGTAGTTATTTCCGAAGCCGGTCCCAGTGTGTAGTTTTAGAACAGGATAACAACGGTGCAAAGCAAGTTTCAACAAGCAGATCAACACGAAGAAGAATAGCTCAGGGGTCTATAATGTGCGGATATGGTAAAGCATATTAAAAATTGTAAATACCATATGTACGCTGATGACTTGCAATTATACATCTCTTTCAAGTCATCAGAAACAAAAGCAGCCATAGATAAGCTAAATGAAGATTTACAGCGCATTTATAATTGGTCATGTAATAACACCCTTAACCTTTAACCACATTAAATCCACAGAAAACAAAATACTTGATAATAGGGTCCGATAAACAAATTACAAAGCACAAAGAGAACGGATTGAAAGAGTATCAGAGCCGCGTAATCTATAATCTTCTTCAGGCTCAAAGTCATGTATAGAATAAGAGATTATATAGGATCTGATGTCCGTACTAAACTCTGCGAAACATTAGTTCATCAAAATTAAACTATGCAGACACTGTGATAGGCCCTAGACTCTTGGTACGCTCACAGAATCTCATACAGCGCATCTAGAATGCCTGTGTTAGATACTGTTATAACGTACAGCCACGCACACATGTCACACCCTATATAAACGATGCTAATATTTTTAAAATGAAATATCGTAGGCAACTTCACTTTGCGTCACTGCTATTTGGTATAGTCATACATAAGTCTTCAATTTATTTATACGATAAATTGCAATGGGCCAAAACATTAATACTACACACATCACTAGAGCCTCTCACTATAGCCTAACGTATCGTATCATATCGCACTGCAGCTTTTCGAGGTAGCTTCAAGTACACCGCTACGAAATGCTGGAATAACTTACCACAACCTATACGCAATCTGAAAACAGTAAAACTCTACTAGTTTATTATAATACATGCACACACACACACACACACACACGCGCGCCCAAGCACACGCACGCACACGCACATGCACACGCACACGCACACGCGCACACACGCACACACACACACACACTTATGCGCGCCACTTAATATTATATACTGAAAAACAGCCATACTGAAAAACAGCGGCTGTGGTTCGCCACGCCAAATGCTGAGTGCGACCCCTTTTCGTTACAGATTTTTCAAAATGCTTATTTTTAGTGTAAATACCTATGTCAATATGTGCTCGATTGCGTTTGATTCATTTAATAAAAACATAATTTGTGTTCGCGACGGTGATAAGTGTTTGGAAACAAAGTGATTGAAAAATAATATTTAAAGTATTTGTGACAAACCTAAGTGAAAAGTGCAATAATATAATTGTTACATGTTTACGACCTTAGTATTATAGTATAGAGCATCGTTTGGTAATAGCTAAGAAAATAACTCTAATTTGTACAAACAAAAAGTCGACCAATCAGAGCGCGACACGTATACAACATTCTAGAAATTATTAATTAACTGCGTAATATCTAGTCCCGAAAATGATGGTAATAATTTTTATGCTCTAGAAGAATTGTAAAAATTGTATTGAATTAGATTAAGGTTTATAGATTAAGAAAATAAAAGAATATTTAGCGTAACGAAACTTATTTCCTATTTATAATAAAATTAAAGAATTAATGTACCCAAATATTGTGAAAATTTGGGATATTTTAGTTAATAACTTTTACATTGTTAATCTATACTTATAATAAATCTGTAGAGAGGTCAATTCTGTACATGAAATATATTTCCAAAATAACTATCAGGGGGTGATTAGTGATCGATACTGATGCTAAAAATGCAAACAGTAGAATTTTTGTCTGTCTGTCTGTCTGTAGAAACAAAAACTACTCGACGGATTTTAACGAAACTTGGTACAATCATTCTTCATACTCCTGGGCAGGTTATAGTATACCTTTCATCACGCTACGATCAATAGGAGCAGAGCAGTGAAGGTAAATGTTGAAACAGGAGAAATTACTCCATTTTAAGCTTCCGTCGCGTGTGCAGCCTTAATGGTTAAAGCTACACAGAAATTATGTATAACGGAAATGTTTTCCTTAAAATTATATAAAAATATCCCACGACAGCATATGTCTATCTTTATGGTTGACTCACAATAACACGTGTAACTCCCGATAGCTTAGCAGTTCGGAGCTTTCTGATTATATTTGTCTACTCTTACGTTTATAACACTCTCACTCATCCCTAATTAAAAAAAGTTAACATTGTTATCTATTCAATAAAAATAATGATGGAAATCGGTATAGAAACACCAAAGTTATACATGAAATACGCTAATAAGCCATCGCGCGTGAATATTGAATCATGCTATAAGGATTATTTTTGTGTAACGGTCGCCGCGCTCGACGCGGCTCGCGGCGGGAGGTATAAAAAGGCCTGGCAAAGGTCCGAGTGCGAGCTTCATACAATACTTGGCTGTTGATGCGAATAGACGTTCAGAGTGTTCGACCTTATTGACAGACAATAATTGATTTTAATAAACCGTGCTTATCAGCGCGACTTTAGTCTATTCTTACGTTTAATAATTTATTTTTAGATTTCTTTGGTTGTTATTTTATAAAATAGGTATTAGTTATTTTGGTAGTGTTTAAATATTTCTTAGTATTAGCTTAATTATAAATTAAACTTTTATTTTTATTTAGCTGTAGTTTTAAATAGGTACCTAGGTATCAAATAGGTTATTTCATTCTATTAGACGTAGTTTAGGTACCTACTTATATATTTTTAAGAATTTAATTTTGGATTTAAGGATTTATTTAGGATCCGTTTTATTATTTAAGTAGGCATTTAGATTTTTTTAAGTGTATGGTAGCTATAGTTAGGACCTCTAACGTAGATTATTTTGTTAGGTAACTGAATGCCGTCGATTAAAAATAAAATACACAATGCCACCTAAAAACGATTATCTTTATCTTGAAATTCGAGAAGCTAAGAGAATGAGAAATGTGCATTCTCAAGAATCGGCAGAGGAAAGAGCACATCGGTTAAACTCTATGAGAGTTAGTGCCTCAACTTCTCGAGCCAATGAAAGCTCTCCAGAAAGAGAGATGCGATTAGCAGCTGACAGAGCGAGACGAGCTACATCACGGGCGTCTCAAAGTTCTTCTCAACGAGAGCTAAGGCTTACCATTGACCGAGAACAACATGTGTTATCCCAAGAAGTTGAAACTGCTTCACAACGAGAATTGCGGCTCACAGCTGACCGCAAACGGCATACATTATCTCGCGAGTCCGAAACCTACACTGAGAGGAATTACATCTCACAGCTGACCGCGAACGGCATACATTATCTCGCGAGTCCGAAACCTACACTGAGAGAGAATTACGTCTCACAGCTGATCGCGAACGGCATGTACTGTTCCGTGAGTCCGAAACCTTCACTAAGAGTGAATTACGTCTCACAGCTGATCGCGAACGGCATGTACTATCCCGTGAGTCCGAAACCTACACTGAGAGGAATTACGTCTCACAGCTGACCGCGAACGGCATACATTATCTCGCGAGTCCGAAACCAACACTGAGAGGAATTACGTCTCACAGCTGATCGCGAACGTCATATTTTATCTCGAGAATCTGAAACTTTTACCCAATATGAAGACCGTTTGACAAATGATAGGGTGCACCATAATATTATTAGATCTCTTGAAGCTGAACATGAGCATGAACAACGACTAGAGTCGGACGCGAATATTACAATTATTTGAGACAAGAACGATTAATAAGTTTGTCTAATGTAAGATTAAGAATTGAAAATATTCGGTCTCTTGAAACAGACGAACAGCGAGAGGCCCGTCTTACTGCAGACAGATTTTACATAGTCTTAATGACTTAGATGTACACATAGAAGATCAATCTACAAATTCGGTGGCGTGGTCCGACAAATATAAAAGTGGGTTTGCTTATAACCTCACAATTGATTACAGATCATCTTCTGTAATATGCGATATGAACGTAGTATGTTCTTTTGTATTGCTTCTAAGTGGAGTAAGGAGTCGGCTGGTTTCTGTTGTTCTGGAGGTAAAATAAATTTGCCTTCGTTCGAAGATCCACCGGAACCTTTGAAGTCACTACTTTTAGGGGAACATGTGCAATCTAAACAGTTCTTAGACAATATTCGAACTTATAATAGTGCGTTTCAAATGACATCCTTTGGTGCTCAACAAATCTCAGAAGGTCCTTTCATGCCTACTTTTAAGATACAAGGTCAGGTTTACTATTTGATAGGATCCTTTGCCTGAAGACCAACCTAAGTTTCTTCAAATATATTTTGTATCCGACTACAACGAACAGTCGAATATAAAAATCAATATTTCGAATTTAAATACTGAACTTATTTCACTACTTCAGAACATGTTGCATCAGGTTAATTCGTATGTATGCAGTTTTAAATCGGCATTAGAAGCTCTTCCTCAAGATGGTGATAACAATTATAAAATTGTTATAAGTGCCGATAGGCGTCCAACTCAGGAACACCCTGGGCGTTATAACGTTCCATCCACGAATGAAGTTGCTGTAGTATTAGTCGACCAGGAATGTGGTAGGCGTGATATCGTTATCCGTTCCAGAGACAATCGTTTGCAACGTATTTACAAACCCACAGGGCTTACGACAGTTTGCAATATCCTTTGATATACTCTCGAGGGGAAGATGGTTATAATTTCGCTTTGTACCAAACTGATCCGCGTACAGGCGCACCTAATTATAATAAAAGATGTCATGCCTTCAATTTTATTGTTACCACTTGCAAGTGAGACGGAATAGATTTGTATACTTTCAACGTTTTCGTGGCTTATTCAATCAGTTTATTGTTGACATGTACGCAAAATTGAAACCGAAAGATTAGTTTATATACGATCTAATCAAAGGCAGCTGCGCGCTGAAGAATACGTGCACCTTCGCGACGCCATGCAGCAAGATAATGATACGGTGAATATGGGCCGTTTAGTTATTTTACCCTCTTCTTTTACTGGTGGTCCACGCTACATGCACGAACGTACTCAAGATGCTTTTGTTACGTCAGAAAATATGGGCGTCCCCACTTATTTATTACTGTAACTACCAATCCCAAGTGGGATGAAATCACTCGGGAGCTTATTGAGGGTCAAGCACCGCATGACCGCCATGATATTATCGCAAGAGTTTTTCATTTAAAATTAAAATCAATGATAGATCTACTTACCAAAGATAACATTTTTGGAGATGTATTGTGTTATATGTATAGTGTTGAGTGGCAAAAACGCGGCTTACCTCACGCACATATCCTGCTTTGGTTAAAAGATAAGGTTCGACCTAATGATGTAGACAGTTCAATCAGTGCTGAAATTCCAGATCCGATTGCAGATCCCGTGTTATACGACATTGTTAAAACTCATATGATACATGGTCCATGTGGTGCATTTAACGGGAATGCTCCTTGCATGCAAGACGGTCGTTGCACTAAAAGATATCCAAAAGTATTAGTGGATGAAACTGTAACAGGACATGATGGATACCCATTATATTGTCGCCGTTCAAGAGACAATGGTGGTTTTACTGTTGAAAAGCGAGTGTCTGGACAACAGGTTACTTTAGATAATATGTGGGTCGTTCCGTATTCGCCTGTGATGTCTAGAGCATTTCAAGCTCACATAAATGTTGAAATGTGTAGTAGTGTAGAGTTAATAAAATATATTTGTTACTATATTAACAAGGGCAGTGATCAAGCTACATTTGCGTTGAGAAATTAACATGATGAAGTTACTAGATTTCAGTGAGGCAGATATATCAGCTCTTCAGAAGCTGTGTGGCGGATCTTAAGTTTCAACATTCACGAAAGATATCCACCTGTGACTCATCTGGATGTTCATCTTGAAGGCGGTCAACGTATATATTTCAACGCCGAAAATGTTACAGAACGATTAGAGAACCTAGACAAACAACTTTATTAGCATTCTTTCGACTTTGCCAAACTGATGATTTTGCAAAATCTCTTTGTATGAGCAAGTTCCATCGTATTATACCTACGATAAGCAACGAGGTGTCTTTAATCGTAGATGCCGTGGCAGGCCTGTAGATGGCGAGTCAGGTATTTTCAAAGAACATGTTCTTGGTAGAGTGTATACCGTTCATTCTAACAACGCTGAGTGTTTCTATTTGCGATTATTATTACATACAGTGCGAGGACCAACATCATGTTGTTTATCTAACTTATCATGCAGCTTACCAAGCACGTCGTTTGCTTGAAAATGATCAGCATTGTGATGACGCTTTAGCAGAATCCTGCACCCAAAGTGACCATGTTTAGCTTGTTCATCATCATAATCATTCATCACTAAAGCCCTTCACAAGTGCACTGCTGAACATCTGTCTCCCCCAAGGAGTGCCACAAAGCACGGTCCTGAGCCACCTATATCCATAGACGTATTTATACGGTAAATTGCAATGGGCCAAAAACATTAATACTACACACAACACAAGAGCCTCTTACTATCGTAGCCTAACGTATCGTATCATATCACACTGCAGCTTTTCGAGGTAGCTTCAAGTACACCGCTACGAAATGTTGGAATAATTTACCACTAGAGATGAGACATACTTGCAAAATTTAATACCAGGGCTTCTAAGTACGAGTATGGAAAAATACCAGGGTCGAAAACCAGGTTTTAAAAATACTTGAAAGTATTTGTTAGTGTCAATATATATATAAATGACTAGTTCGAGTCGGGCCACAATTTTGACTGAACGTTTTTTAATTTTTTTGTTAACGAAATGAAATCTTTCCTTCCTACTTTCACATCACAGGCTTAGGACTAAACACTAATTAATAAAAGTTTAAAAATTGTCTCTAAATTCAATAAACACGCGAAATAACTATTTAAAAATTAGATCACGGTGAGTAGTTTACGTACGTCACAATAACAACTGAATTTCCAAAAATCGAAACAAAACTTTCACTTCCTCGAAAATAAACATACTTATTACTTACAAATAAATAAAATATACGCATAATGTCTCTTTAGAATATAGATACAAGGAATAGTGCTAAATAGTCAAAAGAAATTTTATGAATAGCATGTTTACGCAATTATGCTCCTTAATTTTTATATTTTAAGTTGGCTTATTTGATTGACAAGTTCCGACCCGATCGGATGGCACGTGTATTAAGTACCTGCGCAGATTTCGTTTCAAGCACAGAACACAATTACTTTCTACCGAGAGGGTTCAAGCATTTGGCCTTCTTTGGAAATATGGAAATACTCGGGCGACAACCCACCCCTGCGCGTCGAGCGAGCCCCGCGCTGCTTGCGACGCGAGCGACGTGTACAGCCGCGGTGTCAAAATTTTAAAATACTTGCAATTACAAAATAGGTTTTAAAATACCTTCAGTATTGAATAAATGCAAATTGAGATGTTTTTATAATTATATACATGAAAGAAACATACCATGGAGATAAATGAGGATGTTTTGAGTCGGGCAGGATTGGCGTATGAACTCGTCGCCCATGATTGACTTGAAGTACCGCAGCCGATGATGGTGTGTCGGTGAAGGAAGTAACCCTCACACCACACGGCTATAGATATTGATTGAGTGAGGGGTATTAGAGTCGGGCAGGATTGGCGTATGAACTCGTCGCCCATGATTGACTTGAAGTACTTATTTTTAATTAAATCTTAAGACTTGGGACATTTTTATTATTTTGGGCCTAAGAGAATCATGTCGTCCATCCACCACCATACCATATGTTCAGTGGGTGACGTAAGATTCGATTATGGGATATGACAGAAGATCTTGTGACTTCCGATAGATCACAGTCTATCTGATAGTACGTGGATGGTATGGCCGTAGGCATCTACATTTACCCTCGATTAAAAATCAAAATGCAGATGCGTTGTTACCCCTGAGGACTAAGATGGAATGCCTCACCGTATTCCATGTTATCCTACTATGAATAAGGAGCACAGTCGTGTAAATAAAAAATACTTTGAAGTTCAAAGCATTTTTATTCACAAATACGATTGAGTTTCTTATTCTTTTAAGATATGGATCATTTTCCTATGCAAGTATTTTCATGTGTAGTGTTCAAGTTCTTCGAGCAACTAGCTTACAACACCTACTTTTATACTTGCAAGTATTATTTGCTCGTACCAGGGCGCCGTACTTTGAAGTGAAAACCTGGTTTTAAAACCTGGTAGTGTAAATACGTCTCATCTCTACTTACCACAGCCTATACGCAATCTGAAAACAGTAAAATTCTACTAGTTTATTATAATACATGCACACACACACACACACGCGATCCCGCACACACACACGCGCGCGCGCACGCACACGCACACACACACACATGCACACACACACATTTATGCGCCACTTATTAAGGGCCACACTGAAAACAGCGGCTGTGGTTCGCCACGCCAAATGCTGAGTGCGACCCTTTTCTTCACATTCGGCAACGTTTATACTATTTTGTTATTAATAATAACGTTAAAAACAACTATGTGCAATATGGCGTTGTACTTATGTGGCGAAATAAATATTTTCTTTCTTTCTTTCAATTCGTATTCGTACCTACTGTAACAAGACTTTTCCATTAGAGTAGTTGTTTACATCAATCCATCAATATTAAAGTCTATGGTCAAGTCTTGTTATACCCGATAAAATAATCGATTGTGTTAAACTTACGTCAAATATTGTCTATCCATAAAAAGTTAGGACTTGGCAGTCGAGCGTCATTCAGAGACGAGCCGCCGGAGTGATAAGAAGGTTTGTGATATATTATGTTATTTTAATATACTGTGCCATTGATTTAGTTTACTCTAAATAATGCGTTGATTAATTCCTTTTATTTAGAATTCTATGAACCACTTTGAGGTACCCTTACATCTCAGAAGTGGGATTTACAAGACAATTTGTTTTGTGCTAAACCACCCCACGAGCTCGACCGTTGAATAGTGATACTAATTTTTATTTATTTAAAATCTGATACATTAAAATTGCGATTAGCAATAATAAAATAAGTTTTAAAATACCTTCAGTATTGAATAAATGCAAATTGAGATGTTTCTTATAATTATATACATGAAAGAAACATACCATGGAGATAAGTGAGGATGTTTTGAGTCGGGCAGGATTGGCGTATGAACTCGTCGCCCATGATTGACTTGAAGTACCGCAGCCGATGACGGAGTGATGGTGAAGGAAGTAACCCTCACACCACACGGCTATAGATATTGATTGAGTGAGGGGTATTAGAGTCGGGCAGGATTGGCGTATGAACTCGTCGCCCATGATTGACTTGAAGTACCGCAGCCGATGATGGTGTGTCGGTGAAGGAAGTAACCCTCACACCACACGGCTATAGATATTGATTGAGTGAGGGGTATTAGAGTCGGGCAGGATTGGCGTATGAACTCGTCGCCCATGATTGACTTGAAGTACCGCAGCCGATGATGGTGTGTCGGTGAAGGAAGTAACCCTCACACCACACGGCTATAGATATTGATTGAGTGAGGGTATTAGAGTCGGGCAGGATTTGCGTATGAACTCGTCGCCCATGATTGACTTGAAGTACCGCAGCCGATGATGGTGTGTCGGTGAAGGAAGTAACTCTCACCACGGCTATAGATATTGATTGAGTGAGGGTATTAGAGTCGGGCAGGATTGGCGCATGAACTCGTCGCCCATGATTGACTTGAAGTACCGCAGCTGATGATGGTGTGTCGGTGAAGGAAGTAACCTCACACCACACGGCTATAGATATTGATTGAGTGAGGGTATTAGAGTCGGCAGGATTGGCGTATGAACTCGTCGCCCATGATTGACTTGAAGTACCGCAGCCGATGATGGTGTGTCGGTGAAGGAAGTAACTCACACCACACGGCTATAGATATTGATTGAGTGAGGGTATTAGAGTCGGGCAGGATTGGCGTATGAACTCGTCGCCCATGATTGACTTGGAGTACCGCAGCTAATGATGGTGTGTCGGTGAAGGAAGTAACTTACACCACACGGCTATAGATATTGATTGAGTGAGGGGTATTAAAGTCGGGCAGGATTGGCGTATGAACTCGTCGCCCATGATTGACTTGAAGTACCGCAGCCGATGATGGTGTGTCGGTGAAGGAAGTAACTCTCACACCACGGCTATAGATATTGATTGAGTGAGGGTATTAGAGTCGGGCAGGATTGGCGTATGAACTCGTCGCCCATGATTGACTTGAAGTACCGCAGCCGATGACGGAGTGATGGTGAAGGAAGTAACCCTCACACCGCATGGCTATAGTTAAGATTTAGTGAGAATGTTGTGCATCGGGCATGATTGGCTTATGTATTAGCCACCCATGAGTAGCTCAATTATTATAATAAGTGATAGCGTTGTGAGAATAAAAGAAGTAGCTCTCACTTTGCACAGCTGTAAAATATAGATATAACAAATTGTATTATGGTTACGACGAAACGAAGGGACTCGTTTTTGAAGGATGGCCGACTGTAACAAGACTTTTCCATTAGAGTAGTTGTTTACATCAATCCATCAATACTAAAGTCTATGGTCAAGTCTTGTTATACCCGATAACATAATCGATTGTGTTAAAGTTACGTCAAATATTGTCTATCCATAAAAAGTTAGGACTTGGCAGTCGAGCGTCATTCAGAGACTAGCTTGCTACATATCTATTTATCTATGTTCAGAGACGAGCCGCCGGAGTGACAAGAAGGTTTGTGGTATATTATGTTATTTTGTTATACTGTGCCATTGATTTAGTTTACTCGAAATAATGCGTTGATTAATTCCTTTTATTTAGAATTCTATTCTATGAACCACTTTTGAGGTACCCTTACACTACATAGCGTGATGCATGGAGCGCACCACATGAAAATAGAATAGAAACAAAGTTGTAGCAACTTATACATCTTGGTTACACCCAAATCCTTTTTAACAGATTAGAAAATCTTTTCAGTCAACGTAAAGTCAGAAGACGTGTAATCGCAAAGCGTTAGCAAAGAGCTTAAAAGTCTTCTTTCCAAAGTCGGATAAAATTCAAAAGTTTTAATTCCATTTTCGAATGACTTTTAATACTTTTAAACCACAATTTCTCTTAACGTTGCAAACATTAAATCTTAAGACTTGGGACATTTTTTATTATTTTGGGCCTAAGAGAATCATGTCGTCCATCCACCACCATACCATATGTTCGGTGGGTGACGTAAGATTCGATTATGGGATATGACAGAAGATCTTGTGACTTCCGATAGATCACAGTAGATCTGATAGTACGTGGATGGTATGGCCCGTAGACATCTACATTTACCCTCGATTAAAAATCAAAATGCAGATGCGTTGTTACCCTGAGGACTAAGATGGAATGCCTCACTTCCAGTAAAATCGGAATCGGTATTCTGTTGGGATCCTGCTCGGAACAAGTGCATGTATGGCCAAGTATATTATCGTAACAAGTGCATATTACATGTGATTTTTTGAGTAATCGAAAATTTATAAAACTATTGGTCTTTGATGAATATACATACATACATACATATAATCACGCCTTTTCCTGTAGGTAGGCAGAGACCACTTCTTTCCACTCTACATGATCCTTACATACTTGTTTCGCTTCGTCCACTTTCATTATTCCTTCATACATGCTCTTCGGTTTAGGGTACTCTTGACCTGGCCTTTTTCAAGACGTCCCTGATTTGGTCGAGAAACGTCCTCCTAGGTCACCCTTCCAACACTTTCATTCACACTGCCTTATACACTTTTTTCGTCAATCGTTCTTCATTCATTCTCTCAACATGGCCAAACCATCTCAGCATACCTTTCTCAATTTTTGTCACTACATCTTCTTTCAAACCAAACGTTTCCTTATCTCACTATTTCTTATCCTGTCACTCAATTTAACTCCTATCATACTTCTTAACGCTCTCATCTGAACTGCATTTATTCTGCTTTCATGTTTTTTCTGCCATACCCAACTTTCACTTCCGTACATGAGTGTCGGAACCAACACCCCTCATGTACAGCCAAACGAGCCTTGTTAGACAACTTCCGACTGCTCATAAAGGAGTGCAAAGCTCCATTCACTATGTTTCCTGCATTCACTCTTCTTTAGATATCACTCTCACACTTTCCATCTCTTGTAAACTTTGAACCCAGATACACAAACTCCTTCACCTGTTCAATTTGTTCATCACCAATGACGATATTGCAGTCTGTCACTGCCACATCTCTTTCAAATACCATCACTTTCGTCTTCTTTACATTCATCTTCATTCCTTTTCTAACAAAAGCTCCACTCATAGCAGTTACCATCTCCTGCAACTCCTCGGCCGAAGACGCAAGTAGTACTTGGTCATCAGCATAGAAAACATTTGACGAGTAACTCATTCATTCTCAACCCACTTTCATTCTCTTTTAAATCTGTCAAGCAATTGTCCATGAACAGATTAAACAGCCACGGTGACGCTACACATCCCTGTCTAACACCTTTTCGATGTTAAACCATTCAGTGTATGCCCTGTTTATCCTTACACAAGCACTAGAATCCCTATAAAGAGATTGCAGTGCTCGTATGAGGATACTGCTCACACGGTTCACGGACAGTGCTGACCACAATTCATTCCTCATTACTCTATCATAGGCCTTTTCTAGATCCACGAATGCGCAATAGACCGTCTTGTTTTTAGCCAAACACTTTTCGGCTATGCACCGCAAGGAAAAGACCTGATCCATACATCCCATTCCTTTCTAAATCCCGCTTGCATCCCATACTTTTCGTCTGTTTCATTCACAACCCTTTCGATCAACACTTTTGCATACAATTTACCGACGACGCTGAGAAGGCTTATACCGCGGTAATTTATGCAGTCCTGCCGTGACCCTTTTCCCTTATACAATGGCACGATTACGGCTTTGCACCAGTCTCCCGGTACTTGCCCATTTCGCCAGCACCAATTGAAAAGGCGGTACAGCTGACTAGCCACTATGCCCTGTCCAGCCCTCAGCATCTCGACGGTAATCCTGTCATACCCTGCAGCCTTACCTAATCTCATACTTTTCAACGCTTTCACTATTTCATCCATGCTTATCTCACTTTCATCAACATTTATATTAGTTTCCATGGAAGGTGCCGGATGCTGTACCTGCACTTCCTCTCTTTCAAACAAACTTTCAAAATACTCTTTCCATCTCTTTAACACACATTCTTCTCCTTTTATAATGCTCCCATCTTGACTCCTGATTGTACTCAGCTCCAAGGTAGAAATTTTTCCTCTGGCTGTTTTGATGGATTTCCAGAAAACTTGATGTTTGACTGGAAATCTTCAGTGAGCCTCCTATCGAAATCATCTTTTCGTTCTTCTTTCTTTCTAGACACAACTTTCGCTGCTGATTTCAATCTTTTATACTTCGTTCTTGCTTCCTTTATCTCGTCATCCGTTGTTTTGAACTTTTTGGTTATTTTTGTTGCTAACCAATCCAACCACGCTTTCTGCTTTTCTTGCACAACCCTTTGTACATCTTTATCCATCCACACATTATAGTTCTTTCTTCCTTTCCTTCTTTAGCTACCCTGCATACCTCAATAGCAATATTCCTGACCCCTTTCTTAAATGTCTCCCACAAATCTTCAATCACACCTATCTCTTCTATGCCTTTAAAACTTTCTTTCAGTTTCTATACATACTCGTCTTTCTTTTCTTTTCTTGTAGATTTTCCACTTTTACTCTGTCCAAAACACTCGTAGGCTCGGCACCTCGGTGTCGCCACCGCTTAAAGAGGCCACGTATTCGGGCTATAACCAGGAAGTGGTCTGTGTCGAGGCCTACACCGCGGTATGCCCGAGTGTCTAGCACTTTCTTCCTCAGTCGTTCATCCACAATTACAAAATCAATCATACTTTAGACTCACCCTCATCTTTTGTATACAAATGGATCTTTATCTTTATCTTCTTTTTTTTTTTTGGCTTACATTCCTGCTCCATCACACATTCCACTATTCGAGATGAAAGAATCACACCAACTCCCTGACATCCTCAGCTGGTTTGGGGACTCCCGACCAGTATGCCGTGTAGGGCCATGAAACGTGGTGTCACATCCTTTCCTCTTGGTTTCGTTCACGCACAAAATATCTATGCATCGTTCATCCATCATCTGACATACTTCATCTATCTTACCATCCATTCCTCCTCTTACATTCAACGTAGCGAAGCGGTCTCCGTGGGCCGCTTTTCGCCCCGCGAGAAACGAGACCACAATAATAATATCTTGTTTTTTTAAATATGTATTTATTTATTTAATACTTTATGTAAAACCTGCATAAAAAAGGTTTACAAAGGGCGGATTTAATGCCTTAACGCATTTACTCCCAGTCAAAACACATTAAATACTACTGCGTGATTGTAAGGGCCTAGAGTAAATCATTTTTTTATAGAATAAGGGTATCAAACGTCCACCTGATGGTAATTGAATGGTTTGTGTGGCCCATAGACATCTACATGTATTAATAATCAATATGAGATCAAGAAGATGATTCCTGGTCTTTGGTTCTCCTCATCATACGAAACACAGCAGCGGTAAGGTGCTATTTTACGCTGATATTCTATGACAGCGTGGTCAATCCGTGGTCGAGCAGACTGCAACAATATGGCTCTACCACGTATTAACACTTTCTAGGTGGACTGTAACATTGTTTTTACTTGAATATAATAAAAAACAGAGAACGTGTTTAAAATATATTGCGAATTATGTAATGTTCTATTTAATCTAGCGAACGTGACCTGGAACGCCATGGTGCTGGATTATCATTGTTGAGCGTTGTTTATAACGCAATATATTATAGCTTCGCCAGTGCATCAGTGTTGTACCAGGTTCGAATCTAGGTCGGACTAAAATCAGTTAGGTATTTGGTTTTCTTTCAAGAAATTCCGTTGGTCGGATTTCCGTCACATCGTACTATGAGCGTGAGGGAACAGAGAGTGAACCTGTGCTTACGCACACACTCGTACATTATAAAACTGTCCTGCGCAAATGGCTAGTCTCCGATGAGACTGCCCGTAGTTCAGTTAAGGACATATTAATTATTATTATCCTCGCATACTCTTAATTGACAAGACCAACGATTTTTGTTATGTGTTTGTTACAAAAATAGACTAAATTCCAAGAAAAATACTGTTTTTTTATTTCTTAAAATGGCAAAGATAATGAAGACCAGTGCGCTTTCCTCGCGAAGCTATCATCAAAATTCGGCCGGCCGTACAAAGCGCGGTGACGTCATAACTCGTGTCTCGCCGCGAACTATAAGTAAACTTACTATTTCGTTCGCAAATTCGAGCGGGTCACTCAACGCTGTGATTATAATTTATTACTAAAATTGACATATAAGTAGGATGTTAGTAGTATTATTTATTCTGTAGTATTGAGTCGTCCCTGAATGTTACAATACGACCAAAACCGATAAATAATTTGTTTTATGGTTCCATATTAGCCAATTATCAGAAAAAGTGGATGATCGTTTTATAGAGAGCAGATTCTATTGGACCGCAAAACCTACCGAAAACTACCGCATTCTGTTGTGAGTATCATTTTGATGTTGGATTTTTATTATTATTGTGTATTTGAATAATCATAATAATCATGATTCCAATATATTACACTAGGTACTCGTATCGAGATTAGATTTCACATTTGCTATCATACCGCCATCGACGTCATCGAGAGCATTCAAAAAAAAAAACTTTACTTTATGTTAGAGTGAGACGAAGAACTGAATCCACAACCTAGCTGTGGCCACCTAATTGTGATTAATTCAAGTAATAAAACTATTAACCAAAAAGTACCTACACCATCTGATCTAACCTACAATAACACTATATATAAAGGTCAATCGTCAATATAAATATATATCAATATATATATATATATATATATATATATATATATATATATATATATATATATATATATATATAAATAGGTAACTAATATGGCTTAAGTACCTATCTAAATTTTGTTTATTTTATTATAATCTATTTCAGCACATAGATCGGCATATTAGTAGTTACGACATAGCCGAGGAATTAACGATGGACCACAAAATAGTTTTGACCCATTTTAAAAATTCTGGCTATACAAAAAGCTCGATATTTGGGTATCACACGCTCACTAAAAGAAACATAATGTATCGTGTACTCATTTGCGACTCTGTATTGAAACATAATGAAATCGAATCATTTTTGAAAAGATTGATCACTAGTGATGAAAACCTACGACAAAACGTGCGAAAAAATCATGGTCAAAAGTAGTCAAGCTCCACAGACTGTAGCGAAACCCGGATTAACACGCAATGAGGTGATGCTGTGTATGGTGGGATTGAAGGGCATTGTTTAGCTTTTACCGCGGGCAAAACCATCAATTCGGATATCTATTGCCAACAAATAATGAGACTCAAGCAAGAAATTGAGAATAAACGGCCGGAATTGATCAATAGAAAAGGAGTGATCTTTCATCATGATAACGCCAGACCACACACATCTTTGGCTACTCAGCAAAAATTGAGAGACACACACCATATAGTCCTGACCTTGCACCCTCAGATTTTCATCCGTTTCGGTCTCTTCAGAACTCTTTGGGTAGTGTTAGGTTAACATCAAGAGAGGACTGCCAAATCTAATTGTCGCATTTTTTTTTTGATCAAAAATCCCACGATTTCGACAGCAATGGATTATGTCACTACTTACAAGATGGCAACAAGTTATCGAACAAAATAGCACACACACATATATATATATATATATATATATATATATATATATATATATATATATATACCTATATATATTATAATGAAATATAAAACAAAAATATTTCACAACAAATTTATTTAATTTAATTATTTTCAACCACAAGTGCGTCATAAAATATAAAGTAATCATAGGTTCATCGTGGTAGAGCCATGCTGCAGCTATATTAGTAGTATAGTTGTAGTACGAATGGGTCGGCTCGACCGGGGAAGGACCACGCTCACAGAATACCAGCGTAAAATAGCAGCTTAACACTGCTGTGTTTCGTATGGTGAGTGTAGAGAACCGAGACCCTTTTACTGGAAAAGAGGCATTCCATCTTAGTCCTCACGGGTGACAACGCATCTGCATTTTGATTCTAATTGAAGATAGATGTAGATGTCTATGGGTCACAGCAACCACTTACCATCAGGTGGGCTGTGTGCTCGTTTGTCACCCTATCCTATAAAAAAAAAAAAGTAAATGTTACAATCCTTATTTTTAGACATGTAGAGAATATATTTTAGTGTATTAAATCAAAAGAATAATTTTTTTTGACTAAAATTGTTTTGTAATTGCGACGTCTACTTCATTCTATAGGTAAAATCATTTTATAGAAGAAAAATTAATTTACTGAACTTGCTAGGAGTCGTTCGCGCGCCGAGCCGTGTTGAATTATTTTAAAAGGAAATGCGGGTGGTATTTTCTCCATATAAATGCTTTCACCTGTTTTCTTTCTGGCTTACGACCTCATAGCAATCAGTTTTTACATTCAAATAAATATCAATCTCTTCTATGTCCCTATGTTTTCGTTTTATATGATACATTATCTTTATAAGCATTAGAACCCTTACAAAATGCTCAAAATTGCCTATTTTGACCGCTGTCAACAGAGGCCTAGTGTTCAAATTTGCTTGCGGTCTGAAGGGTAGGTATAGAGCCAGTATGCTGTGAGGCATTCCATCTATAGTCTATCTTGTTTAAAGTTGGTTGCAAGTCTCCATGTTAAGTGGATTAAATTTGATGAGTTATAATTAATTATAATTTATTTTTGCCAGGTGGTAGAGTCCTTATTTGCCTAGATGTTTTCCTTTTTATCTATTTCTGCCACCAAACGAGTTTATCATCAACTATCGTATTCTGGTGTGTAGAGCCCAGATCCCTCCAGGCATTGCTACGAAGTTCTATCCGTTTATGAAATTGCATTAAAATCGGTTCAGCCGAAGAAAATAAGCGCGGACAGACAGACAGACAAAAACTTTAAAAATGGTCACTGATGCTTCATAAAACGCAGTTATTTCGATATCACAGACAGACATATCAATTTTATTTGTGTAAATAGATGTGTGTAGATAACGTACGCTGTAACTCTGTCTTACACTTAAAAGCAGGTCGAGTGAATTTTACGTAAGTGTTTTGTAATATGTAAGATAGATAGACCGAGTTGATTCTACAACTTTTTTTATTTTAATATACTTAGTTTAAGATAGCTGCAAACATCATTATATTCCTGCAAAGCTGGCATACAGCATATCACCAATAAAAACTTATATATCTCTTGTCAGTATATTATACGAAAAAAACAAGAAAGTTCAAATAACGTATCGTTATTTGGAACATGTAACTAAGATTTTAATTGCGTTTCCATTCATAACTATAACTGTAGAAATAAATGGCATATTGTAGTAAATGGTATAAGTACGAAATATAAGGACATCCTACTAATATTATAAACGTCAAAGTTTGTGAGGATGTATGGATGCTTGTTACTCTTTCACGCAAAACCTACTAAATGGATGTTAATGAAACTTTACAAAAATATAGCTCATACATCAGAATAACACACAAAAAATATTGTGTAAATTGACCAAAATATAATGATAAATGTTAAGTAAGTTGAAAGAAATCTGTCATCTGCGAGCTATTTTGGCGTGCGGTAAAAATTGTAAGAGTTACACGAATATAATGTATGGTGGAATTGTTTCTCCAAAATAGTTCTACAAATATATGGCATATTGTTACTCTATTCTATATATATTGCAATTTCGTACGTACCAAATACAAGGACATAACTAAATAACTATTTAAAACAATTTTAATTTATCGTCTAACCAATAAGGTAGGTTAGATCTAATGTAGGTTAGATCAGATGGTGTAGGTACTTTTTGGTTAATAGTTTTATTACTTGAATGAATCACAATTAGGTGGCCACAACTAGGTTGTGGATTCGGTTCTTCGTCTCACTCTAACGTAAAGTAAAGTTATAGCCTATACATATACGTCACACTACACAGGCTCCTCCTCTCATTTCTGATAGGGTTTTAGGGCAAGGAAATATCCGCTGCGCTGCCGCAATGCGTGTAGGTTTCACATGTCTTCGAATTCTTTTAATCATCAGACATGCAGGTTTCCTCACGATGTCTTCCTTCACCGCCAAGCACGTGGTGAATTAAAACTGTAACTAACAATTACATTAGAGAGAAGCGGAGATCGAACTCGCGTACTGTAAAATTTACAGCGAGCGCTTAGCCCCTGAGTTACCACAGCTTTATAAAGTGTGCACTTTTAGTTCACTGATGGTAGTGGAACGTAGGTGTGGAAGGTACCGTCACTAGGTGTAGGTGACAAGAAAAAGGAATGGCATTCTGGCTAGCTTTTATACCCACAACAAGAGACTAATATTTCACAGTTTACGATTGCATGAAATTACACAGGTTGAAATAAGAAATGGTACTCTACTGCTATTTTAATGTATGCTAGTGAAAGTTGGGTGTGGCAGAAGAAGCACGAGAGTAGAATAAATGCTGTAGAAATGCGGTCATTAAGGAGTATGTTAGGGCTGAATCTGAATGACAGGTTGAGAAAATGTGTGATAAGAGAAGAGTGTGGTTTGCATGATGATGTTGTGACCAGGATTAAGAAAGGAATGCTTCGGTGGCTTGGTCATGTAGAAAGAAGGAATGAGGAAAGAGTGACAAAGCAAATTTATGTTGTAAAGGTGAACGGCAGAGTCGGGAAGGGACACCCTAGGCGAAAGTTTATCGACCAAATTGGCGATATATTGAAAATGGGCCAAATTAAGAGCACCTTTAACCGACGAGCGTGTATGCGTAGGTATATGGATGTGGAGGAAGCGAGAGAGGTGTGTCAGGATCGTGCCAAATGGAAGTCCATAGTCTCTGCCTACCCCTCTGGGTGACAGGCGTGAGTGTTTATGTATGTATGTATGAAATAAGAAATAAATATAGGCATATATTTCGAAGACATGAGAAGTCCGCCAACACGCATTGGGGCAGCGCGGCAGACATTTCCTTGCCCCAAAAATCCCCCTCGGAAATGAGAGAAAGGCCTGTGCCAGCACTGGGACGTATATAGGCAGTAACTTAAATAGATCCAAATTAAAAAATAAAAACTTTTAGCCAACCTTAAAAACAAGTTTGGTGTGAGTTGATCCAAATAGGATTCCTGCTGATTGTAACGACTTAGGGACGTACCATACTAGAGATGAGTCAGTACATCTCATCTCTACTTACCACAAATTATACGCAATTTGAAAACAGTAAAATTCTACTAGTTTATTATAATACATGCACACACACACACACACACGCGTGCGCGCGCACGTAATCGCACTCACACGCATACACACGCGCGCGCGCACGCACGCACACGCACACGCACACTCACACGCGCACACACGCACACACACACATTTATGCTCGCCACTTATTAAGGGCCACACTGAAAACAGCGGCTGTGGTTCGCCACGCCAAATGCTGAGTGCGATCCTTTTCGTCACATTCGGCAACATTTATACTATTTTGTTATTAATAATAACGTTAAAAACAACTATGTGCAATATGGCGTTGTACTTATGTGGTGAAATAAATATTTTCTTTCTTTCTTTCTTTCTTTCTTTCTTTCTTTCTTTATTTCTTTCTTTCAATTCGTATTCGTACCTACATAGCGTGATGCATGGAGCGCACCACATGAAAATAGAATAGAAACCAAGATGTATAAAATTATTAAGCAACTTTATACATCTTGGTTACACCTAAATCCTTTTAACAGATTAGAAAATCTTTTCAGTCAAGTCAGAATACGTGTAATCGCAAAGCGTTAGCAAAGAGCTTAAAAGTCTTCTTTCCAAAGTCGGATAAAATTCAAAAGTTTTAATTCCATTTTCGAATGACTTTTAATACTTTTAAACCACAATTTCTCTTAACGTTGCAAACATTAAATCTTAAGACTTGGGACATTTTTTATTATTTTGGGCCTAAGAGAATCATGTCGTCCATCCACCACCATACCATATGTTCGGTGGGTGACGTAAGATTCGATTATGGGATATGACAGAAGATCTTGTGACTTCCGATAGATCACAGTCTATCTGATAGATAGTACGTGGATGCTATGGCCCGTAGGCATCTACATTTACCCTCGATTAAAAATCAAAATGCAGATGCGTTGTTACCCCTGAGGACTAAGATGGAATGCCTCACTTCCAGTAAAATCGGAATCGGTATTCTGTTGGGATCCCGCTCGGAACAAGTGCATGTATGGCCAAATACATATTATCGTAACAAGTGCATATTATAAGTGATTTTTTTGAGTAATCGAAAAATTTATAAAACTATTGTTCTTTGATGAATATACATACATACATACATATAATCACGCCTCTTTCCGTAGGGGTAGGCAGAGACCACTTCTTTCCACTTGCTACGATCCTTACATACTTGTTTCGCTTCGTCCACTTTCATTATTCCCTTCATACATGCTCTTCGGTTTAGGGTACTCTTGACCTGGCCTTTTTCAAGACGTCCCTGATTTGGTCGAGAAACGTCCTCCTAGGTCACCCTTCCAACACTTTCATTCACACTCGCCTTATACACTTTTTCGTCAATCGTTCTTCATTCATTCTCTCAACATGGCCAAACCATCTCAGCATACCTTTCAATTTTTGTCACTACATCTTCTTTCAAACCAAACGTTTCCTTATCTCACTATTTCTTATCCTGTCACTCAATTTAACTCCTATCATACTTCTTAACGCTCTCATCTGAACTGCATTTATTCTGCTTTCATGTTTTTCTGCCATACCCAACTTTCACTTCCGTACATGAGTGTCGGAACCAACACCCTCATGTACAGCCAAACGAGCCTTGTTAGACAACTTCCGACTGCTCATAAAGGAGTGCAAAGCTCCATTCACCATGTTTCCTGCATTCACTCTTCTTTCGATATCACTCACACTTTCCATCTCTTGTAAACTTTGAACCCAGATACACAAACTCCTTCACCTGTTCAATTTGTTCATCACCAATGACGATATTGCAGTCTGTCACTGCCTCATCTCTTTCAAACACCATCACTTTCGTCTTCTTTACATTCATCTTCATTCCTTTTCTAACAAAAGCTCCACTCATAGCAGTTACCATCTCCTGCAACTCCTCGGCCGAAGACGCAAGTAGTACTTGGTCATCAGCATAGAGAAAACATTTGACGAGTAACTCATTCATTCTCAACCCACTTTCATTCTCTTTAAATCTGTCAAGCAATTGTCCATGAACAGATTAAACAGCCACGGTGACGCTACACATCCCTGTCTAACACCTTTTCGATGTTAAACCATTCAGTGTATGCCCTGTTTATCCTTACACAAGCACTAGAATCCCTATAAAGAGATTGCAGTGCTCGTATGAGGATACTGCTCACACGGTTCACGGACAGTGCTGACCACAATTCATTCCTCATTACTCTATCATAGGCCTTTTCTAGATCCACGAATGCGCAATAGACCGTCTTGTTTTAGCCAAACACTTTTCGGCTATGCACCGCAAGGAAAAGACCTGATCCATACATCCCATTCCTTTCTAAATCCCTTGTGCATCCCATACTTTTCGTCTGTTTCATTCACAACCGTTTCGATCAACACTTTTGCATACAATTTACCGACGACGCTGAGAAGGCTTATACCGCGGTAATTTATGCAGTCCTGCCGTGACCCTTTTCCTTATACAATGGCACGATTACGGCTTTGCACCAGTCTCCCGGTACTTGCCCATTTCGCCAGCACCAATTGAAAAGGCGGTACAGCTGACTCAGCCACTATGCCCTGTCCAGCCCTCAGCATCTCGACGGTAATCCTGTCATACCCTGCAGCCTTACCTAATATCATACTTTTCAACGCTTTCACTATTTCATCCATGCTTATCTCACTTTCATCAACATTTATATTAGTTTCCATGGAAGGTGCCGGATGCTGTACCTGCACTTCCTCTCTTTCAAACAAACTTTCAAAATACTTTTTCCATCTCTTTAACACACATTCTTCTCCTTTTATAATGCTCCCATCTTGACTCCTGATTGTACTCAGCTCCGAGGTAGAAATTTTTCCTCTGGTTGTTTTGATGGATTTCAGAAAACTTGATGTTTGACTGAAATCTTCAGTGAGCCTCCTATCGAAATCATCTTTTCGTTCTTCTTTCTTTCTAGACACAACTTCTTTCGCTGCTGATTTCAATATTTAATACTTCGTTCTTGCTTCCTTTATCTCGTCATCCGTTGCCTTTGAACTTTTTGTTTAGTTTTTGTTGCTAACCAATCCAACCACGCTTTCTTCTTTTCTTGCACAACCCTTTGTACATCTTTATCCATCCACACATTATAGTTTTTTCTTCCTTTCCTTCTTTTAGCTACCCCGCATACCTCAATAGCAATATTCCTGACCCCTTTCTTAAATGTCTCCCACAAATCTTCAATCACACCTATCTCTTCTATGCCTTTAAAACTTTCTTTCAGTTTCTATACATACTGTCTTTCTTTTCTTTTTCTTGTAGATTTTCCACTTTTACTCTGTCCAAAACACTCGTAGGCTCGGCACCTCGGTGTCGCCACCGCTTAAAGAGGCCACGTATTCGGGCTATAACCAGGAAGTGGTCTGTGTCGAGCCTACACCGCGGTATGCCTGAGTGTCTAGCTTTTTCTTCCTCAGTCGTTCATCCACAATTACAAAATCAATCATACTTAGACTCACCTCATCTCTTGTATACAAATGGATCTTTATCTTTATCTTCTTTTTTTTTGGCTTACACATTCTGCTCCATCACATTCCACTATTCGAGATGAAAGAATCACACCAACTCCCTGACATCCTCGGCTGGTTTGGGGGACTCCCGACCAGTATGCCGTGTAGGGGCCATGAAACGTGGTGTCACATCCTTTCCTCTTGGTTTCGTTCACGCACAAAATATCTATGCATCGTTCATCCATCATCTGACATACTTCATCTATCTTCCCATCCATTCCTCCTCTTACATTCAACGTAGCGAAGCGGCTCTCCGTGGGCCGCTTTTCGCCCCCGCGAGAAACGAGACCACAATAATAATATCTTGTTTTTCAAATATGTATTTATTTTATTTAATACTTTATGTAAAACCTGCATAAAAAGGTTTACAATGGCGGATTTAATGCCTTAACGCATTTACTTCCAGTCAAACACATTAATTACTACTGCGTGATTGTAAGGGCCTAGAGTAAATAATTTTTTATTCTATAAAGGGTATCAAACGTCCACCTGATGGTAAGTGAATGCTTTTGTGGCCTATAGACATCTACATGTATTAAGAATCAAGATGAGATCAAGAAGATGATTCCTGGTCTTTGGTTCTCCTCATCATACGAAACACAGCAGCGGTAAGGTGCTATTTTAAGCTGATATTCTGTAACAGCGTGGTCAATCCGCGGTCGAGCAGACTGCAACAACATGGTCTACCACGTATTAACACTTTCTTGGTTATCTGTAACATTGTTTTTACTTGAATATAATAAAAAACAGAGAACGTGTTTAAAATATATTGCGAATTATGTAATGTTCTATTTAATCTAGCGAACGTGACCTGGAACGCCATGGTGCTGGATTATCATTGTTGAGCGTTGTTTATAACGCAAATATATTATAGCTTCGCCAGTGCATCAGTGTTGTACCAGGTTCGAATCTAGGGTCGGACTAAAAATCAGTTAGGTATTTGGTTTTTCTTTCAAGAAATTCCGTTGGTCGGATTTCCGTCACATCGTACTATGAGCGTGAGGGAACAGAGAGTGAACCTGTGCTTACGCACACACTCGTACATTATAAAACTGTCCTGCGCAAATGGCTAGTCTCCGATGAGACTGCCCGTAGTTCAGTTAAGGACATATTAATTATTATTATCCTCGCATACTCTTAATTGACAAGACCAACGATTTTTGTTATGTGTTTGTTACAAAAATAGACTAAATTCCAAGAAAAATACTGTTTTTTTATTTCTTAAAAAATAGCAGAGATAATGAAGACTAAAGTGCGCTTTCCTGCGCGAAGCTATCATCAAAATTCGCCCGGCCGTACAAAGCGCGGTGACGTCATAACTCGTGTCTCGCCGCGAACTATAAGTAAACTTACTATTTCGTTCGCAAATTCGAGCGGGTCACTCAACGCTGTGATTATAATTTATTACTAAAATTGTCATATAAGTAGGATTGTTAGTACTATTATTTATTCTGTAGTATTGAGTCGTCCCCGAATGTTACAGTACGACCAAAAACCGATAAATAATTTGTTTTATGGTCCCATATTAGCCAATTATCAGAAAAAAGTGGATGATCGTTTTATAGAGAGCAGATTCTATTGGACCGCAAAACCTACCGAAAAACTACCGCATTCTGTTGTGAGTATCATTTTGATGTTAGATTTTTTATTATTATTGTGTATTTGAATAATCATAATAATCATGATTCCAATATATTACACACTAGGTACTCGTATCGAGATTAGATTTCACATTTGCTATCATACCGCCGAATATACCGATATACCGAATATTTGGGTATCACACGAGCTCACTAAAAGAAACATAATGTATCGTGTACTCATTTGCGACTCTGTATTGAAACATAATGAAATCGAATCATTTTTGAAAAGATTGATCACTAGTGATGAAAACCTACGACAAAAACGTGCGAAAAAATCATGGTCAAAGGGTAGTCAAGCTCCACAGACTGTAGCGAAACCCGGATTAACACGCAATGAGGTGATGCTGTGTGTATGGTGAGATTGGAAGGGCATTGTTTAGCTTTTACCGCCGGGCAAAACCATCGATTCGGATATCTATTGCCAACAAATAATGAGACTCAAGCAAGAAATTGAGAATAAACGGCCGGAATTGATCAATAGAAAAGGAGTGATCTTTCATCATGATAACGCCAGACCACACACATCTTTGGCTACTCAGCAAAAATTGAGAGACACACACCATATAGTCCTGACCTTGCACCCTCAGATTTTCATCCGTTTCGGTCTCTTCAGAACTCTTTGGGTAGTGTTAGGTTAACATCAAGAGAGGACTGCCAAATCTAATTGTCGCATTTTTTTTTGATCAAAATCCCACGGTTTCGACAGCAATGGATTATGTCACTACTTACAAGATGGCAACAAGTTATCGAACAACATAGCACACACACACATATATATATATATATATATATATATATATATATATATATATATATATATTATAATGAAATATAAAACAAAATATTTCACAACAAATTTATTTTATTTAATTATTTTCAACCACAAGTGCGTCATAAAATATAAAGTAATCATAGGTTCATCGTGGTAGAGCCATGCTGCAGCTATATTAGAAGTATAGTTGTAGTACGAATGGGTCGGCTCGACTGGGGAAGGACCACGCTCACAGAATACCAGCGTAAAATAGCAGCTTAACACTGCTGTGTTTCGTATGGTGAGTGTAGAGAACCGGAGACCCTTTTACTGGAAAAGAGGCATTCCATCTTAGTCCTCACGGGTGACAATGCATCTGCATTTTGATTCTTAATTGAAGATAGATGTAGATGTCTATGGGTCACAGCAACCACTTACCATCAGGTGGGCTGTGTGCCTGTTTGTCACCCTATCCTATAAAAAAAAAAGTAAATGTTACAATCCTTATTTTTAGACATGTAGAGAATATATTTTAGTGTATTAAATCAAAAGAATAATTTTTTTTGACTAAAATTGTTTTGTAATTGCGACGTCTACTTCATTCTATAGGTAAAATCATTTTATAGAAGAAAAATTAATTTACTGAACTTGCTAGGAGTCGTTCGCGCGCCGAGCCGTGTTGAATTATTTTAAAAGGAAATGCGGGTGGTATTTTCTCCATATAAATGCTTTCACCTGTTTTCTTTCTGGCTTACGACCTCATAGCAATCAGTTTTTACATTCAAATAAATATCAATCTCTTCTATGTCCCTATGTTTTCGTTTTATATGATACATTATCTTTATAAGCATTAGAACCCTTACAATATGCTCAAATTGCCTATTTTGACCGCTGTCAACAGAAGCCTAGTGTTCAAATTTGCTTGCGGTCTGAAGGGTAGGTAGAGCCAGTATGCTGTGAGGCATTCCATGCCTATCTTGTTTAAAGTTGGTTGCAAGTCTCCATGTTAAGTGGATTAAATTTGATGAGTTATAATTAATTATAATTTATTTTGCCAGGTGGTAGAGTCCTTATTTGCCTAGATGTTTTCCTTTTATATATTTCTGCCACCAAACGAGTTTATCATCAACTATCGTATTCTAGTGTAGAGCCTATATCCTCCACGCATTGCTACAAAGTTCTATCCGTTTATGAAATTGCATTAAAATCGGTTCAGCCGAAGAAAATAAGCGCGGACAGACAGACAGACGGACAAAACTTTAAAATGGTCACTGATGCTTCATAAAACGCAGTTATTTCGATATCACAGACAGACATATCAATTTTATTTGTAAATAGATGTGTAGATAACGTACGCTGTAAATCTGTCTTACACTTAAAAGCAGGTCGAGTGAATTTTACGTAAGTGTTTTGTAATATGTAAGACAGATAGACCGAGTTGATTCTACAACTGTTTTGTTTTAATATACTTAGTTTAAGATAGCTGCAAACATCATTATATTCCTGCAAAGCTGGCATACAGCATATCACCAATAAAACTTATATATCTCTTGTCAGTATATTATACGAAAAATAAGAAAGTTCAAATAACGTATCGTTATTTGGAACATGTAACTAAGATTTTAATTGCGTTTCCATTCATAACTATAACTGTAGAAATAAATGGCATATTGTAGTAAATGGTATAAGTACGAAATATAAGGACATCCTACTAATATTATAAACGTCAAAGTTTGTGAGGATGTATGGATGCTTGTTACTCTTTCACGCAAAACCTACTAAATGGATGTTAATGAAACTTTACAAAAATATAGCTCATACATCAGAATAACACACAAAAAATATTGTGTAAATTGACCAAAATATAATGACAAATGTTAAGTAAGTCGGAAAGAAATCTGTCATCTGCGAGCTATTTTGGCGTGCGGTGCAAAAATTGTAAGAGTTACACGAATATAATGTATGGTGGAATTGTTTCTCAAAAATAGTTCTACAAATATATGGCATATTGTTACTCTATTCTATATATATTGCAATTTCGTACGTACCAAATACAAGGACATAACTAAATAACTATTTAAAACAATTTTAATTTATCGTCTAACCAATAAGGTAGGTTAGATCTAATGTAGGTTAGATCAGATGGTGTAGGTACTTTTTGGTTAATAGTTTTATTACTTGAATGAATCACAATTAGGTGGCCACAACTAGGTTGTGGATTCGGTTCTTCGTCTCACTCTAACGTAAAGTAAAGTTATAGCCTATACATATACGTCACACTACACAGGCTCCTCCTCTCATTTCTGATAGGGTTTTAGGGCAAGGAAATATCCGCTGCGCTGCCGCAATGCGTGTAGGTTTCACATGTCTTCGAATTCTTTTAATCATCAGACATGCAGGTTTCCTCACGATGTCTTCCTTCACCGCCAAGCACGTGGTGAATTAAAACTGTAACTAACAATTACATTAGAGAGAAGCGGAGATCGAACTCGCGTACTGTAAAATTTACAGCGAGCGCTTAGCCCCTGAGTTACCACAGCTTTATAAAGTGTGCACTTTTAGTTCACTGATGGTAGTGGAACGTAGGTGTGGAAGGTACCGTCACTAGTGTAGGTGACGAGAAAAGGAATGGCATTCTGGCTAGCTTTTATACCCACAACAAGAGACTAATATTTCACAGTTTACGATTGCATGAAATTACACAGGTTGAAATAAGAAATGGTACTCTACTGCTATTTTAATGTATGCTAGTGAAAGTTGGGTGTGGCAGAAGAAGCACGAGAGTAGAATAAATGCTGTAGAAATGCGGTCATTAAGGAGTATGTTAGGGCTGAATCTGAATGACAGGTTGAGAAAATGTGTGATAAGAGAAGAGTGTGGTTTGCATGATGATGTTGTGACCAGGATTAAGAAAGGAATGCTTCGGTGGCTTGGTCATGTAGAAAGAAGGAATGAGGAAAGAGTGACAAAGCAAATTTATGTTGTAAAGGTGAACGGCAGAGTCGGGAAGGACGCCCTAGGCGAAAGTTTATCGACCAAATTGGCGATATATTGAAAATGGGCCAAATTAAGACCACCTTTAACAGACGAGCGTGTATGCGTAGGTATATGGATGTGGAGGAAGGAGAGAGGTGTGTCAGGATCGTGCCAAATGGAAGTCCATAGCCTCTGCCTACCCGTCTGGGTGACAGGCGTGAGTGTTTATGTATGTATGTATGAAATAAGAAATAAATATAGGCATATATTTCGAAGACATGTGAAGTCCGCCAACACGCATTGGGGCAGCGGCAGACATTTCCTTGCCCCAAAAATCCCCTCGAAATGAGAGAAAGGCCTGTGCCCAGCACTGAGACGTATATAGACAGTAACTTAAATAAATCCAAATTAAAAAATAAAACTATTAGCCAACCTTAAAAACAAGTTTGTGTGAGTTGATCCAAATAGGATTCCTGCTGATTGTAACGACTTAGGGACGTACCATACCAGAGATGAGTCAGTACATCTCATCTCTACTTACCACAAATTATACGCAATTTGAAAACAATAAAATTTACTAGTTTATTATAATACATGCACACACACACACACACACACACACGCGTGCGCGCGCACGTAATCGCACTCACACGCATACACACGCGCGCGCGCACGCACGCACACGCACGCACACTCACACGCGCACACACGCGCACACGCACACACACACATTTATGCTCGCCACTTATTAAGGGCCACACTGAAAACAGCGGCTGTGGTTCGCCACGCCAAATGCTGAGTGCGATCCTTTCGTCACATTCGGCAACGCTTATACTATTTTGTTATTAATAATAACGTTAAAAAAACAACTATGTGCAATATGGCGTTGTGCTTATGTGGCGAAATAAATATTTTCTTTCTTTCTTTCTTTCTTTCTTTCTTTCTTTCTTTATTTCTTTCTTTCAATTCGTATTCGTACCTACATAGCGTGATGCATGGAGCGCACCACATGAAAATAGAATAGAAACAAAGTTGTAGCAACTTATACATCTTGGTTACACCCAAATCCTTTTTAACAGATTAGAAAATCTTTTCAGTCAACGTAAAGTCAGAAGACGTGTAATCGCAAAGCGTTAGCAAAGAGCTTAAAAGTCTTCTTTCCAAAGTCGGATAAAATTCAAAAGTTTTAATTCCATTTTCGAATGACTTTTAATACTTTTAAACCACAATTCTCTTAACGTTAAACATTAAATCTTAAGACTTGGGACATTTTTTATTATTTTGGGCCTAAGAGAATCATGTCGTCCATCCACCACCATACCATATGTTCGGTGGGTGACGTAAGATTCGATTATGGGATATGACAGAAGATCTTGTGACTTCCGATAGATCACAGTCTATCTGATAGATAGTACGTGGATGCTATGGCCCGTAGGCATCTACATTTACCCTCGATTAAAAATCAAAATGCAGATGCGTTGTTACCCCTGAGGACTAAGATGGAATGCCTCACTTCCAGTAAAATCGGAATCGGTATTCTGTTGGGATCCTGCCGGAACAAGTGCATGTTATTGAATAAAACTATTTTTACGGATTTTATCGCGTTTAATTTTACTAATTTTGATTCCTGACGTTTCGGTGCTTTACAGCACCCATGGTCACGGGGGACTGAGGTGTTTGACGTCCTAATGTCATAGTTAGCCCGGCTACCTTCAGTTTTTGAATATTAATTTTGGTCCGATCTACGCAGAATGAGCTTACAGTGTCTTGAAGTCTTGCAGTGGTATGCTTGGGTTTGGATTTAATTTTGTTAATTATAGGATCCCAAGCAGATGGCAGCACCCATCCATCTTCTCTATTGAAATTAGGATGTTTTTAATTTCAATAGCCTCGCGTATCATCTTTGGTAGGAATCGGTGTTCTTTTGCGAGGATTTGTGGTCTATCAAATCTGATGTAATGGCGGGGACGATCTTGAACATGTTCACAGACTGCAGACTTCCCAGAGCGTCGGTGGCTCACGTCAGCTATATGTTCTTTCACGCGGGTTTTAATGGATCTTTTTGTTTGTCCTATGTAAGAGAGACCACATTCACAATCAAGCTTGTACACTCCTGCATCTTGTAGAGGGATATTACACTTGACGGATGGTAAAAATTGACTAATCTTCTTCGGCGGCTTGAAGTATGTTTTAATAGAAGCTCGCTTCAAAATATAGCCAACCTTGTCTGTGACTCCTCTGACATAGGGTAGTACAGCAGGCACACGCTCGACTGTGGCCGGCTTCACTCGGTCACTGTGACGTAGGCGCGGGACCCGAAGCTTGTTGTCTTGCAATACTTGCTCGACGTGCTGAAGCTCGGCGGCCAGATGTTTTCTGTCACAGATCCCTCGTGCTCTCTGAAACAAAGATTTTTCCACGGTAGCTAACTGTGATGGATGATGGTGCGATTCACCATTTAAATATCGGTTGGTATGGGTCTTTTTCCTATACACAGTGTGACCAATAGTGTTATCAGGATTTCGGATGACTAAAACATCTAGAAAAGCTAAAGAATTGTTTGCCTCTAACTCCATTGTGAATTGTATTTTAGAATTTATGGAATTAAGGTGGTTTAAAAATGCAGTTACTTTGTCAGATGGTAAAATTGTGAAAGTGTCGTCTACGTACCGCTTGTAGAATCTTGGATATTGGAGCAGTAAGAAGGGCTTTCTCCTCAAAGTCCTCCATGAATATGTCGGCGACTATGGAGATACAGGTGAACCCATTGCTACGCCATCTACTTGCTTGTAGAACTCCTCCTTCAACAATAGATAGCCAGATGTAAGGCAGTGCTTTAACAGTAATGCATATTCTGTAGGCATTTTGTATTCTTCTAGCTTCCTGGTTACAATTGAGATGCAGTCTTCAATGGGTAAGCATGTAAATAGTGACTGAACATCAAAACTGACCATAGTTTCATTGTCAGCGAGATGTAGGTCTTTTATCTCACTAACAAAATGGTACGAATCCTTCGTGTGTGCTCTGGTTTGTCCTCTCAGCGGTGACCGTCGTGAACGTCGGGAATCAAAATTAGTAAAATTAAACGCGATAAAATCCGTAAAAATAGTTTTATTCAATGTGTAATGTTCGCGTAAATATAAGAAACCATTATGCATGTTATATTTGATTTTTTGAGTAATCGAAAAATTTATAAAACTATTGTTCTTTGATGAATATCTTAAATCTTAACAATGCCACAAATGCCACAATAATAATATCCCACCCAGGCGAAGCCAGTGCAGGTCGCTAGAACTAAATAAAACTTTGTGTAAGCTTTGTTTAAATTTAAAGTTGTTTTTTTAAATATGTATTTATTTATTTAATACTTTATGTAAAACCTGCATAAAAAAGGTTTACAAAGGGCGGATTTAATGCCTTAACGCATTTACTCCCAGTCAAAACACATTAAATACTACTGCGTGATTGTAAGGGCCTAGAGTAAATCATTTTTTTATCAAACGTCCACCTGATGGTAATTGAATGGTTTGTGTGGCCCATAGACATCTACATGTATTAATAATCAATATGAGATGCCTCATTACCAGTTACCTTTTAACTGGTTCCTGGTATTTTAATAAGGTGCTATTTTACGCTGATATTCTATGACAGCGTGGTCAATCCGTGGTCGAGCAGACTGCAACAATATGGCTCTACCACGTATTAACACTTTCTAGGTGGACTGTAACATTGTTTTTTACTTGAATATAAAAAAAAACAGCGAACGTGTTTAAAATATATTGCGAAGTATGTAATGTTCTATTTAATCTAGCGAACGTGACCTGGACGCCATGGTGCTGGTTTATCATTGTTGAGCGTTGTTTATAACGCAAATATATTATAGCTTCGCCAGTTCATATTCCCCACTGACTGCCTCGTTGATTTGTGTGTATCAGTGTTGTACCAGGTTCGAATCTAGGGTCGGACTAAAAATCAGTTAGGTATTTGGTTTTTCTTTCAAGAAGTTCTCTGTAGCAATCCAGAATCCGCTGCTGATCATGGAATTTCTAGTAATAGTCCGGAATCAGAAAGTTGGTGGTGTTTCACCTCCGTGCCTCGGAAAGCACGTAAAACCGTTGGTCGAATAGCCGTCACATCGTACTATGAGCGTGAGGGAACAGAGAGTGAACCTGTGCTTACGCACACACTCGTACATTATAAAACTGTCCTGCGCAAATGGCTAGTCTCCGATGAGACTGCCCGTATACTCATACTCTTAATTGACAAGACCAACGATGTTTGTTATGTATTTGTTACAAAAATAGACTAAATTCCCAGAAAATACTGTTTTGTTTTTATTTTTTCTTAAAAATGGCAAAGATAATGAAGACTAAAGTGCGCTTTCCGCGCGAAGCTATCACGAAAATTCGGCCGACCGTACAAAGCGCGGTGACGTCATAACTCGTGTCTCGCCGCGCACTATAAGTAAACTTACTATTTCGTTCGCAATTTCGAGCGGGTCACTCAACGCTGTGATTATAATTTATTACTAAAATTGTCATATAAGTAGGGTTGTTAGTAGTATTGATATCACAGACAGACATATCAATTTTATTTGTGTAAATAGATGTGTGTAGATAACGTACGCTGTAACTCTGTCTTACACTTAAAAGCAGGTCGAGTGAATTTTACGTAAGTGTTTTGTAATATGTAAGACAGATAGACCGAGTTGATTCTACAACTGTTTTGTTTTAATATACTTAGTTTAAGATAGCTGCAAACATCATTATATTCCTGCAAAGCTGGCATACAGCATATCACCAATAAAAACTTATATATCTCTTGTCAGTATATTATACGAAAAAACCGACCTTTAACCGACGAGCGTGTATAGTACGTAGGTATATGGATGTGGAGGAAGGAGAGAGGTGTGTCAGGATCGTGCCAAATGGAAGTCCATAGTCTCTGCCTACCCCTCTGGGTGACAGGCGTGAGTGTTTATGTATGTATGTATGAAATAAGAAATAAATATAGGCATATATTTCGAAGACATGAGAAGTCCGCCAACACGCATTGGGGCAGCGCGGCAGACATTTCCTTGCCCCAAAAATCCCCCTCGGAAATGAGAGAAAGGCCTGTGCCAGCACTGGGACGTATATAGGCAGTAACTTAATAGATCCACTGCTGAACATAGGCCTATGTTCAGCAGTGGACTGTGAAGGCTGTAATAATGATGATGATGATAAATAGATCCAAATTAAAAAATAAAAACTTTTAGCCAACCTTAAAAACAAGTTTGGTGTGAGTTGATCCAAATAGGATTCCTGCTGATTGTAACGACTTAGGGACGTACCATACTAGAGATGAGTCATAATATGAATTGAGAATATTATATCATATTAGTGAATTCAAGATTTTGGAACATTTTAGATAATTTATAGAATTTAAATTATCTTAGTAGTTATTAAAGTCATTACTGGAATAGCGCACAACGCTACAAGGTAAATTGATTTATTTTTATGGAAATAAGTTACCGTCTTAAATATTAAGTAAATTAAATAATAAGAGGGCCATTAGAGCTATTTACAACCTAAAACCGAGAGAGTCTCTTAGAGATAAATTTAAAGAAATAAATATATTAACCTTTGCCTCTCTGTACATTTACGAAAATTTAATGTATGTTCACAAAAATAAAGGTAGTTTTAGTAAAAAAAGTGATATACATTCTGTAAACACTAGGGACAAACACAAGCTAGTGATACCAGTTTCTCGACACCACAGAGTCAGTAATTCATTCTTGGGGCAATGTATACGCTATTACAACAAGGTCCCGGAAAGTGTACAGGCTCTTTCTATTACCAAGTTTAAACGTTTTGTTAAGCTAAAACTGTATAAAAGGGTTATTATAGTATAAATGAATACATGGTTGATAATAACCCCTGGGTATGAGGTGGTCGCTTTCAAGTAGTTTCTAAAATAAATTTTGTACTTAAATAGTTTGTACAACCATTAATGTAAAATTTACTATTAAAAAAGTCCCGCTGGGTTTCTTGCTGGTTCTTCCCAAGACAGAGGTTTTTTCGAACCAGTGGTAAAGTAAAAAATGACTTTCAATAAGAATTACACATGTGATCTATATTGAATAAAAAAAATTATTCTATTCTATTCTATTCTATTAAGCATTCTTAATCTTTCAGTTACTGGTTTAAATACGTAAAACTTTGACGTTTGTAAAACGTACGTAACACCCATCCATCTATTACAAATTTAAAGTCCACAGCTGAATATAGTCCTTCCCCTTAAATTCCCTCATAAGGGCAGGCGTGGCATTAGCCATAATTGTCACTCTTGGCAAGCGGGATGACAAGAGCAGTTTTTTTGAAATATTTGGGTTGTTATAAGGCGACTGCTGATGATGAGGTCCCGGGTTCGAATCCCAGGTAGGGCCAAAACAAATCAGTTATTGAGTTTTTCCTACAAGAAATTTTTAATAGCTGCCCGAAGTCAAGAAGTTGGCGGTGTCTCACCCCCGCGCCTCGGAAAGCACGTAAATCCGTTGGCCCTGCGCCTGATCTCTCTCCGGTCGTGTCGGTTTATAGTCCCATCGGTCTAAGAAAGTAAGGGAATAGAGAGTGCACTTGTGCTTGCGCATAAACTTGGGCACTATAATCCTGTCCTGTTTTGAGTCTGCGTTGAGGCTGGCTGCCGTGGCCGAAATTCGGTCTGAAGGATATTATTATTATTGTTATCAGGAATATGTTGTTGCCCATCTCCTGTTTCATTTCACTCTGTCGGCTCTTACGACAATCACGGGATGATATGGGAAGTGGATTCTCATACCCGTCATTACAAGCGATTAAACATTTTACGGCGAACAAGTTATTATCCTGAAACTCTTCACCGGTGGATTTGAAAACGTTTTTTTAAGCTACTGGACTGGAAAGTATACGATATTAACAGGCATATGTTTAGCAATGGACTTCTGAAGAGCTGCAATAATAATGATAATGAAGATAATGATGATTATCCTGATTTCATACTACGCTAAAGAACATTACAATTCTTATTCAGCAGTCCACTGCTGGATATAAGCCACTTGTCATACAATTGGTTGTAGGGAGGATTTACCTTAATCGTCACATTTGGCAGAAGGATTCAAAATCGCTGTTCTAGACGTCTCGTAGCTTTGTCTCTGCTACCCGGTACGGGTCTGGGTATTAACGCCTGGTGTAAGTGAGATGGTTATACGCCGTCCAACCATAAGATTTGGAGGATTTGTCTTAATTGTCACACTTTTTTTACGCGGTAGAGCCATTTTACAGCTATATTGTGGTTGTAGCACGAATGGGTCGTCTCGACTGGGGAAGGACCACGCTCTCACATAATACCAGCGTGAAATAGCAGCTCAATGCTACTGTGTTTCGTATAGTGAAAGAAACTGGAAACCTTTTTTACTGGGTATGAGGCTGGGTATGATATCCATCTTAGTCCTCAGAGGTGACAACTCATCTGCAATTTAGTTCTTAATGGAAAATAGACGCAGATGTCCATGGGCCACAGCATCCACTTACCATCACATGATCTGTGTGCTCGATTGTCACCATTACTCTATAAAAAAAATTGGCCAATTAATCCAAAGGATACCTAAACCTTATTTCTAAAATGTGAATATTTGGCTTTTCAGAAATTTTTATTTCCTTACGTCGAAGAAATAACATTCGTGGAATATAACTAATTTTACGGATATTATCGCGTTTAATTTAAACATTTTAAGGGTACTTTACAGCACCCATGTCTACGGGGGGACTAAAGTTAAGTTAAAAAGTAAAAATTAACCGCGAAAAAATCCGTAAAATTAATTTTATTCCATGTGTAGTATTCGCGTAAATCTAATAAATTATTACATTTCATTACATTTCACTCGGCAGGCGGGTTGGTCGTACTTCCAGATGTCTCGCCCCTTTGAGTCTTTGACGCTATTCTTGTCGCACAACGAGGTATTTTATGTTTGTCGTAAACGAGTTGGTTAAACCGCCATCTATCGGAAGCCGAAAGATCTTATGATATGCCAGAGTCGAATCTACGTCACACGCGGGAAGGATTGTATGATCAAAGAATATATATTATTACTACGTAGTATGATGGTGGACGCACGGCGTGATTCTCTTAAGCCTAAAGTTACAAAAAATCTCTTAAGTAATAAACTTTTAAGATTTAATGTTTGTAACGTTAAGAGAAATCGTGGTTTAAAAGTATTCAAAGTCTAGCGAAAATGGAAATAAAACTTTTGAATTTTATCCGACTTTGAAAAGAAGACTTTAAAGCTCTTTGCTAACGCTTTGCGATTACACGTATTCTGACTTTACGTTGACTGAAGAGATTTTGTAATCTCTTAAAAAGGATTTGGGTGTAACCAAGATGTATAAAGTTGGTACAACTTTATTTCTATTCTATTTTCACGTGGTGTGCACCATGCATCACACTATATAGGCACGAATACGAATTATTTTTATTCAATATTATATTATACGCTGTGTAGTGGCGGCGTAAGTAAATTCACTACCCCATATCATCCCATGGGTGTAGTAAGAGGTGGTAGAGAGGAATGAAATAGGAGATTGCCAGAAGCATCTTCAACACAACAAAATATTAAAAAACTGCGTTTGCTAAGCATTTGCCAAATGTGGAAACTATATAAGTGTTGTGGTATTCCAGGCTCTTGACCGCAGCCTCCCAGAGTCCTCCCGCTGACGGCCAAGAAGGAGCGTTGAAGTGGAATTCGATCTCCATTTTGGTAAATTCAGTTAAGAATTCTGGATCAGAAATATTTTCTTTAATCTGCTTTATGTTTTGTTCTAGAACACGACTAGCACTGACGAAGTTTGTGCCGTTGTCGCAATATATGTGACGCGGTGCGCCTCGACGAGGTGCCATACGACGCAGTGTGGCCAAAAATGCTGACGACGTGAGGTCGTACACGAGTTCGAGGTGCACGGCCTTTGTTGCCATGCACATAACCCTTGTTTGTTTTTATGCCTCGACCTTTGCTTGCCTTGACGTCCACGTCCACGTAACCCGTGTAGTGAACTCCAGTATGATAAAAAGGTCGGGAGGGGTTTGTCCTGGCCTCAGGCAAATCACCCATGATCTGGGGTTGTATGCTGGGAGCGTGATGTCGGCAGGTTACACAGGTTCTTATTAACCTTTCAATTGTGCGATTTCCGCCAACAATCCAGTACTTTTGTCGAATGAATGCTGCCGTCAATCGCGCGCCGCCGTGAAATGTTTGTTATCTTACGCGCGCTATCAATGAGTAATTGTGTAAAGAGTAATTGTGTAAAGAGTAATTGTGTAAAGCGGCTTTTGTTCGGCAAAATTATTGGATGTTTCATGTTATATGTGATATTTGCGAATTCTAATCTGCCATCTACTCTTAAGATGCCATTTCTGTCTATGAACGGATTCAACTTTGATAATGTGCTCCTTTTCGGTACTTGTTTATCTCGCGTAATGTTAATAATATAGTCTTTGAATTCAGCTGATTGCACATGTTTTATTAATATATTAGTCGCTGTTTGTAACTGATATTGTTAGGTGGGGCTGCCTCTGTTTAGTTTTATCTTTTTTGACTCGTAGAATCCATGCCAATATTCTTACTAAGCGTGTAAATGAGCTTTGTTTTTCTATAAGTTGCTGTAAAATGTTGCTTTCTTCTTCTTCTTTTGATTTCTGATTTATTAAAACTTGCTTTTCCTCTTCGTTTGTTGTATATATAGGTTTGTTTTCCACATCTTGATTATATGTTAGTAGCCAAGAGGGCCCTTGCCACCAAAGCGGGTGGTCTTTTAGTTGTGCTGCTGTTAAGCCCCTGCTGGCTCAGTCTGCTGGATTGTCCTCCGACTTCACATAGCGCCAGCAGGCGGGGGGCATAGTTGTGATCACTTGTTTGACCCTGTTCGCCGCGAACGGCTTCCATCGTGCAGTGTCTCCGTGCAACCAGCCTAGAACAGTGGTGGAGTCACACCAACCAAAGATCTGTATGTTGTATGTACTTAGGCACTTGACAACCTTGTTCATCAATTTTGATAATAAAACTGCGGCATTTAATTCGAACCTTGGTATATTGATAGGCTTTTTGATAGGTACTAGTCGGGTTTTGGCGGCAACTAACACCACCATTGAATGATGATCTTTGCTTGTTCTGCAATATATGGCGCAGCCGAATGCTCTCTCCGACGAATCGCAGAAACCATACAATTCGACTAAGCTTTTTACTTTTGTTCCCAACCATCTAGGTATTTGTAGTTGATCGATCATTTTGATACCATGTTTCATGTTTATCCATTCTCCTTGGATTTCTTCGGGTAGTTCGTCAACCCACTGAAGATTCAGCGGCCATACTTTTTGGAAGACAAGTTTTAGTTTCAGTGTTATAGGAGCAATCAAGCCAATTGGATCGAATTGTTTCGAAATTTCTGACAAAAGACTTCGCTTTGTACATTTCTTCTCTGAGTCACTGATTTTTGATTGGAATGTGAAAATATCTTGTTTAGAAATCCAGCTGAGTCCAAGTGTTTTCGATGAATGTGCATGTTTAAAATCAAAATTTTGGTTGTCTTGTTTTTTGTTGATATTAAGTAGTTCCTCTTTGTTGGAATTCCATTTTCTTAAGTTGAATCCTCCTGACTGAAGCAGGAAAATAAGCTCTTGTTGTAATTCCAATGCTGACGTCATAAAATGGGCTCCATACAGAAGATCGTCCATATGCACGGCTTCTTCCAGGGCCTGGATTGCAGTGGTGGAGTAATCATTTCTTCGTTCATCGTTTGCTAATCGTTTAAGCGTCATCATGGCCAAAAATTGAGCAGCTTTTGTGCCGTAGGTGACTGCGCATAGTTGTAAGTCTTGTAATGCAGAACTTGGACAATCCCACCATATTATTTTTTGGAGAAGCTGGTCATCTCGATGGATCCATATTTGGCGAAACATCTTTTCAATGTCAGCCGTAAATACTATCTCAAACTGTCGCCACTTCATCAACAGTTCCTGGAGGTCTTGTTGTCAGCTTGGACCTGCATACATGACGTCATTGAGACTCGAACCTGTTGAAGTCTTGCATGAGCCATTGAACACTACTCGCAAGGCCGTAGTTGTCGATTCCGGTCGTTCTACGCCGTGGTGTGGTATACAACATTCGAGTCGACCCACTGAATCAGCGGGTTTCAAGTTTCCAAGCGCTAGGTACTCGTGAATGAAGGCTTTGTAATTTTGCCCAAAACTGTTGTTTTTCTAAACTTTCTAATTGTTTTCATATCCTGGTTTGAGTGGAAGTCTGACCTCGTATCTGCCATCACTGAGTCGCTTTGTTGTTTCTTCATAGTATTGAATACATTGAAAGTCTTCTGCTGATAAGTTGGAATGTTCAGTAATGTCCTCTGATTCCCAAAATTTTTCAATTTGTACGATGTTGTTCAAAATTACATTGCATTGGTATGTTTTTTTACTTCTTAACTACTAAATCTAGTCCAATTCCAGATCATCCTATAATAGTCAATCCTCAGAAGACAAAAGTTAGCGCGTTCACCGCTAAAAAGTACCCCTTTGTCGTATCTCCTCAGTTTCAAAGCACTCCCCTTGTTGCCTCAGCCAGTATCGGAATCCTCGGCGTCAACATATCGAGTGACGCGTAGTTTCGTGGTCACTTGGAAGAGAAGGCCAAATTGACCTCTAAAAAGCTTGAGGTGCTCAGCAGAGCGGGACAGTATCTCATGCCGGCACATCGCCTGCAGTTTTACAAGGCGCAGGTTCGACCTCACATGGTATACTGTTCCCATCTCTGGGCTGGGGCTCCCCAATGCCAGCTCCTTCCAATTGACCGCATCCAGCTCAGAGGGGCTCGAATCGTCGACGACCGAGTCCTTTCCGATCGGCTCGATTCCAAAGAGATGTTGCATCCCTTTGCATTTTCTTCCGCATTTACCACGGGGAGTGCTCTGAGGAATTGTTCGGATTAATCCCAGCCGCCAAATTTCACAGACGCACATTGCGGCAAAACTCCCGATACCATCCACACCATCTGGATGTTTGGCGGTCCACCACTGTACGTTTCACTAGGAACTTTCTTCCACGTACGACCTCTCTGTGGAATAGTTTACCACCGGCAATTTTTCCGGACCGATTCGACTTAGGGACCTTCAAGAAAAGAGCTTACTCCTTCCTAAAAGGCCGGCAACGCACCTGCAATTCCTCTGGTGTTGCAGTTGTTCATGAGCGGCGGTAGTCACATCCGCCAGGTGATCAGGTGAGACGTATGCTCGTTTGCCTTCTCTCCTATTAAAAAAAATTGACCTTTAATTATACTGGCTCTCAGCAGTGCACGCACTGGTGTATGGCCAAAAAATTTGGTATGTGGGTGGTACCCACGCAGCGGACTGCTAGGCAGAAAAGGAGAGACCACCTAGAAACTTTTTATGGCATGTCAATGTCATCGCCATCGTTATTGTCATTGACATCGTCATCGTCATCGTCATCGTCATCGTCATCGTCATCATCATCGTCATCTACATCGTCATCGTCATCATCATCGTCATCGTCATAGTCATCGTCGTCGTCATCGTCATCGTCATCTATATCGTCATCATCATCGTCATAGTCATCGTCATCGTCATCGTCATCGTCATCTATATCGTCATCGTTATCATCATGGTCATCGCAAACGTCATCGTCATGGTCATCGTCAATGTCCGACACACCAAGGCTACCTGAAGTGACGATATAGATATGTACTCATGATAAAGTGCGCAAATACGCGTGCATTACAACATAAAATATAAGAAAAATAGTAAGCAGATCGTTAGTAATTCGTCGCAAATATATGGTACGTATGTAAACCAGTACGTGAAGTCCTTCAGAAGCTCTTTAATTCCGTCCTCCATGGTGGCACTATACCGGAGGCGTGGACCAGAAGTGCGGTGGTCTTGTTCCTCAAGAAAGGCGACAACGCCCTCTTGAAGAATTACAGACTGATTTCTCTTCTGAGCCTCGTCCACGTGCTGTTTTCGAGAGTCATTACGAATCGACTCGCACGCAGACTTGACGACTTCCAGCCTCCCGAACAAACCGGTTTCCGAAAATGCTTTAGTATTATAGACCACAATCTTCCACTTTGCCTTGCGTACGTGGACTATGAGAAAGCCTTTCATTCCATCGAAATTTGGGCGGTGCTGCAGTCCCTTCAGCGGTGCTAAGTTGACTGTCGGTATATCGAAGTGCTGAAGTGTTTGTAGAGTAGGGCTACGATGGCTATCCTAGTACAGAATTAGACTACGAAACCTATCCAACTGCAGAGAGGTGTAAGACAGGGTGACGTTATATCCCCGAAACTCTTCACCGCTGCATTGGAAGACGTTTTCAAGCTACTGGACTGGAAAGGATACGGTATTAACAGCAATGGCGAGTACATCATTCACCTTCAATTTGCCGACGATATAGTCATTATGGCAGAATCGCTGGAGGACTTAGCACTATGCTCAATGACCTTAATAGTGTTTCCCAACGGATAGGTCTTAAGATGAACATGGACAAAACAAAGATAATGTAGTTGTTGGGGCACTAAGCTCGAAGTTGTTGACGAGTATGTTTACCTGGGACAAATAGTCCGACTAGGTAAGTCCAACTTCGACCGAGAGGTCAATTGACGGATTCAACTCGGCTGGGCAGCGTTCAGGAAATTACGACACATCTTCTCGTCATGTATACCTCAAAACTTGAAAACGATTGTATAACCAGTGCGTGTTGCCAGTGATGGCCTATGGATCTGAGACGTGGTCCTTCACTGCTGGCCGTATGAGGAACCTCAAGGTCGCTCAGCGAGCTATGGAAAGGACTAAACTGGGGGTTTCTCTGCGTGATAAACTTAGAAATGAGGATATCCACATTAGAACCAGAGTGACCGACATAGCCCAACGGATTAGTAAGCTGAAGTGGCAATGGGCCGGTCATATAGCTCGAAGAACCGACAAGCGATGGGGAAAAAAGGTTCTCGAGTGGCAGCCTCGTAACGGTAGGCGAAGGTTAGGGCGACCCCCCACTAGATGGAGTGACGACCTGGATGGAGTAAGACATGCAGGAAGTCGATGGATGCAGGTGGCGCAGGACCGTGCTTTGTGGCATTCCTTGGGGGTGGCCTATGTTCAGCAGTGGACTTGTGAGGGGATGTAATGATGATGATGATGATATGGTACGTTTTCCCGTGATGGTTTTCTAAAAAAAATTCTATAAACAACAACTCTCTCTCTTTACTCTCGATCTAGCAAGTATTTTATAGACACCACACACGGCCAATCCTGACATACGACCGTCCTCGGGCGTGTATCTTTATGAATTCACTGTAGCAAACACTATTAATCACCACTTCTTCCGCTCGGCTATCCTGACATGAATAGGTACACTGATTACGTTTGACCTCATGCAAACTAACACTAGCAAAGGCGTCCTTTTGACCAGTCATCATTTCATATGACAACATGGACCGGACAATTGGCTCTTTCCACTAAACTCACACAGACACAGCTTGCACGACACTATTAGCATCGATAGAAGATATACGCTTTAACAACACATACCCTCTTGTAAATATACTAACATCCTCAATCATACAATAATCGACAGTGTGCGTCCTTCGACCACGCATGGACCGCGGACAGCACCACAGTCCACGTGATGATAAGTGGATGCTGTGGCCCATAGACATCTCCATTTATCCTGAATTAGGAATCACAACGCAAATGCGTTGTCACCCTTGAGTACTAAGATGGAATGCCTTGTTTCCAGTAAAAAGGGTCTCCGATTCTCTATTCTCATCATACAAAACACATCAACCTTAAGCTGCTATTTTACGCTGGTATTCTGTGAGGGCGTTGTCCTACCCTGGTCGAGCCGACTGATTCGTGCTACAACTATTATAGATGCAGCGTGGCTCTACTACACGTCTCCCTATCTGTTCGTGAAAAATCATTACAATCGGTTCAACCATTTCGAAGATTAGCCCGGACAGTCATACAGGCGGACAAAATCTTTAATAATGTTATTCATGTTTCGATGACATGCAAAAAACCCCTCAGCTCAATAAAAGGCAGTTATTTAGATATTACAGACAGACACTTTAATTTTATTTATATGTGTAAATCCAAGCACAGAAAATTGTATTTTGTTAACTCCTTTCACTACTTACCATTTCACGTATGTATGTGTTCACGTATGCAACTAACTAATATGGGCGGGGCTGGTATTAGAGGCATTCATTCCAAATAAATTCAACCTTGAAAAGTCAAATTATGCAGTATTCAATCTTCGACGTCATCGATTTTTGGAAAAAAACTTCGAAATATTTTCCTGTATTATTTTCTGTTTCCACTTGATCTACTTTCAAAGCAACTAAATCAGAAGGCGGCATGTCATCTCTTATGAACTAAAAACGTTCATATCTATTCCCATCTTGCAGTACCGTGTAGTGGCGGTGTAAGAATATCCACTACCCTATATCATCCCGTGGGTGTCGTAAGAGGCAACAGATGGAAACAAATCAGATGGACAGCAGCGTCTTCCTAATAACGACTAAAATTAAAAAAACTGCGGTTGGAAAACTGCTTATCAAGCGTGGCAACTATAGCAAATATCTTCCCTATGAGGCAATCTATGGCCTGGCCTATGTTCGGTAGTGGATTTTAATAGGCTGTAACGGTAAGTCCTATCCATTCCTTAATGGTGAAAACTAAACCGTCGTATTCGTTTGGCTTTATACACATTTATTCATTAACAAGTAATAATCTACTATAAAAAAATTAAATGTCTAAAACCAAAGTATATTTTAGCGTATAATAAATAAAACAAATTTGGGACAGTCGGGTCATTCAAAACCGTCCAAATAGGTAGTCTGGGTTTTTTTGGATTCGATAAATGCTAAAATAAACAATTTAAAAAAATCCAAGGTGCCTAGAGGATATTTTTAATTATTTTTGACTTAGATATATAACTGGGTTGGGCCATAGATTTTGCCATTTTATAATATAAAAACTTCTGTTATCGTAGAAGCAATGAAAAAGTAACGAATATTGATTGTAAGGCTGATTTCATAATGCGCTATTTTTAGCGTGAAAGTTTGAGTTATGAGATGTGCTTGGACTACAAACTTCAGTCCGAAATGTAAAGGGATATAGTTCGCCAAGTTCATTTTAATAGCAGAAAAATATCAATGATGGATATTCTCAAAATTTCTTAAAGCAAAAGAGACTAAATTAATAACAATAATTATTTTTATTTTTATTTTACTATAAAATAATGAGATTTTTTTTTATAAAATGAGAGTGACAAGAGAGCACACAGCTCACCTCATGGTAAGTGGATGCTTCGGCCCATAGACATCTACATCTATTTTCGATTAAGAATCAAAATTAAGATGCGTTGTCACCCCCGAGGACTAAGATGGAATGCCTCGTATCCAGTAATAAATAAATAAATAAAATATTTAAATAAATAAATTAATTAATTATTAATAATAAATAAATAATATAAATAAAAAAAATCCTTGTGTTCCACAATTAATTTTCGGCTTGCTAGAGCTCCGGTAGCTAGACCCTGTCATCGATGCCGTTGGGCTACTGCCTATATTTTTTAATTTTTTATCTTCTAAAAATATTTAAAAAAAAATATTTGTAAGTTTTTTTTTTAAATTAATAAAGGATCTCTACTTAGAAACTATTGAGCAAAAAATAGGTCAGTGCAATAACAAATTATTTCTAATATTATTCAATTAAAATAAACCATATCGAAATCGTTACTCAGCTAATATTCACTTATTGTTTGTTTTCACTTGGACGAATTAATCTTATTTTAATTTTTAAACTGTACGATACCTTCATTACAATTTGCCAAGTACTTTGTTTTTTACAAACAGTCAAAACTCGAGAATATTTTTTTTTTCGAAATGTGGTAAAATCTAAGGCCTTACCCAATTAAGTTTATATGAATCCTAAAATACCTTTCCCAAATTCGTCATCAGCTCTTGAACTAAAATGAACCAAATTATAATAAATATTTCTTTGAATAAAACTACTTTTACGGATTCTATCGCGTTTATTTAACTTATTTTTAATTCCCGACGATTCGGGTGCTTTACTGCACCCATGGTCACGGGGACTGAGGTGACTAACGTCCCGATGTCAGAGTTAACCCGGAGTATCTTCAGCTTTTTAGTTATTAGTTTTGATCCGATCTACGCAGAATGAACTTACTGTGTCTTGAATTCTTGCAGTGAGCTTGAGTTTAGTTACCTCAGTCCACCACCACCTCAGTCTTCCGTGACCATGGGTGCTGTAAAGCACCCGAAACATCGGGAATTAAAAATAAGTTAATTAAACGCGATAGAATCCGTAAAATAAGTTTTATTCAATGTGTAGTGTTCGCGTAAATATAAGAAATCATTACATATTTCTGTATTTCGTACCTACCCTATTATCTTTATACGAGATTATATTCGACACGGTGGAAAACAGCAATTTCAAAACATTGTTTCGATTAAACTTTTAATAAAAAGTAATAAAATAATTTCCACATAATAGCTTCAGAAGCCGGTGCCAAGACACAGTGTATAGAAGAATTAAAGTCTCGAATTCAAAAGCTAGTATGAGGAATTTATTTAATTTTTTAATTCCTTTCAGGTCGGCTTTTAATTTTAATAAAAAAGTTTGACCTATTCTATTCTATTCTATGAATTTTGGGTGACTATCACAAGTTCAAGGTCTAGAATGTCGTCAAAATAGTTATCTACATAAAAAAGTTTATAGCCTATTTTTACACCCTTAATGGTGGATTTTTTTCTTTAAATTTAAATTGTACCACCTCTGAAGGACCTATTTTATTAAAGAAGAATCGTTAAAATCAGTTATAGTCGATTTGAAAACCTTTATTTTGAAGTCTCTTAAAAATGAGATTATATTTACAAAATAGTGGCTACAATAAAAAATAAGACCTCAAAATATGTACATAAACACAGTTCTTTATAATTTTCAATAGCAACACTAACAAACAGCGAATATGTAATAAACAAACACAGCTGCTGCGTTGGAACAATATCGTTTCATAAAAATTTTCTCGTAGCTCTCAAATGATGTTTCAAAATGAAGGCCATACTTTAGGAGCTCTAAATGTGCTATTGTTGTACCAAATTGTAATAATCTGTTACTAAATAAACCTATCTTTCTTTATTTCTTTATTCTAAATAGGTAATGAGGTTCGTTTTGATATTATAAAAATCTTTGGGCATTTTTATTATTACGACTATTTTAAGACTTTATATGTATAAGATCAGCATCATTATCATTACAGCCCTTCACAAGTCCACTGCTAAACATAGGCCTCCCCCAAGGAATGTCACAAAGCACGGTCCTGAGCCACATGCATCCATCGACTTCCTGCATACCTTACCAGGTCGTCACTCCATCTAGTGGGGGGCTGCCCTACACTTCTCCTACCGGTACGAGGCTGTCACTCGAGAACCTTTCTTCCCCATCGGTTGTCAGTTCTTCGAGTTATTTTTTTATATATGAAAGGGAGCAAACGAGCACACGGCTCACCTGATGGCAAGTGACTACCGCCACCCATGAACAACTGCAACACCAGGGGAATTGCAGATGCGTTGCCAGCCTTTTAAAAAAGAGTGGGCTCTTTTCTTGAAGGTCCCTAAGTCGTATAGGTCGCATCTCCTATAAAAAATAGGTTCAGTATGCCTCTCACCATTCTGTGATCGCTGCCAGGTTTCAATTTTCCACACAGGCTTCTGAAAGAAAGAGTTCATCATAAAGAGTCCCTCTTTCTCCATGATGTCGGCCCGCTGCTGGCCCCTTGGGTTCCATTGCCTCATTTCGAATTTCCCTACCTTCACCTCACCGATCTCTCTTTGTGCCTTGCTTTGCGGCTCTAGAGATATACTCATACATTTCCTCCACCTCCTCATCGGGATGTGCCGAGGTTGGTGCGTAAGCCTGTATGACCTTCCGTGAATACCGTTTGGTGATTCTGAGTATAAGGTACGCAACCCTCATTGACACACTCTCAATCGTTACAACGTTGTTAATGAGAGACTTGGGGATGATAAATCCGACACCTCCTTGGGACAGATGTTAGATTCAAGATATAACAAGTTGCCGGATTCGAGGATTACCGTGTCCTCCCCATCTCTCAGGATGTTCTCGTCAGTCCTCAGGGTGCGTGCATTATATGTTGCCAGGTCATTTTAGGTGGCAATAGAACCTCCAGCATTCCACATCCACAAATTTCAACAATCAATTCTACATTCACACACATTATGCGTGAAACATTTGTTAGCATATTTTAATAATATGTATTGTTAAAACTAACATTGTGGGTAATTAATTATTTTCTTGCAATAAGTCTGCGGGTACATTAATATTTTAGATTTAGTTGAGTTATATATTTTCGTTTATATTTATAACTATGATGTAACACTGTTTAAGATAATTAAAATAAATATAAATCATGTTTTATAATGTAAAAACTCGCGTAATAATATCCAATTTTATTGGAAACTTGTAACGGAAACCAAACAAGCAGCGCCATCTGTAGTTTGGCAATGGTAAATTACAAGCCTCTAAAATACAGATGACGTCGGCTTGTGGGCAGAGTTTTTCAAGAACTGTTGAGTAGAGAATACGTACACGGAAGATAAATTGTGAGTATTGATAGGAATTGTTATACTTATTTTGTTATTCTGTATGTCTTATGTACATTTATTATGATGGATATCTGTAACCTTGTTAAGATTTAGTGATATTTTGTACAATTAAGAAAATATATGATATTAGTGACGAATTAAGTAACTTTAAGTCACACATTACTGTCGGTCTATTTTTGAATTATTCAAATACATTGCCTATTTCTCGAGATTCTTAAATGAAAGCAAAAATCTTGTTTCTCATTCTTATTCTATGCTATACTTACTTATTTTAAGCACTTTGAAGTCGGCTTTTACTTTGTGTTATAAGTTATAATTATTATTTATTATGAATTGCATTGCCATACTCGCCTTGCGAAGGCAAGGATAAGTAATGTCGGACTTGGGCTAACAAAACCCCATGGTGCACCTTGCAGCCATGGGGAAGCTTTCGTACACATCCGGGGCAAAAAAAAGGATAGGGCGCCAATTTTATAATCCATACATATAAGACCGTGTTCACATTGAAAGGGTTTTGATTTTATTCTTATAAAAGAGCATAAATCTAAATATTTGGAAAAACCATCTTGAAATGTTTAACGTACATTACATTCAAACAAAAATTGTAGAGAATAAATCTACAATAATGTTTTAATTTTTTTATAGAAGAAGGGCAAAGAGAACAACTGCAACACAAGGAATTGCAGGTGGAATTGCAGTCGTATCGGTCCGGAAAAATTAACCGTTTTGCTGAATCACCGTTCGTAACAACTTTTTACTTGCCTGATTTAAGATCTTAGCGCTTCCTCGAATGTCCTTTTTTGTTGATATTTTGACACACGTAGGAATGAGATTATGGTCTCTGCATCTCTTCAAGAAATTTAAAGATGTTATATATCTTGCGCGCTTGGTCTTGAGATCTTCTAATCGGCGAATTTTATTGGCTATTACCAGTCCGTACTGGTTCACATAATGTTTTCTTATATTTACGCGAAGACTACACATTAAATGAAACTAACTTTTACGGATTATATCGCGTTTAATTTTACTTTTTAATTCCCGACGTATCGGGTGCTTTACAGCACCCATGGTCACGGGGGACTGAGGTGTTTGACGTCCCAATGTCATAGTTAGCCCGGCTACCTTCAGTTTTTTAATATTAATTTTGGTTTGATCCACGCAGAATGAGCTTACAGTATTTTGAAGTCTAGCAGTGGTATACTTGGGTTTGGATTTAATTTTATTAATTATAGGATCCCAAGCAGATGGCAGCACCATCCATCTTCTCTATTGAAATTAGGATGTTAATGATTCAGCAAAACGGTTCGATCTACAATTCATAAATAATACCATAGACAATTTGTCCAGTGAGTTAAAGACAGTTTTAACGACATTTGATTTTAATAATTGCATTGAAACTCTAAACAAACGCGAAACATCGAAATATAATGAATGCAAAAATAAACAAATAGAAAAATATCAAAAATTAACTATCAAATCAAATGCCAAACATCCATGGCAACGTAGAAACGAAACTCAACAACCGTTGACCACAGACGCAAACAATAAACAACGCACGGTCTATAATCTGTCAAAACAAACACTGGACGAACCTACAATAAAAGTATTGTCGAAGGGCTTGAATTTTGCAATATCACCGCAAAAAATCCCGTACGAAGAAATTATCTGTAGCGTTGAGGATTGTCTGTTTAAGAATAATATTGGTAAGGAGGATTTAGAGGCCATACGTCAAGACATTTCGTCCTTGTTACGTCGAAGTTCAGCGCCGAAACTAAATCTTCCCAAAAACGAGTTTAAAGCGCTGTACAACTTACGCAACAGACCAGAGCTCACGATTCTCCGCGCGGATAAAGGAAATGCTACGGTAGTAATGGACACGTCAGAGTATAATTTCAAAATACAACAACTTTTATCGGACGAAAGTACATACAAAAAGGTCAAAATAGACCCTACAACTAATACACTTAAAACAACTACTGATTTAATAAAGAAATACTCCGAAAAATTAGATCTCGACGTGAATTCGACAATACCAACATGTGCCAAACCACCGAGGTTGTATGGGTTACCGAAAATACACAAACCAAACGCTCCACTACGTCCCATAGTGAGCCAGATCGATTCACCAACTTATAAGTTGGCTCAACACTTGGCAAAAATACTATCACCACTGAGAGGACATACCAGAGCACACACAAAGGATTCATACCATTTTGTTAGTGAGATAAAGACCTACATCTCGCTAATAATGAAACTATGGTCAGTTTTGATGTTCAGTCACTATTCACATGCTTACCTATTGAAGACTGCATCTCAATCGTAACTAGGAAGCTAGAAGATAACAACATGCCCACAGAATATGGAATACTACTTAAGCACTGCCTCACATCTGGCTATCTATTGTGGAAGGAAGAGTTCTACAAGCAAGTAGATGGTGTGGTGATGGGCTCACCTGTATCTCCTGTAGTCGCCGACATATTCATGGAGGACTTTGAGGAGAAAGCCCTTCTTACTGCTCCTGTAAATCCAAGATTCTACAAGCGGTACGTAGACGACACTTTCACAATTTTACCATCTGACAAAGTAACTGTATTTTTAAACCACCTTAATTCCATAAACTCTAAAATACAATTCACAATGGAGTTAGAAGCAAACAATTCTTTAGCTTTCCTAGATGTTTTAGTCATCCGAAATCCTGATAACACTATTGGTCACACTGTGTATAGGAAAAGACTCATACCAACCGATATTTAAATGGTGAATTACACCATCATCCATCACAGTTAGCTACCGTGGGAAAATCTTTGTTTCAGAGAGCACGAGGATCTGTGACAGAAAACATGTGGTCTCTCTTACATAGGACAAACAAAAGATCTATAAAACCCGCGTAAAGAACATATAGCTGACTTGAAGCACCGACGTATCGGAAGTCTGCAGTTTGTGAACATGTTCAAGATCGTCCCTGCCATTACATTAGATTTGATAGACCAAAATCCTCGCAAAAGAACACCGATTCCTACCTAGGATGATTCATGAGGCTATTGAAATTAAAAAACATCCTAATTTCAATAGAGAAGATGGATGGGTGCTGCCATCTGCTTGGGATCCTATAATTAATAAAATTAAATCCAAACCCAAGTATACCACTGCTAGACTTCAAGATACTGTAAGCTCATTCTGCGTAGATCGAACCAAAAATTAATATTAAAAAACTGAAGGTAGCCGGGCTAACTATGACATTGGGACGTCAAACACCTCAGTCCCCCCCGTGACCATGGGTGCTGTAAAGCACCCGAAACGTCGGGAATTAAAAAGTAAAATTAAACGCGATATAATCCGTAAAAGTTAGTTTCATTTAACTCATTAACTTATTAACACGATCTTTTTATCAATACGTTTAGAATATAACTAATATTTAATTGTTAATTTTGTCCTAGTTGTTGGTGTAGTTTTGTTGAGACCTACCAAGCGTTTGTAACTAGATCTAGACATGCGTGTATAATGTTCGTGTAAGTATTTTTACGTATAATGAATATGAGAATGATAATTATAATAATATATGAGAATGCTTTAAGGCATTAAGGCCGCCATATGTACGATTTTTCTTTTGTGCATAAAAGTTTAAATAAAAATAAAAATAAAATAAATATAATATGCATTAATGCTTATAAACACTAGTGTCGAAGTTTGACCGTGAATCAAGTCTGTATACTCGGCAAGCTGTGTTTCGTTTTCAACTGCACATTAATTATTACACAGATATTTAATGTATACAACATAATTTTTTTTTCTTATATTAATACTTATACGTTAATGTATATTAATACATTTCTTCTTGGTATTAACTTTATCTATGCTGAATCTCACACAAGCGCAAAATATGACTAAAAGAGTGTGCAGGGTTTTCTCTTCACATATAAATAAATAAATGCTGTTATATTGGAATAATTTTTTTATGCATTGTTTTTGTGTACTTGTGTTCTCTTTATGTCTTTATTTCTATCTATATATTTATTAAAATACATTATATTTTCTTTTCTGACGTTCGAATTACACGATATGGGTAAGCTACTTAGTGTTATTGCCCAAGTACATAGTAGTTTATCCGTCTCGAATAAAGCAGATCAATATCTCGTGAGTTATTATTTCTGTTTCAGTCTGAGATGGAAGAACACAATAGTAAGGAAGGGTTAAACTCTCCTATATTACAACGAAACGAAGATCTAAAGCACGTACAAGGTCGACCTTCATTGCAAAAGCGTGTTCCCAACCGTCGAGATCGCCAGTCCCGAACACGTTCAAGGACACCTGAATCTTTGGTATGACTGAGGTAGTCACGACCGAAGCCGAAGCCGCGGCCGCAGTTGTGGCCTTAGCCACAGACGTGGCCTTAGCACCAGACCTGACTTCAATCTATCCAACTGCCATCCCACAGCCAGTCGCGACACCGTCACCGCAGCCGTCAGCCCAGCGATCATCACAGGCGTGGTAATCGCTCATCCATCCGACATCAAAGAGTTGGTACTCCGCGCAGCACGTCTCGTGACCTAATGGGTGGTCATTTTAGCCGTTCTCCTGACAGCCCTCGACGACGCGAGTCTCCTCGCAATAGCTGCACCAGAACCGGAATGCAAGGTAACTTCGGTGTTCATGAGCCCGCAATGTCTAATTCTGACAACAGTCTTAAGCTTTTAATGCACACATTGAAATCTTTAACGCCTTCAGATTCAGATAGGATAAGTTCACTTAATAATGCCATACCAGAATATGACCCAGCTAGAAAGGAGCAAACAATTACTATGTGGTTACATAAGGTTAACGAGTGCGCAACCGTATATGGTTGGAGCGAACGGCAAACAATACACTTTTCTCTCCCGAAGTTAAAAGGCGTGGCACAAAGGTGGTACGAAGGATTGCCATCTGTACTCTTTTCCTGGTCGGAGTGGCAATCTAAATTATTGTCCGCATTTCCATCTGGGGAAAACTATGGTCAAATGCTTAGTGATATGTTAGCTAGAGCGAGCTAGGTTTGGGGACTCGTTAGAGGAATACTTTTACGATAAGATTGCGTTAATTAATCGATGCAGTATAACGGGGAAAAGAGCGGTAGAATGCGTATTGCACGGCATAGATGATCGATCAGTCAGATTAGGAGCGGAAGCGGTACAGTATGAAGATTTGGATAAACTTTTGACCTATTTGAGAAATTCTAGAAACATTAAGCAACACGACGATCGAAGGTTAGGTAGGGTCCAGAGTTTTAGATCACGCACCACTGGTAATACGGCCCGATGCTATAATTGTAAACAGGAAGGCCATATTATAAATAAATGCCCACAACCGATTAAAACTTGTAGTTGATGTTCTAAAGTAGGTCATCTGGCAGAAAACTGTTATTCCAAGCTATTACCATCTCAAAAAGCCATCAATTTTGTGATTAATAACCATAATAGTAATAAATATTACAAAACTGCCATCGTGAATTCCATACCAATTGAATCGTTTGTTGATCTTGGTAGCGAGTGCTCTATGCTCAAGCAATCAGAATTATCGAAACTAGGAATAAAAGACGTTCAAACTGATAACCTACCCTCGCGCAGAGGTTTTGTTAACGCCATTCTAAGATCCTTGGGTAAAGTTACTGTTAAAATCCTAGTAGATGATGTTGAGGCCAATGTTGAGCTGCTGGTTCGCCCCGATGACGTTATGACTGTTTCGCTTATGATAGGCCAGACATTTACCGAGCAACCACATTTAATTATTCAGAAGACTAGGGATGCCCTTAATATATCAAAATTATGTAATAACGCAACGATTAACTATAAGGTTGAATTATTTTGTGATAGAGACGTTAACGTTTGTGATATTTCGCTTATTGAAGTTTATACCAAGCCAAAGTTTGTCGGGGTCTTGTATGTTGAGGGAGGTATGAGACGAAAACCTTGTTTCGAATATAGCGTGTTAACTGGGGTCTATAAATTTGATAGTGAGGGCTGCGGTAAGATAGTAGTTAACTCGTTAGGTCCAGAACCAATTAATTTAGTAGAAAATTTACTTATTACGCGTGGTAGAATCGCTCTGGAGGAAGTTGAAAATAGAGTAATGCAAGTTTCGTCACTTAACACGTGCCCTACACCGAAGTCTATACAAATTTCTGATCTAAAGCTTGGTGATAGTTTAAATCAATCTGAAGTCGATCGTTTGGTAGTTCTTCTTAATACATATCGTAAGTGTTTCGCATTCGAACTTTCCCAATTAGGAAATTGCACTATAGTCGAGATGACCATTTTCCTGGACGACGACAAGCCTGTTGTTTACAGACCGTATAGATTGGCAACAAAAGAAAAAGAGATAGTTAGGGAAATGGTCAAAGAATTGCTACAAAACGACATTGTTAGGCTGTCCTCTTCACCTTACGCTAGCGTAAGGTGAAGAGGACTAGTCCAATAGTTTTAGTTATATTATATATTAAAAAGACCAATGAATATCGTCTATGTATTGATTATCGCGCCTTAAATAAAAAGACTATTAAAGAAAATTACCCGTAACCTTTGATAGATGACCAATTAGATGCATTGTCAGGTCATAAATTCTTTACAACTTTGGATTTAGCGTCCGGATACTATCAGATTCCAATTAAAGAACAGGACAAACATAAAACTGCGTTCATAACACCAGAAGGCCATTTTGAGTTTAATAGAATGCCTTTTGGTCTGGCGAGTGCACCAGCTACATTTCAACGCATTATACATCAAGTTCTAGGGGAAATACCCCATGGAGAAGCATTAGCATATCTTGACGACATTATTATTCCTTCTCATACCATCGATCAAGGGATCATAAAGCTACATTCTGTTCTTACATTACTAGGTAATGCGGGGCTTACGCTTAAACTCTCTAACTGCGAGTTCTTTGGCCTTTCCGTCGATTATTTAGGGTTTGAAGTTTCCAGTGAAGGAATATGTCCTGGTGCAAGAAAAATTAAAGCAGTAGAGCTTTTCCCGGTACCAACTAATCAACACAATGTTAGGCAGTTCTTAGGATTAGCTAGCTTTTTCAAAATTATTAAAGAAGGAGGCGGCAAGGAATGGGGACAGGAACAGCAGAATGCTTTCAACACCTTGAAAGGGCGTTGGTGAAGAAACCTATTCTGGCTCTTTATAATCCATCGGCTGAAACAGAACTTCACACAGACGCTTGTAAGCTGGGTGTTGCAGGTATTTTCTTGCAAAGATTCGATAAAATGGACTCCAACCTGACGCTTATTACAGCAAACAAACTACTCCAGAAGAGCAAAATTATTCCTCTTACGACCTAGAAACACTAGCTGTAGTAGCTTCTCTACAAAATTTCGCGTATATTTGGTAGGAATTCGTTTCAAAATTGTTACCGACTGTAACTCTTACGAGCCACATTTTAAAACGGATATGCTGCCATGTGTTGCTCGTTGGTGGACTCAAATGCAAGAGTTCGATTTTTCTATTGAATACAGACCTGGAACATCAATGGCCCATGTGGATGCTCTTAGCCGTAATCCAGCATTGCCTGACGAAGATCTTAAGCTTAAGGGTATTTTTCATGTCAAGGAAATTGACTGACTTGTTACTGTACAAAACTCTGATACCGACATACATCGAATAATTGGTATTTTAATTAGTCCTAATTTAAACATGTTTGATATTAAAAACAATTACAAATTGAAAAATGGCAAGTTATTTAGAAAAACTGCAGAGGGTGATAAGTGGGTTTTGCCTAGGGGCGTTAGATGGCAAATTGTAAAGCAAAATCATGACGACATTGGTCACTTTGGTTTGGACAAAACTCTCGCTCGGATTAAATCACACTACTGGTTCCCGAAAATGCATGAATTTGTAAAAAAATATGTAACCTCTTGCCTTGAGTGTACATATTCTAAATCGTCTGGGGGTAAAAAGCCCGAGTTTTTACATCCAATTAAAAAAATAGAGATTCCCTTTGACACAATTCACGTTGATCACGTTAGACCGTTCGTAAGAAGTAGTACAGGTTTCACGCATATTTTAGTTCTGATAGATGCATTTACTCGATATATATACTTAAAACCGGTTAAAAATACCAAATCTAGTACAACCATTAAAGTTATTCGCGAGTATATTAGTATATTTGGTGCTCCAAGACGTATTATTTCCGACCGTGGGACTGCTTTTACCAGTAATACCTTTAAAGCATTTGTTCATGAAAAGAGTATAAAGCACATTCTTAATGCTGTGTCTACTCCAAGATCCAATGGACAGGTAGAACGTTATAACAACATTATAATTGACTCTTTGACGGCAAAGTGTATCGGCACAGCAGATAACAAATGGGACTCCCACCTTCTTGGTGTACAATGGGGTATGAATAACACTTTTAATAAAGGTATTAACACTACACCATCTGGAGCACTCTTTGGTTTTAATCTTAGAAGTTCAAGCGATAGTAAAATAATAACAGCTCTTGAAACTATTGATAATTTAGAGCGTAATCGCCGTAATGTTGATACTATCCGAAAGGAAATAAACTCCCATATTAGTTCTTGCCAATTAGCACAAAAAATCGCTACGATAAATCTCGTTGTAAACCCATTAAATATAAAGTTGGCGATCTTATAAGAATAGAGAGACAAATTTCAGCTACCGGTAATAGCAAAAAACTTATACCTAAGTTTCAAGGTCCTTATAGAATCGTTAAGGTTTTTGATCATGACCGCTATCAAGTCGAAGATACCGCATTAACGCAAAGAAATAATAAACATTATTCTTCTTTGGTAGCTGTTGATAAGATAAAACCGTGGCTAAATTTCCAGAGACCACATGATACGATGTCAAGTGACGGAAAAGTGAATCCGAATCTGAATCTGAAATTGCGTCATAAATCTTAGAGGGCTAAGTTGTTTTATAAGTGCGTTCTAGACATCAAATTGATTTTTTTTTTGTGTTGTGTTTTGTTATGTGTTCAGGACAAGAGGGGCCTGCACTAAAGTTATAAATGTTCAGATTGTGTTCAGGACAAGAGGGCCTGCACTAAAGTTATAAATGTTCTAATGGTGTTCAGGACAAGAGGGGCCTGCACTATGTTATAATTTTGTAATCAGGGCGAAAGGAGCCTGTGGAACACTTAGAGGAGTGTTCAAAAATTGTTGTTTAATTGTGCGAGGACACACAATCTGTCAAATGGCCGAATCTGTTAGCATATTTTAATAATATGTATTGTTAAAACTAACATTGTGGGTAATTAATTATTTTCTTGCAATAAGTCTGCGGGTACATTAATATTTTAGATTTAGTTAAGTTATATATTTTCGTTTATATTTATAACTATGATGTAACACTGTTTAAGATAATTAAAACAAATATAAATCATGTTTTATAATGTAAAAACTCGCGTAATAATATCCAATTTTATTGAAACTTGTAACGGAAACCAAACAAGCAGCGCCATCTGTAGTTTGGCAATGGTAAATTACAAGCCTCTAAAATACAGATGACGTCGGCTTGTGGGGAGAGTTTTTCAAGAACTGTTGAGTAGAGAATACGTACACGGAAGATAAATTGTGAGTATTGATAGGAATTGTTATACTTATTTTGTTATTCTGTATGTCTTATGTACATTGTTATTATTATGGATATCTGTAACCTTGTTTAGATTTAGTGATATTTTGTACAATTAAGAAAATTTATGATATTAGTGACGAATTAAGTAACTTTAAGTCACATTACTGTCGGTCTATTTTTGAATTATTCAAATACATTGCGTATTTTTGAGATTCTTAAATGAAAGCAACAATCTTGTTTCTCATAATACTATGCTATACTTACTTATTTTAAGCACTTTGAAGTCGGCTTTACTTTGTGTTATAAGTTATAATTATTATTTATTATGAAATGCATTGCGATACTCAACTTGCGAATGCAAGGATAAGTAATGTCGGACTTGGGCTAACAAAACCCCATGGTGCACCTTGCAGCCATGGGGAAGCTGTACACATCCGGGGCAAAAAAAAGGATAGGGCGCCAATTTTATAATCCATACATATAAGACCGTGTTCACATTGAAAGGGTTTTTGATTTTATTCCTATAAAAGACCATAAATCTAAATATTTGGAAAAACCATCTTAAAATGTTTAACGTACATTACATTCCAAACAAAAATTGTAGAGAATAAATCTACAATAATGTTTTAATTTTTTTTATAGAAGAAGGGCAAAGAGAACAACTGCAACACAAGGGGAATTGCAGGCGGAATTGCAGTCGTATCGGTCCGGAAAAATTGCCGGTGGTAAACAATTCCACAAAGAGATTGTGCGAGGAAGAAAACTCCGCTACGAAGAAAACGCCAAGCATCCAGATGGTGTGGATGGCAACGTGAGTTTTGTCGCGATGTGCGTTTGTGAAATTTGGCGGCTGAGATTAATCCGAACAATTCCTTAGAGCAGTTCCCGTGGATGTCACACCACTTCGCAGCGCCAGTGAATCGAGCCGATAAGAAAGAACTCGTTTGTCGACGATTCGAGCCGCTCTGCGCTGGATGCAGTCAAGTGGAAGGAGCTGGCACTGAGGTGCCCCGGCTCAGAGATGAGAACAGTATTCCATGTGATGCCGAACTTGCGCCTTGTAAAGTTGCAAGCGGTGTCCCGGCATGAAATACCGTCTCGCTCTGTTGAGCACGCCAAGCTTTTAGAGGCTAATATAGCCTTCCCTCCCAAGTGACCACGAAACTGCACATCATTCGATATGTCGACGCCGAGGATTCCGATGCTAGCTGAGATAGCAAGGGGAGTACCCTGAAATTGAATAGATACGACAAAGGGGTTCTTTTTAGCGGTAAACGCGCAAACCTGTGTCTAATGAGGGTTAAACTGGACTTGATTTAGTCGTCCCCAATCCAAGACTTTGTTTAACAACGACTCGATTTCAGACACAAGTTTATTCTGGTACTCAATGACATGATCCCGAGAAATATTTGCTCGGCCGGTATAAAAAGTATCACCTGTACTGTCGTCCGCATAGCAATGTATGCCACTGGTTTGCAACATATCAGATATTGTGACGGGGCATTATTATTATTATTAATAAATAATAATTAAATTCAATATAAAGACATTTAAAAAAATATAATAGATATAATATTTTGAACAATTAAAATGTGTTAATAGGCATACAGTTCAAATACATTAATTTCGAATATTAAGTATTATAGTATAGTAAAGGCTTAATATTGTATTTAAGAACCTTTAAATTTATTAAAACTCTGCTTAAAATATATTAAATAATACAACTAAAAGTCGATTATATTACAACTACTATATAACAATTACTATAGGGCGAAAGGGGAAGAAACTGCTTTTTTACTATACTGGAGCCGTCTGTTCCCGTCACAGAGCAAAACCTGGCAGACCGAGTTCGGTACATCATGCGCTTGAAAATATTTGATGATGCCGAACTCGAACGACTACGGCGTGAGGCTATTTCCTCGTCGAATGAACCGGCTATAGTTGGGGATGCGGCTCCTCAGGCCACTGGATAAAGTAGAGGTTCTACAAGGCTTTCGTAGACACAGTTGCCTATATTTAGATACATCCTAAGGGATGGCACCGTCGACATCTGTCGAGCTTGTCGCCATCCCGGTGTGTCACTTAGGTATGTCATCTCTGGTTGTTCGGCGCTTTCTAAATCTAAGTACTTGCACAGGCACAACCTAGTAGCCAGGATTCTACACCAGGAGCTCGCTCTGAAATACGGTCTCGTGGTTCGGAAACTGCCTTATTATAAGTATTTGCCGGAAGCCGTGCTCGAAAATGACCGCGCCAGGCTCTACTGGGACCGGGACATTATCACAAACAGGACTATTCTTGCGAATAAGCTTAATATTGTGCTGATAGACCGGGCACAGTCAAGGATATTTTTGGTTGACATTACCCCATTCCTTTTGACGAGTACCTCGTCAAAGCCGAAAATATAAGCTGAGAAAATATCTGGACTTGGCTCACGAGGTGACTGATATGTGGGGTGGTCTGCCGACCGAAATTATTTGTGTGGTCGTTTCTGCGAACGGGCTAATCCCGGTCAGCCTCTCAGGTCATCTGAGGCGACTGGGACTCGGTGACGGACCGCTCCGGACTCAGATGCAGAAGGCAGTGCTCCTCGAAACCGCCCGCATCGTCCGTCGGTTTCTTTCCCTTTCTTCGTAAACCTCGGCCGTTTGGTCTCCCCTGCCGAAGGCTTCCATCTGGTTGAGTTTTTATTTATTTATGTATGTTTATATATTTATTTTATTTCATTGATATTTATGTATATTTATCACTTTCATTTACATTTATACATTTATACAGCTCAGACAGATGAAAAAACTATATAGATACCCCACAATAATAATAATCTCTATTTGCAAGAATATGGTTATACAGTGGTGCTTGAGTATAATTCGTTCTACATATTCTACCTTAGTGGTGTGCAAATATTAATGGTCAAGTAACCTATGCAACAATACTTATCGAATTTTAACTACATATATATTATTTAATATTATTCGGTTGATTTTATTATTAATTAATTATGTAACAGTGTCAGAAAAATGCCAATAAGATATATAGCTTAAGTAAGATTATTATTATAGCTCAATGTCAAATATTAATATTCTTATGTCAATAATTATATAATGTCAACTATAAATGTTACATACATATATCCAATTGTATTAATATATTTCTATATTTATATCAAATTTAGTAATTAAATAAGTCAAACTTTATATAAAATAATATCAAAAACATTATTTTTTTAAACATTGGAAGCTGACGTGTAATTAATAATATTCTCAAAATATCATTCATTATTACTCGTATGTAGGTCATTATCGTTTAAGAACTCTTATATAGAATAATAACATTTATAGTGAGTAACAATGCCAAAACAGATTTCTTAAATGAAAATAAACTTTTGCATTTTAAATTATCAGGTAATTTATTATAAATTCTTATTGACATTGTAGATGCATTATTTTTTGTAACTTTCAGACGATTTGCTGGTGCATTTAACCTACTCTTACTCTTACTTTCACTTACTTCACAATTACGTTGAAATAAATGTGGATGCTTATGAACAAACATGCACATTTCAAATATGTATAATGAAGTCATAGGCTTTTTAGTTTTGAACAAATACTAAAGAACCAACACCACAAAGAGCTCTTATGCAGCGTTTTTGTGCTTTAAATGCTTTATCCGAAGCCACCGAATACCCCCAGAGTTTACTACCATATTGTAGTATGGGTGAGATGTATCCATGACATCAATGCAGCTTTTTCTAATACAATATCTCTCTTTATTATATAAAATTATTATATAAAATTCAAAAACGAAATGATCTATTTTAGCATATAGGCTTTCTATATGAGGCTTCCAACTACAAAATTTATCAAATATTATTCCTAAAAATGTTGTGGAAACGACTTCTTCAATTATCAAGTTGTTATAAGTGAGTTTAATGTTATTTGAAATGTTTTGAGGGTTTATATTTAATAAATTTAGTCTTACTTAGAGCACTATTAACTGGGATTTCAAGTGCAGATCTGTTATTACCTTTAATTATAAGAGTAGTGTCATCAGCGAATAAAATGCATTTGCGTGTAGTAAAGTTATGAAGATCGTTAATGTATATAAAGAATAGCAAACGTCCCAGTACACTGCCTTGTGGAACGCCGAAACTGTTTGTAAGATATTAGGAGCGTTTTGATATATTTGTGTTCTTTATAACTTTTGTAATTTCAACACACTGCTTACGATTTTTAAGATTACTTTCAATCCAGTGTTGGGCTGTTCCTCTTATTCCACGCCTTTCTAATTTATCTAGTAGAAGACTGTGTGACACGAAATCAAAGCTTTGATCACATCAAGAAATACAGTTAAAAGTGGAGTTGGTGAATTTATATAATGAATGAATGAATTCAAATAATTGAAAAATGGGTTAGTTAATGAGAGTGTTCTTGTAATGATGTAGCGTGTTCTTGTATTACTGGAGGGTGTTCGTGTAATAATTGCTTATATTATGAAGTTGCCGGACACGCATACCCAAGGTTGTACTTAATACTGTTGCACAATGTATGGTCCTATATTAGGAACTTATAATAGTAAGGTCTATAATACAAAGTCATTAACATAGAAGGTATTTATGATGCATAAGCATTATGATAGCAGATATATGACTTGAAGTCCCATAGGTAAAAGGCATATAATAGTAAGGTCCATGAAATAAAGGCAAATATGTGGAAGGTCTCAAATATGTAAAAGCATTATATTGATAGAAATGGGACTTGAAAAGGATTATTATAGTGGAATGTAGATTGCTTCACAGTGTCCGAGACCGAGGTAAACTGGGAGTCACTAACCGACGTGTCCTAGACATATCATCTTAGTGGCGGTGATGAGCCGGTTTGTAGCAATACGACTTACACGCGGACACCCCTACCGTTTGTGGGCGGCGTCATAGCGCATAGCGTTATGTCACATCGGCTATCTTTCGGATTAGTAGTACTTTTAAGTCTTAGTGCAATAGTGCTATGATACGTGGATTTTTAGTTAATAACAGTATCAATTTTGTTGCCAAAGTCGATAGGGATCATGTGGGTGTATTGTGAGGGGGCGCCATCCGTATGATAGTTGCATTGATGCTTACTACTATACCGCAAGTATTGCGTCTTATGATGAATCTGCGGGTGTACTGCGCCTGATTCCACGATCTTGTGGTTCTGTTCGATGGAGGTATGCGGGTGGTAATGTCTGCTGGGATTGTATGGGGGACCTTGAGTTGTAGTATGCCCGACGATAGTCGTATTGATGCTTGTTGCGTTTTGCAGCATTGCGTCTCTGCGATGGTTGTTTGACGCTATTCTTAATGGCGCTCCTTCGTCTTGGTTTGACTGACAACCTAAGTAGCTTTGCCTAAGTCGAATCCTTCATTACGGGGCTGCAGACTGTCTGACCTCCATAATGTTTTATATAATAACTTAATAATACATCTCTGTAAATTTCCCACATTTGAATGATTGAAGGCAAATTGTTGGTGGGTGAGACAAACATTATCGAAAAATACATATTATACTCCACATCAGTGACACAAACCCTTTCTGATGGCGAATTATTATTTTTATCTTATAACTGCCTTTTGGCTATATCTGCCGTTGTATTGGTTGGAGGAGGATATGTGTCGACCTCATGCGGGTGGTAGCTGGAGGCAGAATCTGAGGAGGTCTCAGGGCTGCGGCCGAAAGCCGCGCAATGTGGGACGCCATTCCCTTGAGGTGAGCGGTAGAATCATGATACGCTCTGCGACTAGTAGCCGTGCTGATCATGCCATTGGTGGTGATGCCTTACACTTACATCATGTCTGCAGGAACGGCGGTCTGGCAGGTGGTAGCGCTCACGGAGGATTTTATGGCCAGTGTGCCTATTATTCGACGTATTGCCTAAACCGCGTGACGTAAATTCACTGTGGCTGGATTTGATTCGACCGTGGTATGGCGTTTACACGCATTGACATGCGCGACTTCGGTCCATGTTTGTGCTTACGCACTACCAAGGGGTCAATCCTTCTTTACTGGCTCGCCAGTTATTTTGCTGTAGACTACGGTCCAGTTCCCAACTTTCCTTCGGGGAGCGCGTTGGTTGGTTTGCGCTCACCGCACACGGCGTGTGTGGAGCCGTGTGTCTCTCACATTTTCGAAGCACTTGTATCGAGTTTTAAATAAATATTGTGAGCCTTTTCCAAGCGGGAAGGGATTAATTAATATGTAATTTACTGATGTGAACTTGATACAAGTGGAATAGGGACGATTTAATGTTCTTAACCCTTTTGAGCCCTGTCTTCGTAAACGGGGTTCTTTAGCTTAAAATAACTATAATACACTAACAAATATTCATTCTTCCAAGAGACACCTAAAAGAAGTATTTAACTAAACAAACACAACGTAAACAAGGGTCTTAACTAAGACGATCACGCCATAAGATTATTAAACGGCCTATAACTAAACCTTTACAAGTATCCTTGAGAAAGATCAATATATGGTTAATATACTGGTCACGTTTATAGAAGGTCTTATATATTTTATAGGTATGTGGGGGCTTCGAAAGAAGCGCTGTGTGCCAACCCGAATGTCGGTTTGGACATAGCGAAGGCCTTCGCTATGTCCAAACCGACGGCCAATGCCTCCTTTTGACTCTACTGCCTCCGCCCATCTGTGAGTCAGGTAAACCAGAAGATCACCAGCTGATAGACCCCGACAAAACCGTATTGGCGGTCGCTCATCAGCTGGTGATCCTCAAGATACCTTATGAGCTTGCAGTTTATAATGGATTTCATTATTTTGGAGAACAAGGAGGTGATGACGATGGGCCTGTAGTTGCACGGGTCTAAGCGGTCGCCTTTTTAGGGATTGGGTAAGCCATTGCTGTCTTCCATGAATTCGAGACTTTGCCTTGGGAGTAGAGGTACTGGAAAAGACGCGTAGCACAGGTCTTCAGCACAATGGGAGGGACTCCATAAGGCCCTATCGACTTGTTGACGTCCAAGGTGTGCTTTGCGAACCACTCCTGCGAATAGCGTGATGCTATTTTACAGGAGCGACCAAACCATGGCTGGGATCTGCCACCGATGGGCACCACAGAAGATGAAACAAAAGTTCCATACCCTGAAGGACCATATCAGCGACAGAATCAGCAACAACGTTGGGATCGTCCGTCGAGAAGCAAACCCGCGCCCAAGGGTAGGATGCAAATAAAACCGCATCCTATCCCAATCGGCCGACCTATAGTGCCAAACACAGCGGCAGTCTGCAGAATGCAATCGCGATGTTAGCGTGAGTGCATGAACAGCGAAGGTGCATGATCCTTTACATTTCGAATCCGCGTAGGCGAAGTAACCAGTAGTGTCAGACCATATGCCAAGGCAAAGTCATACAGATCTTCCCGCATGATCGGTTAAACGTGAACCGAGCCATTCGGCGTGGTGGGCGTTAAAATCGCCAGGATCACGATCGAAGGATGTGGTCGATAAATCGGTCTCTATCGGCATTACCGCTATGGGATCTATAGAAGCACCCGTAGACGCGCGGATAGTCATCGCTGTCTACGCGTAGCCAATGGATGGACAGGTCAGAACCTTCAAGATTGCCGAGGCGTCGAGAACAGATATCCTCTCTGACGTATACGCAAGCTCCGGCCCGAGGAACAAAGGAGTGTTCCTATTTGTAACCCGGTAGGAGAGATAGGAAGTATCAGCCGAAGAGGACACCTGCGCCTCGGTCAGAAAGAGCAAAGCCGGCTTCGCCGTTTTCAGATGGTAGTGGACGGCGTTTAGGTTGGAGTGAAGTCCCTGATGTTGCAGAAATTCATGGATAGCGTGGTAGGCGTCGCCTTGGTCTTCTTGCTCAGCTTGCCCCGAACAGTTTTTGTTTCAGCAGAATTTTTCCACCACCTCCTCCTCCTCACAGAATACGCGGGACTCCATTACCAGGGTTGCTGGTACCCTCCTGGGATAGTATCTAATTTAATCACGCTACCATGTTGATAGGGAAAGGGCCTCCGGCCACCTGCACTCTCCAGACGAAACACAGAAGCAGAGCTTCTACTGGCATTCTGCCAGGTCGTGGTACCACCAGGTCGAGCCTAACTCTAACACTGTTAAATATGTCGGGAAAGTATGCTGGGCTGCAAGCTTAAATCAAAGAAAGATGTAAATTAACTACATTATACCATGTGTGGGACATTACCTAAATTTGGTAAGTCTTCATCCCACTATACTTACCCTACTTCTAAACAAAATTGAAGTGTCTGTCTGTTATATCGAAATAACTTGCTTTTATTAAGCACAGGGGTTATTTGCGTGCTATTAAGACGTGAAGAACCATTAATTAAATTTTTGTCTCCTGACCGTCTGTTTGTCTGTTCGAACTAGTCTTCGAAATGGCTGAATCGATTGTAATGAAACTTCACAAACAATTAGAGAAAATTTATAATTTAGTTATATTTTATCCAAAAATTGGAGATTTTGATTAGAAATCATTAAAAATTTATAAAATAGTAGTCTTTTATGATTATCTTAAATGTAAATAATAATAATAATAATTTTAATTCAATAAACTGTACAATTAAATCAAAAAGTCTTAATTTTAAAAAATGTCTACAATAACGGGCACCTAAACTAGGATAAACCTGTATCTCAGGTGTATAAATACATTTACAAATATTTTCTGTTTCTTATATAAAATTAATGACATACCAACTAATTAGGGTTAATTCGGTAAAATATACTATATAATATATAAATATAATATACTATGTCGGAACTAGCGAGAATACGTCAGGAAAGGTTAGTTTTAAAAATAGTAAAAGTGTGAGCGGATGTTCAACTTGCTCTCTTGCTTACGCAATTAAAATACGTGCAGTACAGGCAATTACATTTCGACCATACCGTAATATGACCTCGTTACAATTACTTACTGCTGTAACGTAAAGGACATAATTACATGATAACACCAAAGTATGCATACCAACAGCAACACTACCCATCTCAATGTAACACAGCGCAGCCTCTCAGCAACACTATCCTCCTTGCCTATACCAGAAGAATCACTACAACGGACAGAACCACGACTCTATCTTAGCACTTAGAATGAGTTCACTCGTAGAATGACTCAAGAGGAATCCAACCGTGCTCTGCACCTACACTGAACTTTATACTGCACAAACGAGTGGGGGGGGGATTCTCGAAATACCCTCAATTCCAACTCGCCACCATCGATATGACGCTCCACTAAAGTGATGCAACCTCTCGCTCACTCTCGATCCAACCGGTATTTTATAGACGCGCCTACATATATTATCATTAATTTACTAATAACGTCATATTAACAGATCCCACCCAGGCGAAGCCGGGCGTGTCGCTAGTCTATGATAAAGGTATAAGCAAGAAAGAGTTAGAAGTGAAATGTATGCATTCTGCAGAATACTTGAAATGCCCAGACTAGTAAAAATGAAGAAACTAAGTGATTTTTTGAATCGAAGAACTGGTAATATAAATTGTATTTGATAATTTTCTTTTATACTTTAAGAGATAAAAAGTTTCCACTGAAACCTTTTTTTGCAAATATCTTTATTTTTAATTCTAAATCATTTTACAACAAAACTATGAGTGTTAAATGGATAAGGTTAAAAGACCTTATTTAAATGAAATTGACTGATCTTCAATTTTTTATAGAATTGTGTGACAAACGAGCACACAGTCTACCTGATAGTATGTTAATGCTGTGGTCCATAGACATCTACATTTATCCTCAATTGAGAATCAAAATGCAGATGCGTTGTCACCTCTGAGGACTAAGATGGAATGCCTAGTTTCCAGTAAAAGGGTCTCCGGTTCTCTACACTCACCATACGAAACACAGCAGGATATTTTACGTTGGTATTCTATGAGAGCGTGGTGCTACCCCAGGCGAACCAACCCATTCGTGCTATTACCATAATATAGTTGTAGCGTGGCTCTACCACGTAAAAGCTTATTTTAACTTAAACTTTTACCCTATCGCACATGTTTTAGGATAATTTAAAAAAAACTGAGTTTAAAGTGGTATTCAGATATTCTACGTGGACGGACGAATATGCAAAGACGCGGAGAAATATTGGATAAAAGTTAGTTAAAATTAAATTAAGAGGTACAATCCTTCAAGAAAGATTTACAGTTTGTTACTAATATCCATAGAAAGTGCTCAGAGAGATAGAATTTGAAGCAGTGACTAATGATTTTGCGTGTCTAAAATCTACAAGATTCTTCTTTAAGCAACATTTATATTTTAAGCACTAGAATAATGCCAGAAGAGTATTTTTCAGATTAGTATCTGTCCATTTAATGTGACATTGAAGATACACTGCCGGGCAAAAGTTTAAGACCACACTTAAGGCTTTAAGAAGCCTGAATGACCTTGACGAAACGGCGACCGCAGAGAGTTTAGCCGACGTCAACACCGTCTAGCGACTGCTTTCTGTATTACTTAGAAAAGTGTAAAGATTAATAGACTGTAGAGGTGACAAGTATATATAGTGGTATACTGCCTATTATGCTTGCGCATCACTGAGAGTTATGTCGCGGTTAAGCATCTTCAATTACATTGCACAGTGTGGTGCTGTAGCTTCGTCCGGTAGGCATCACGAGCTATCAAGTGTTTAAGTTTTAGGTACGTAAGAGTTGTATTATATTTGTTGAATCGTATTTATTTGTGTCGTATTAGTAGCTCTGGGTGTAAGAGCTCGCTGTATATTTCCTTGGGTTTGATCCCCAGCAGTACCAATGAAATTTTAAGTGCTGATGTAGCACGTGCTCGGCGGTGAAGAAACCTGCATATCTGAGGAATAACAAAAAATATTTCGAAGACATGTGAAGTTCGCCAACACGCATTGGAGCAGCGCGGCGGACATTTCCTTGCCCTAAACCCCTTTCAGAAATAAGAAGAGTCCTGTGCCCAGCAGAGGGACTTATATAGCCCGTTACTTTAACGTATAAATTTATGCAATATTCATATTCGTTTCAGATACAGAAGGGTACCTAATGCTGAGAAAAATATCATGTGGAGGCCACGAAATCGTAAAACATCTTTGTACCTAGATAAAATTTTCTAGTGATTGTCAGTCATTTTATACGCCACATTTTCTATAGAGTTTAGAACGTTTCAGTTAGGGCAAAATAAAAAATAATACAAAATATCACGGTAATGGTTTTTTAATAATATATACATTTATAGGTATTTATAATAAGTTCTTGTAAGCACAATTGTAAAATTGCTGTTTTCATTTTTATCAATAGTTAATTGATGAAACGTAGTCAAGATCACTTCATATAAAATATATTTAATTAAATTGGCACATGGCCTATTTGACCTTCTACTTACAACTCGGCGGATATTTGAAAAGAAAGATTTTGTCTGTTCTTAATTCTCTTGTGTACACCATTTTTCACAGAAGTATTGTTTACAACTGGCGTGGTTTCCAAAAGCGTGATTAAGTACAGCTGTATATCATCAATTGGATCCTGAACTTTTTGACATTTATGTTTCCTTTTGTTATATCTTGTAACCTTTTTAAAAACTGACGCAAACTCATTAGTTTATTATTTGTTATATTTTTGCGGGTATCGTGGATAAGTTTGTAATTTTTTTTAATTTTAACACAAAATTTTCTCAATAAATTATTACGTTTTCTACAGTGATACTCTCCTCTTAGTTTCGGCGTGACTGTAGGATGTCATATAGGTACTGAGTTACCATCAGTTACTAAGCGGACATAAATCATTATACGTATGTATAGACATACAGATCAAAATTTTTTGTTTTTATTATTTTTGATTTTTAAAAACCTTGTAAAATTATTTTTTCCGTACCAATTGATGGGCCTGAGTATATTGCCAGTTGTGCTCTTTGGCTGAAGTTATTTTTAATTTATGCACAATTGCAGACAAAACATAATTTTAACTTTTCTCCTTCTAATAATAGCTCCTGTACCTGACACGGTGGAATAGTTTTTCTATAAGACCATTTGCAGTAACAATTTTGTTAACAGTTATGAGTGTAACATTTTATCAGCTGCTTTATTGATAGTGCCTTGAGCAACACTTTGCCGATTTCTGTACAGAAAATGATGCTGGCTTTGGTATTTTTATTTGCAATAATTCGTAAGCGTAGTGCTTCAGAAAATTGTTCCAAATATGGATGGCCGCTACCAATGAATATAATACCTACTATGTTACACTTATTTACATAGAAACTTTAATTATCATCTGCATAAAATTCTAAATAGCACTTTTACACAAGAAAGTAAACTTTGAGATCAGTCCATCTTGTTTTTTTGTAATAGGGTTACACCCATTTTCAAAAAGTTTTAAATGAATCCTAGAGTGATAATGAACCACTATAATTTTTATATAATGGGATGGGGATGAGTCGCTTGCGTCCTTAGGCTTTGACCACCTAACCCTAGGCCACCCTACACGTGTCCCCAGGTGGTGCTAAACGAGCGACAAAGCCGAAAGTATAGACTTGGCTCCTCGCCGTATGGTAGCGGCGTAAAGCTACAACCCTTAATTCGCACCATGAGCCAGCAATTAAAAGAAATGGCCCCGAGTTCCCGGCGCCCCTTTAATGGGGCAGGGGTGCGAAGAATCTCCGGGAGGAAAACCGGCGACGAGGTTCGCCACCCGTCACGTTCTGTCTCCCGGAGGGGCGAAAAGTGGATTGCGGAGGCCCGTCTGGCTACGCTGAATGTGTGTGGAGCAATGAATGATAAGATGGATGAAGTATGCGAAATGATGAATGATAGAGGAATAGATGTGTTATGTGTAAATGAGACGAAACGAAAGGGAAAGGATGCCACTGCACATGGCATGTATACCGCTTACTGGTCTGGGGTAGACGAGACCGAGCGGGCATGCCAGGAGTCGGTGTCATCCTTTCAGAAAGAATGGCTCAATGTGAAAGAGTATGAATGTGTAAGCCCAAGGCTGCTATGGATACGAATGAAAGTGGGCTTAAAGAAGTTGTTTGTGCTAGGGTGTACGCCCCAGATATGTCTAAGCCCACTTATATCCGAGAGCAGTTTTGGGACATGGTAAGAATAGTGTTGATGAAATGTAAGGTAAATGAAAATATTATTATGTTAGGAGATTTTAATGGAAGGGTTGAGGTGAAGAGGTCTGGTTATGAAAGGATATTAGGAACGTTTGGCGATGAAAGTACAAATGAGAATGGTGAAGACCTCCTCGCCGTATGTGTGGAAAAGAATATTTTTGTGACGAACACTTTTTCGCCATAAGAAGATTCACATGTATACATGGGAAAGAAGTGATGATAGAAGCATGATAGATTTCATAATTGTGGATGAAAGAATGAGGAGCGCAGTGGTAGATACAAAGGTTTACCGAGGGTCCAACGTAGGGACGGATCATTACTTGGTCTTATGCCGAATTAATGGACTATTCAAGCGTTGGCGGCATCGGACATCTGTGTCTACCACTGCGTTACAACGTATAAGAATAGAGAGGTTACAAGATGAAGATGTGAAAGAGAAGTTCAAATGTAGACTGAAAGAAAATATAAGTGGTATGGATGAACTGTGTATGAATGATTTAGACTTGGAGACTGTGTGGTATAATGTCAAGAAAGGTTTGGTAGATGCAGCCACTGAAGTATGTGGTGTAAATAAGAGAACGAATGAAAGGAAAAATAATACTTTGTGGTGGGATGATGAGGTACGGATGGCAGTTGAAGCAAAGAAGAGAGCATGGCTAGATTTACTAGCAACCAAAGCTGGTAATTGTAGCGGTATGATTGATGAGATTGAAATAAAAAGGCAGACTTTAGACGTATAAATAAGAGAGTAAAAGAAGTTGTTGAAAAGAAAAGCAAGAAAGAACGGATAAGAATGATAGAAGGATATCTGATAACTTCCAGGCAAATATTAATATGTTCTGAAACTCGTAAGAACTGCCAGGAAATTCAATACAGCCTAGAATGAATGCTATACGAGACGAGAATGGCTGTATGCTGAATGATGAAGTCTCTAATTTAAAGAGATGGAAGGAATACTTTGAAAGCGTGTTTATGTGAAGAGTCGTCTGAATTAAGTGAAATAGAAATTCCGAAAGAAGTGGAGAGAGGTAGGGAGATAAGTGTAGATGAAATAATGAAAGCAATGAAAAGCATGAAAGCAGGTAAGGCAGCTGGATATGATAGAGTATCACTCGAAATGCTAAGGGCTGGAGAGGAGGTGGCAGGCCTGCTGTACACCTTGTTTAATATATGTTGGGAACTGAAGCGGGTACTGGAAGACTGGTGCAAAGCCGTTATAGTCCCAATATATAAGGGAAAAGGGTCACAGCAGGACTGTAAAAACTACCGTGGCATTAGCTTGCTTAGCATTGTGGGTAAACTGTATGCTAAGGTGTTAATTGAAAGAGTTATGGAAGAAACTGATGGAAAAATTTGGGATATGCAAGCTGGATTTAGAAAGGGGATGGGGTGTACGGACCAAGTCTTTTCCATGCGCATGATTGCGGAGAAGTTTTTGGCCAAAAACCAGAAAGTTTTTTGTGCGTTCATGGACTTGGAAAAGGCTTATGACAGAGTGGACAGGAATGTGTTATGGCAAACACTGAACTCATTTGGGTTGAGCGCTGGTTTGATACAGGCATTAAGGTCTCTTTATAGGGACTCTAGTGCTTGTGTCAGGATCAATGGGTCTACTCGGACTGGTTTGGCATCCAAAAAAGTGTCAGACAGGGCTGTGTAGCTTCCCCGTGGCTGTTTATCCTATTTATGGATAGTTGTTTGCAAACTTTGAAAGTTGAAGAATGTGGGTTGAGAATGGGTTTGTTAACTGCCAAATGCCTTTTGTACGCCGATGATCAAGTCATATTTGCATCGTCGGCGGCCGAGTTGCAATGATGAATACTTTAATGAACTGGTCATTAAAAGAAAGGGGTATGAAAGTAAACGCAAGTAAGATGAAAGTGATGGTTTTTGAATGAGAAGAAAGTAAAACGTTATGTGAAATAAGAATAGAAGGGAGTTGATTGAGCAAGTGGATGAGTTTGTATATTTGGGATGTTTATTTAGCAGGGATGGTAGATATGATAAGGATATAGAACGACGAGTGAACGCAGGAAATAGAGTGAATGGGGCTCTACACGCTATTGTGAAGAGTCAGAATGTGTCAAAAAAGGCACGTTTGGCAATTCATAATGCTGTGTTAGTCCCTACTTTAATGTATGGTAGTGAAAGTTGGGTCTGGCAGAAGAAGCATGAGAGTAGAATAAATGCTGTAGAAATGCGGTCATTAAGGAGTATGCTAGGGTTGAATCTGAATGACAGGGTGAGAAATAGTGTGATAAGAGAAAAGTGTAGTTTGCAAGATGACGTTTTGACCAGGATTAAGAAAGGAATGCTTCGGTGGTTTGGTCATGTAGAAAGAATGAACGAGGAAAGAGTGACAAAGCAAATTTATGTTGCAGAAGTGAACGGAAGAGTCGGGAAGGGACGCCCTAGACGAAGGTTTATCGACCAAATTGGCGATATATTGAAAATGGGCCAGATTAGGAGTACCCTTAACCGACGAGCGTGTATGCGTAGATATATAGATGTAAAGGAGGCGAGAGAAGTGTGTCAGGATTTTGCCAAATGGAAGTCCGTATTATCTACCTGCCTCTCTGGGTGACAGGCGTGAGTGTTTATGTTATATATATGTTAATACCGAATAGTGACATAAAATTACTTTTAATCTATCGTTTTAAATTTTCGCGTGAAAACGCTAGCCGCCATGCTGTTCAACTCGTGACGTCACTGCCCTAGAATTTTGCTGATTTTGCAAAGGAATAAGATACTTTTGGATGTTTAATAATGAGATATCATCTATATCATTGTTGTGTTGTACCTGAATGCAAAAATACGAGCATATGAACGCCGGGGAAGTTATGGATTCAAGTGCCAACTGATTTAAATATAATAAATACTTCGTTAAAACTGGCAAGAAGAGACCCGATGGCATTATCTACAAAATCTAAACTATACTTCTGTGAAGATCACTTTGATGCGGTAGCAAAGCCTCCATAGAAGCCGAGAAGCCGGGCTTTGCCTATAAAACTGCTCAATCAATAATATCAACTAATAAAATAACTCGTAAACTGTCTCAAACTATTTCAATTTTCCCGCGCGCTTCTCTGTCGCTGTCGCTGACCTGTTCTACACAGGCCATAGATTACTGTATATACACAGACCTTATAACGTCAACACGCAGCAAAACTGCGCGATTAGGTTGTCATAAAATTTGTCGTCTCTCTCGCACGCGTGGGCTTTACCGGGCTTTCGAGAGACGATCGCTCCCATTCTAACCTGTGGTAAAATGTTCTATAATGAAATATAACTACGATTGTTTATATAGCAATTTGTACGTAGCGGAAAGCCCGGCTTTTAGTGTGAAGTTAGTCATTAGTCAAGCGCGGACGATACCTTTGCAAGTTCACTTCACATTTCAATGTTTACTCTGTGTGTTTACTTGAGCGAATAAATATTGCAATAATACTTATTTTATATTGCCGACGTTTCGAGTACTTTACAGCACCCATGGTCACGGGGGGGACTGAGGTATTTGACGTCCTAATGTCATAGTCAACCACGGTTACCTCCAGATTAAAAATTATTATTAATTTTTGTTCCGATCTACGCAGTATGAACTTACAGTATCTTGAAGTCTTGCAGTTGTATGCTTGGGTTGGGATTTAATTTTATTAATTATAGGATCCCAAGCAGATGGTAGCACCAGCCATCTTCTCTATTGAAATTAGGATGTTTTTGATTTCAATAGCCTCGCGAATCATCCTTGGAAGGAATCGGTGTTCTTTAGCGAGGATTTGTGGTCTATCAAATCTAATGTAGTGACGGGGCGATCCTGTACATGTTCACAGACTGCAGACTTCCCGGAGCGTCGCATCTCCACTGCATTCAACTTGCTTTTATGCTTCTTCTGGCATACCCAGGTTTCGCTGCCATATAACAAAGTTGGTACCAACACTGCGTTATGTATTGCAAGGCGTGCGCTCTTCACTACGCCTTGCCTTTTGACCAGCAGTCAAGGCACCATTGACTTTGTTCCCGGCAGCGACACGCCTGTCCACATCTAAATCACATCTTCCATCCCGGCTAAAAGCACTCCCCAAGTATACAATTTCATTTACCTGTTCTAGACATTCTTGATTTACCCATATTTCACACTTCGTTCTCTCTTCGTCCCTTTCAAATACCAGAACCTTAGTTTTATTGGCATTCAAACGGAGACCTTTAATTTCACATTCCTCTTTCATACGCGTGACTAATGCCTGCAGTTCTGCCTCTGATGGTGCAATAAGCACTGCATCATCAGCATACAGCAGACAATTTACTTTTATGTCACCCATTTCACACCCAGACAGCTATCTTTCAGCTTCTGTAAACAGCTGTCGAGATATAGTATGAACAGCCAGGAAGACATGACACAACCCTGTTTTACTCCTGTTTGGACGCTAAACATGGGTGACAGGTCATGCCCTACCCGCACACAGGCTTTACAGTCGCAGTAAAGTGCCTGCACAGCCCTTAGCAATCGACCATCCACACCGTACCCGGCAACAATTCCCACATTTTCCTTACAACCTTATCAAATGCTTTCTCAAGATCCACAAAAGCACAGAAAATCTTCTGGTTAGCAGCAGAAGCTTCTCCGTGATCATGCGGAGAGAAAATATTTGATCCGTGCATCCTCTTCCAGGTCTAAATCCGCATTGAGCCTCCCATAGAAATCTTTCCGATTTCTCTGCATCCTACGCGTCAAAACCTTCGAGTATACTTTACTTGCTAAACTGGTCAGGCTGATCGCCCGATAGCACCCGCAGTCAAAATGTGAACCTTTACCTTTATATAAAGGCACAATGACTGCGGATCGCCAATCATCCGGGACGTCCCCCGTCCGCCAGCACAAATTGCACAGCAGATGAAAGCTGTCCCAGACGCGAGGCCCACCATACTTGATCATTTCAGCAGTAACTCTGTCTAGTCCCGCGGCCTTACCACATTTCAAACTTCGAATCGCACGTTCAATCTCTTTCATACTGATGACCTCAGCGTCATCGAGGTCCAGGTCTGGCGTACCAGTCACGGAGTCATCCCCGATCCTCACTAAGATCATCACACGCATACATTTCTCTATAAAATTCGCTCCATCGCTGCATGACGTCCGATTTTTCTGTGAGGACGTCATTAGTTCTCGAAAGCACTTTGTTCATTCTTAAGGCCGTCGCACCACTGGGTCCTTCCAACCTCTTTCCAGAAGAGTTTGAGTTCTCCCAAAGTTGTGCGACAACCTTTTGTCCGCTTCCATTCTACACTTTTCACGCATTTCCTCAATCAATGCTTTCGTGTGAACTTTCTGCAGCTTATATCTTTCTTTCATCTTCTCTCTCATATCCTTATCATTACTAGAGGCCAAGTAGTCTAACCATGCTTTCTTCTTCTTCTTACAGCTTCTTTCACTTCATCATTCCACCATGCATCTCTTCTTTTACTACTGCCTCTTTTTATTGTTCCACATACTTCTTCCGCTGCACTTACCATTCCATCCCTAAGGTTCTGCCATGTTCTCTCCACACATTCATTTCTGCCATCGATGGTGTCAAGCTTTTCGGCTACCCTCGCATGATATTTGTCCAATATCCTTCCTGGCTTCCAACTTCGGATGCGACAGACCGATTGCGGTTCTGTTACCGCCGTCGGTAGCGCCAACCCGCGAACAAACCCTAAATCTAGTGATCACTGATAGTGATCCGTTCTAGGTCAGCACCCTGAACACTCGCGTATCCATCACCTGTTTTCGATCGGTCATCCACCAGGAACAAATCGATCATACTTCTCTCATTCTTACTTTCTCTAGTATACATATGGATTTTCTTGTGATTAAACATAGTGTTTGTCACGAAGACCCTTTCCTTGCATACCGCTAGTATAAGCTTGCCCATCATTAACTTTTATCGCCAAACTTTCCAGCACCGACTCGTACCCTGGTCGAGCGGTACCAACCATCCATTCAAATCACCACATACAACAATTCTTTCGTTTTCCCTAGCCAAATCTAGAACTTCTCTTACATTCTCCAAAACTCCTCCAGCTCAGCCCTGGACGACGAAGCTACCGGCGCATAAACAGCCAAAGGAATAACTTCGTCAGTCCCAATTTAAAGCGAACAGAGTAGTCTTGAGTTCACAATCTTATATTCAGTCATAACATCGACCAACCGAGACGACAGCAGCACCCCCACTCCTGGGGCGCTCTCGCTCTCCGGGACTCGGACCATAGAGCTAACGCCCCACCAGGAGCTCTTCAGTACCACTGCCTTCCGTTTGGTCTCTGACATACACGACATCTAATTCTCTTTCTTTCATTATTTCAATCAACTCATTCGTCTTATCTTTCATGTTTCCTCTAATATTCCATGCCAACTCTGCACTCTGTCCTCCACCTTCCGCCGTGTCGGGCTGTGCGTGACGGGTGGCGGTCCCCATCGCCGCTTGCGCGCTGCATTCCACACCAACGGGGACCAGCTGGTGTGCGTCGCCTTGGGGGACGCCCTAACCTCGTTAGCATGGGTGCGCAGCTGTGTGGGTACAGCCTGAAAGGGCTGGCAGGGGTCGCGACGTGCACGCTTCTACAATGACCCTGCTTGACACTTTAAAAATTAATTTATTTAGAAAACAATATTTACAGTTACCAATGTACAGATATTAACTAAATTAAGTATTTCTATTCATAAAAATATTTATAATCAGTATAAACTCTTAAAAACTAAAATATATTTGAACAAAGTCGCTCCAACACCAGCGCGCGGTTCACCCTCGACGATGACCGAAAACGGACTGCGACAGAGACAGAGGTCGCGCTCGCGGGTGATTACCGGGCGACGGAGCAGCACGCTCTGCGCTTATATATTCAATTTCGGGAAAATTATATTTTCTCGAGTAAGACGAGGATAAAAATAAAACTCTCAATTAAAAATATTAATATTTTTAATACATTTTATGGTTGGTTAGAAAAATGATATCTACATGCAAACTTTCACAGGGTAAGTGGTTATGTAGACTTAACAGAAGCCTATTCACTCTTGCTTACTAGTAGTAGGTAAGTATTATTTGCGACCTATTTGTGTGTGTGTGAAGAAAAGTGTATGAGAATACGTGAAGAGGAATAAAGATTGATTATTCGTAGTAAGTACATTTGGCCTCATTATCATCATCATTACAGCCCTTCACAAGGCCTATATATATATAGATATAGGCCTTCCCAAGGAATGCCACAAAGCATGGTCCTAAGCTAAAATTGTCGTCCCTCCATATAGTGGGAGGCTGGCCTGCACTTCGCTTACCGGTACGAGGTTGCCACTCGAGAACCTTTCTTCCTATTGTTTATCGGTTTTCCAAGTTATATGGCCAGCCCATTGCCATTTCACTTTAATAATCCGTTGGGCTATGTCAGTTACTCTGGTTCTACTGCGGATATCCTCATTTCTAACTTTATCACGCAGAGAAACCCCTCTCCAATTTAAATTTTTACATTTTTCAGATGATGGTTTGTCTAACATTTAAAGAAAACATAAACCCAAGAATGTCTCTATATAGCACTTAGGGAAGCACCATTTTTTAAATTTAAATTGTTTGATTTAATTTTATAATAGTGTACCTAAATATACAGATATTTGTATCTAGATTTCCTCCCCAATAATGTTCTATTAAAGTCATACTCATAAAACTGCGTTTTATTGTAATACATAATTATAAAATTCAGTATCACCTAATTAATAAAACATGCAACAATAAAATTACAAAGGTATTAAAACTATCGAAATCTAAGTAACGAGAGCATGTTGGTCGTTCCACATCTATATTATAAAAATGCATTTTCAATTTCACTAATCAATGCCGCCATGAAAATTTCTTCTTTGGACACTTTAAAAATTAATTTATTTAGAAAATAATATTTACAGTTACCAATGTACAGATATTAACTAAATTAAGTATTTCTATTCATAAAAATATTTGTAATCGAGTATAAACTCTTTAAAAACTAAAATATATTTGAACGAAGTCGCTCCAACACCAACGCGCGGTTCACCCTCGACGATGACCGAAAACGGACTGCGACAGAGACAGAGGTCGCGCTCGCGGGTGATTACCGGGCGACGGAGCAGGCACGCTCGCGCTTATATATTCAATTTCGGGGAAAAATTATATTTTATCGAGTAAGACGAGGAATAAAAATAAAACTCTCAATTAAAAATATTAATATTTTAAGACCTTTTTTTAGTGTAAAACTATTTAAAGAGCTTGTGCCTTTTGGAGAAATTTTGCAAAAATATGACAAAGATAGGTACTCTTTGGGGATTTTTTTTCTAATAAGGGGTTGACAAAAATACAATTTTATTCATTTAAAAACATTTGCTAAATCCTCTTCTGTCACCTTGTATTTTTTCTTTGCGGATTAAATGAACAGTTATTGTGATTTTTTACTTAAATATCCAAGAATTTAGGCATTTCAACCGCACTTAAGGCCTTAAACAACATATTTATCTATAAATTGTAATGAAATCCCATAAGATAAATAAAAGAAGTGTACTCCTGCATATTCTATTATTAATATCGAATATCTAAAGAAGTCATTCTTTTATTTACTTTCAATTTATTGGATAGTAAGCATGTATTGTTTTCAAACACCGACAAACACTGCGTTAGAGCCAGGTGGTAAAGTCGTAATAATATTTTTATGATATTCTAATAACTAATTGCTTTGTTTTTGTTTCCCATTGGTAAACTAATTATGATGATTTAGCTTCTGAAAACACGTATTTCCGCCTTATTATTACCTGAGTTTACATGGTTTTATTTACAATCTCAATTAGTCTAAACTTGTGGTTTCTACAGTGAAGACGTCTTAAAATGGGAAAAGCACGCGAAATTAGCAGTGAAGTGCGTTCTGCAATCGTTGTTTTACATAATGAAGGCAAATCCGAACGTGAGATTGCTTTACAATTGAAGTTATCGAAGACTTGTGTTCATGGCACAATAACTCGGTACAGGGAGACAGGCACTTTCAAGATTGTCCACGTTCGGGAAGGCCGAGAGCTACCACGTCAAGTGAAGATCATTTCATTGTTGTTACTAGCAAGCGAAATAGACGCTTAACAGCACCGGAAATCCGCGTTGAAGTAAACGAAACCCGAGTTAAACTTTTATCATTGACTACAGTAAAAAGGCGTAAAAAGGAGAGATGCGAAATTGTAAGGTCGTGTTTTTCGAAAACCTCTGCTAAGGCCACAAAACAAGAAAAAACGGATGCAATGGGCCCTTGCCCATCGAGATTGGACTGAAGAAGATTTTAAAAAAAATCTTTGGACCGATGAATCCAAGTTTGAGCTATTCGGTTCAAAACGAAGAATTTACGTTCGACGCAGTGACCAAGAAAAGATGATGCCAGACTGTGTAGTCCCAACAATCAAGCATGGTGGTGGCTCAATTATGGTCTGGGGTTGCTTTTCTAGTCAAGGAACTGGCGATTTGATCAAAATTGAGGGAAGTATGAAAAAGGAAGAGAACAAAATGCCGTTCTCTTCCACAAACAAAATCCTAAGCATAGCTCAAAATTATGCAGAGGATATTTGGAAGAGAAAGAGGCACAAGGGGTGTTAAAAACATGGTTTGGCCTCCTCAGAGCCCGGATCTCAATCCCATTGAACTTTTGTGGGAAGATATTGATAGGAATATCCGTAATTGTGGTCCATCCTCGCGAGAAGAAATGTGGAATGCTTTGTGCGAAATTTGGAGCAATATATCACAAGACACTATCAACAAATTGATTGCCCGTATGCCGAGACTTGTGGAACAATTCATAGAATGCAGAGGAAGCCGTCTGTAAGCCATCGGTCAAAGGGGCCCATTTATCCTTAAGTGATCACGGCCCCCAATGGGTCTAAGACGGCTCTGGTGATGAGCTGTAATGATTATAATGATTCGAAAATTAGAAATTGTTACGAATTTATTACTGTGCCTCTTAAACTTACCTACAATAGGTACCTACCTACCAAAAACTTAAAGGGCTTAACCCTATACTAGGCTGGCATAAGATAATCAAAAGGACGACATTTGGGACAGGGTGGCTGAAATTAGAGCCATAACACCTTTTTTTGCTTATCGTCATTTTTAAAATTGTTCTTGAAATAATATGATTGTAAATGAATATTCATTCCATTTTATAATAAATAACCTATCGATTAAAACAAGTATTTAAAATATTGTGCTCTAATTTTAACATTAATAAGACTGGTAATAGGGACATGCACCCTTTTAACTAAAACAAACGTAAGGGATAACATAGATAAATGTTAAAGAGCACTGCAGGCCTACTCCCGACGGAATCGAGTTGTGAATCAATCCAATTTTATGAGAACTCAAGGAAATTGATACACCCGAAACTGAAGACACAATTCGAATGGGGGTTTGAATTGAAATTTTCAGAATGGAAGTCTTCACCTATTCGCCACTAGATGGCGCTCATAGCCTCAAGCCAATAGAATGTTTTTTCTTGAGTTTGTCCTATTTAGGTGTGTAATAAAATAAAGAAAAAAACATTTAATTTATTAAAAAAAGCATCGGAAAATATCCACCGCTGATAACGTGTGATCATAATTGATCTTGTTTCTCGATTCGAATTCGTTTGGAAGAAAGCTTTATTAAATTCGAAACAAAGTCAGTAAACTTTTTTCAGGGCGTTGTTTTTTGAAGTGGAAGTAATTTTGTATGAAAATAATTTTAAGGATTTTATCGCGTTTTAAAATGCATGTTAAACGCGATAAAATCGGTAAAATTTGTTTCATTAAATGTGCAGTATTCGCGTAAATATAAGAAATTATTATGGAACCATTTTTTTTGTTCCTCTATCTATCTCAACTTAAATTAGTAATGAAATTTATAAAAATTTTCAAAAAAATTATGATAGCTTTAGTCTACCTAAATAAAAGGTTCCATTTTAGTCACACAAATTGGCTCTGTCCACTGAACAACATAAATGTAAAAAGTAATGTTGGATACGCTATGTAAAACAGCAGCTTTTGACTGGTGTGTTTCATGTGGTGCGTTAAGAGAACCGGAGACCCTTTTACTGGAAATAAGGCATTCTATCTTAATTCTTAGGGGTGACAGGCGCTAGATGCGTTGTCACATTTTGATTCTTACTATAGATTAGATGTGGCCTATGTTTCAGCTTTGCTAATTTTAGGACGCAATATTCAAAGTGAGACAGAATCAAACAAGAGCATTGGAGTAAAATAAACACTTTCGTATTTAATTGCTTTGTAATAATTATTAATTTAATAACATAACAAAAACTAACAATTTGCTATAATAATATTTAATTAATTAAAAAGAAATGTTGCATTTGTCAATAGATGTCACTGTAGTTCTTTTAAGTTGCGCTATCAAGTGACAGCCCGAAAACACATAATACCTACATTGTCGTGACTCGTGATGAGAAATATGTTGCTTAATTAATAGTTCCGGCTCACTGCGCCAATCAATAATTGTATATTGACTATGATGTAAATATTTTTGCCTTCGAGGAGTAGTTAATCTATATCCTCGGTCTGAATTCACAACATTTCTATATCAAAGAAATCCAAGAATGCAGGTTTGGATTCGGTGCTTTGTGGGACAGATGAGGTCATACTATCGAGTATCGCCGAGTAACGTTCTTCTCTATTGCTTACTTAAAAACTTTACTGTTCAGAATCATTTAAGAAAATAAAAACAAAATAAATTTTATAAGGTTTTCGTTTAAGTATTAAAAAAAGTTCAAATGCTCAACAATATCTGGGGCTTACAAAATTGTGTCCTAAAGAGTATAGTAATATATATTAGGGAAAAGAGAGCCCTCTTGCGATTAAAACTGGTGCCCCTTGAAAAAAGCGCCACCTGAAGACTGTTACGCTACCTATAATATGCATATGTGTATGTGTAATTCCAAAGAGTGGATGCTGGATGCCCACGACTTTTTCTGCCACCAGGGCGGCGTCACTTATAAATGAGGCGTAATATTTGACAGATTTCATACCGGGGAAGTTAATTTCCAAAAATGTAAAAGTTAATGTTTCTTTCTGTACTATTAGTTATATTTTATATTAATTAGATTAAAATATTGAATTAAACTACTTTTACGGATTATATCGCGTTTAATTAACTTATTTTATTAATTCCCGACGTTTCGGGTGCTTTACAGCACCCATGGTCACGGGGGACTGAGGTGATTGACGTCCCAATGTCAAAGTTAATCCGGAGTACCTTCAGCTTTTTTAATTATTAATTTTGGTCCGATCTACGCAGAATGAACTAACTGTGTCTTGAAGTCTTGCAGTAGTATGCTTGGTTTTAGTTTTAATTTTATTAATTACCGGATCCTATGCAGGTGGTAGTACCCAGCCTCCTTCTCTATTGAAATTAGGATGTTTTTTTTTAATTTCAATAACCTCACGTTCATCACGATCATCCTTGGCAGGAATAGATGTTTTTCGCGAGGATTTGTGGTCTATCAAATCTAATGTAATAGCGGGGGCCGTCTAGCATATGATCACATACTGCAGACTTCCCGGAGCGTTGGTGTTTCACGTCAGCTATATGTTCTTTTACGCGGGTTTTTATAGATCTTTTTGTTTGCACTATATATGAGAGACCACATTCACAATCAAGCTTCTACACTCCTGCATCTTGTAGAGGGATATTACACTTGACGGATGGTAAGAACTGACTAATCTTCTTCGGCGGCTTGAAGAATGTTCTTATAAAGCTCGCTTCAAGATGTAGCCAATCTTGTCTGTGACACCTCTGACATATGGTAGTACAGCAGGCACACGCTCGACTGTGGCCGGCTTCGCTCGGTCACTGAGACGTAGGCGCGAGACCAGAAGCTTGTTGTCGTGCAAAACCTGCTTGACGTGCTGAAGCTTGGCGGCCAGGTCTTTGCTGTCACAGATCCCTCGTGCTCTCTGTAACAAAGATTTGCCCCGGTAGCCAACTGTGAAGGATGATGGTGGGATTCACCATTTAAATATCTGTTTGTATGGGTCTTTTTCTTCTATACACGGTGTGACCTATGGTGTTGTTAGGATTTCGAATGACTAATACATCTAGGAAAGCTAAAAATTATTTGCCTCTAACTCCATAGTAATTACAATTCTATTTTTTTTTTTTTTTTTATAGGAGAGGGGGCAAACGAGCATGCGGCTCACCTGATGGTAAGTGATTACCGCCGCCCATGAACAACTGCAACACCAGGGGAATTGCAGATGCGTTGCCGGCCTTTAAGAAGGAGTAGGCTCTTTTCTTGAAGGTCCCTAAGTCGTATCGGTCCGGAAAAATCGCTGGTGGTAATCGATTCCACAAGGAAGTTGTGCGAGGAAGAAAACTTCTTCTAAATCGCACAGTGGTGGACCGCCAAACATCCAGATGGTATGGATGGTATCTCGAGTTCTGTCGCGATGTGCGATGGTGAAATTGAGCGGCTGGAATTAGTCCGAACAATTCCTCAGAGCACTCCCCGTGGTACATGCGATAAAATACGCAAAGAGATGCAACATCTCTACGCAGTGCCAGTGAGTCAAGCCGATCGGACAGAACTCGGTCGTCGACGATTCGAGCTGCTCTGCGCTGAATGCGGTCAAGTGGAAGGAGCTGGCACTGGGGAGCCCCTGCCCAGAGATGGGAACAGTATTCCATGTGGGGCCGAACTTGCGCCTTGTAAAGTTGCAAGCGGTGTGCCGGCATGAAATACTGTCCCGCTCTGCTGAGCACGCCAAGCTTTTTAGAGGCCAATTTGGCCTTCTCTTCCAAGTGACCACGAAACTGCACATCACTCAATATGTCGACACCGAGGATTCCGATACTGGCTGAGGCAACTAGGGGAGTGCCTTGAAACTGAGGAGATACGACAAAGGGGTTCTTTTTAGCGGTAAACGCGCAAACTTGTGTCTTCTGGGGATTAAACTGGACTAGATTTAGTCGCCCCCAGTCTGGGACTTTGTTCAACAAAGTCTCGACTTCAAACACAAGTTCGTTGCGGTACTCGGTGACGTTTTCCCGAGAAATATTGGCACGGCCGGTGTATAAAGCATCACCATTGCTGTCGTCTGCATAGCAATGAATGTTACCAGTTTGCAACATATCATTGATATGCAGAAGAAACAGCGTTGGTGATAGCACGCAGCCTTGTGGAACACCAGCGTTAATGGGCTTGTAATCGGAGCATGCACCGTCTACTACGACCTTGATGCTCCGATCTGCAAGAAAACTGGTGATCCAATTGCACAATTTCTCAGAAAGCCCATAGGAAGGGGCTTCGAAAGAAGCGCTTTGTGCAAACCCGATCGAAGGCCTTCGCTACGTCCAAACTAACGGCCAACGCCTCCTCCTTGGACTCCACTGCCTCCGCCCATCTATGAGTTAGGTAACCTAGAAGATCACCAGCTGAGCGACCTCGACGGAAACCGTACTGGCGGTCACTAATCAGCTGGTGATCCTCAAGGTACCGCATGAGCTGGCAGTTGATAACAGTTTCCATTACTTTGGAGAACAAGGAGGTGATAGCGATAGGCCTGTAGTTGGACGGATCTGAGCGGTCGCCTTTTTTAAGGATCGGGTGCACCAAAGCTGCCTTCCATGAGTTCGGGACTACGCCTAGGGAGTAGGAGTACCGGAAAAGACGCGTTAAAACCGGTGCCAACTCCGGAGCACACGTCTTCAGCACAATAGGTGGGACTCCATCAGGCCCACTCGACTTGTTGAAGTCCAGGGAGAAGTGCTTTACGCACGGGCGCTGTGTAAACAGCACTTCCGCATGGAGCACTCACACCGCGGGATGGTAGGCGGTATGTTCCCCCCGTCATCGAGAGTCGAGTTGGAAGCAAAAAGAGAGCCTAGCAGATCGGCTTTCTCCTTTGCGTCATAGGCCAGTGAGTCTTCCAACATGTGCAGAGATGGCAGAGATGGCTAACAGAAGTTCCCTTGGACAGTTTTAGCGAGAGACCAGAATGCATGTAATCCCGAAGGGAGGAGAACTAGTTTCTCGCTAATTCTGCCGATGTTCTCTGACTTTGCCTTGGCAATGACACTTTTGAAGGACCTGGAGGCGGAATTATACTTCTTTTTAAGAGCGCTGGTGCTTACATCCCGGGACGTTGATGCGTCAGCCCAGCCCGGTAACACTCCTGCTTATAGCGTGATGCAACTTTACAGGAGCGACCAAACCATGGCTGAGTTCTGCCTCCGATAGGCACCACAGATGATGGAATAAATAATTCCATTCCTGAAGTACCACATCAGTGACAGAATCAGCAACAACGTTGGGATCATCCGGCGAAGCAAACCCGCCCCAAGGATAGGATGCAAAAAGACCGCATCCCATCCCAATCGGCTGACCTATAGTGCCAAACACGGCGGCGAGCTGCAGATCGCAACTGCGATGGGAGCGTGGTGGCACCGTGCTCCGGATCAGACAATGGTCCGAAGAGCCAAGAGGGCATCGACGGAGACCTGATATCCGTCCGGATGAGAGGTCAGCAGAAGGTCCAACAGGAAGGTACATGGTCTTCCACATCTGGGATCCGCGTAGGCGAAGTAACCAGTTGTGTCAGACCATATGCCAAAACAAAGTCATAAACAGATCTACCCGCATGATCGGTTAAACGGGAACCAAGCCATTCAGCGTGGTGGGCGTTAAAATCACCGAGCATCACGATCTCTGCGGAAGGACCTGTTGTAGCACGGAGTCTGCAGCCATTTGGACGTGGTCGATGAGTCGGTCTGTGTCGGCATTACCGCTATGGGACCTATAGAGGCACCCGTAGACGCGAGGATGGTCGTCGCTGTCTACGCGCAGCCATAGGATGGACAGGTCCGTACCTTCAAGACTGCCGAGGCGTCGATAACAGATGTCCTCTCTGACGTACGCAAACTCCAGCCCGGGGCACAAAGGAGTGTTCAATTTGTACCCTGGCAGGAGAGATACAAGTATCAGCCGGAGAGGACACCTGTGTCTCGGTTAGAAAAGAGCAAGGCCGGCTTTGCCGTCTCCAGATGGTAGTGGACGGCGTTAAGGTTTGAATAAGTCCCTGATATTGCAGAAATCCACGGAAAGCGTAGCAGGGGTTGCCTTTGTCTTTTGCTCCGCTTGCCCCGAGCAGGTTTCGTCTTGAGCGGAATTTTGCCCCCAGAATACATGGGGCAGCCTGAGCACCCACGCTCAAAAAGTAGGGTAGCATGGGCGTGGATGCTCAGCGAGGATTCTCCAGGGATGCTGGTACCCTCCTGGGGTAGTCTTCTGTTTAATTCCACTACCATGTTGATTGGGATTAGCTCCGGCCACCTGCACTCACCAGGCGAAATGCAGAAGTAAACTTCTACTTCACGTTGGTATTCTGTGAGGTCGTGGTACTGCCCCGGTTCGAGCCGGCCCATCCATGCTACAGCAGAAGCTGCCGCGTGGCTCTACCACTGTTGAGTTCTAATTTACAATTCTAAAATACAACAACTTTTATCGGATGAAAGTACGTACGTAAAGGTAAAAACAGACCCTACAACTAATACGCTTAAAACAGCTAGCGATCTAATTAAGAAATACTCAGAGAAATTGAATCTAGACGTCAATTCGATAATACCTGCGTGTATATGTAATAACGCTCCATTACGTCCAATAGTGAGTCAGATCGATTCGCCAACTTACAGATTGGCTCAACTCTTAGCAAAACACTATCACCACTCAGAGGACACACAAGAGCACACACTAAGGATTCATACCATTTTGTCAGTGACATAAAAGACCTATGTCTTACTGAAAATGAAACTATGGTCAGTTTTGATGTTCAGTCTCTATTTACATGCTTACCTGTTGAAGACTGCATCTCAATTGTAACTAGGAAACTAGAGGAAAACAACATGCCAGCAGAATATGCAGTACTGCTTAGACATTGCCTTACATCTGGCTATCTATTGTGGAAGGAAGAGTTTTACAAGCAAGTAGATGGTGTTGCAATGGGCTCACCGGTATCTCCCATTGTCGCCGATATTTTCATGGAGGACTTTGAGGAAAGCCCTGCTTACTGCACCAGTAACTCCAAGGTTCTACAAGCGGTACGTAGACGATACTTTCACAATTTTACCATCAGACAAAGTAACTGCATTTTAGAACATCTTAATTCCATAAACTCTAAAATTCAATTTAATATGGAGTTAGAGGCAAATAATTCTTTAGCTTTCCTAGATGTATTAGTCATTCGAATCCTAACAACACCATAGGTCACACCGTGTATAGAAGAAAAAGACCCATACAAACAGATATTTAAATGGTGAATCCCACCATCATCCTTCACAGTTGGCTACCGTGGGCAAATCTTTGTTACAGAGAGCACTATTGAGGTCAAATGAAACTAAATTTTACGGATTATATCGCGTTTAATTTTAACTTTTTAATTTCCGACGTTTCGGGTGCTTTACAGCACCCATGGTCACGGGGGGGACTGAGGTGTTTGACGTCCCGATGTCATAGTTAGCCCGGCTACCTTCAGTTTTTTAATATTAATTTTTGGTTCGATCTACGCAGAATGATTTCTTACAGTATCTTGAAGTCTAGCAGTGGTATACTTGGGTTTGGATTTAATTTTATTAATTATAGGATCCCAACCAAATGGCAGCACCCATCCATCTTCTCTATTGAAATTAGAATGTTTTTTAATTTCAATAGCCTCGCGAATCATCCTTGGTAGGGATCGGTGTTCTTTTGCGAGGATTTGTGGTCTATCAAATCCAATGTAATGGCGGGGACGATCTTGAACATGTTCACAAACTGCAGACTTCCCGATATGTCGGTGCTTCAAGTCAGCTATATGTTTTTTTTACGCGGATTTTTATAGATCTTTTTGTTTGTCCTATATAAGAGAGACCACATTCACAATCCAGCTTGTACACTCCTGCATCTTGTAGAGGAATATGACACTTGACGGATGGTAAAAATTCTTCTTAGGTAGCTTGAAGTATGTTTTAATGGAAGCTCGCTTCAAAATGTAGCCAACCTAGTCTGTGACTCCTCTGACATAGGGTAGTACAGCAGGCACACGCTCAACTGTGGCCGGCTTCACTCGGTCACTGTGACGTAGGCGCGGGACCTGAAGCTTGTTGTCTTGCAGTACTTGCTCGACGTGCTGAAGCTCGGCGGCCAGCTGTTTTCTGTCACAGATCCCTCGTGCTCTCTGAAACAAAGATTTTCCCACGTAAGCTAACTGTGATGGATGATAGTGCAATTCACCATTTAAATATCGGTTGGTATGAGTCTTTTTCCTATACACAGTGTGACCAATAGTGTTATCAGGATTTCGGATGACTAAAACATCTAGGAAAGCTAAAGAATTGTTTGCCTCTAACTCCATTGTGAATTGTATTTTAGAGTTTATGGAATTAAGGTGGTTTAAAAATACAGTTACTTTGTCAGATGGTAAAATTGTGAAAGTATCGTCTACGTACCGCTTGTAGAATCTTGGATTTACAGGAGCAGTAAGAAGGGTTTTCTCCTCAAAGTCCTCCATGAATATGTCGGCGACTACGGGAGATACAGGTGAGCCCATCGCCAGATCGTCTACTTGCTTGTAGAACTCTTCATTCCACAATAGATAGCCAGATGTGAGGCAGTGTTTAAGTAATACTGCATATTCTGTGGGCATGTTGTTATCTTCTAGCTGCCTAGTTACAATTGAGATGCAGTCTTCAATAGGTAAGCATGTGAATAGTGACTGAACATCAAAACTGACCATAGTTTCATTGTCAGCGAGATGTAGGTCTTTTATCTCACTAACAAAATGGCATGAATCCTTTGTGTGGGCTCTGGTATGTCCTCTCAGTGTTGATAGTATTTTTGCCAAGTGTTGAGCCAACTTATAAGTTGGTGAATCGATCTGGCTCACTATGGGACGTAGTGGAGCATTTGGTTTGTGTATTTTCGGTAACCCATACAACCTCGGTGGTTTGGCACATGATGGTATTGTTAAATTCACGTCAAGATCTAATTTTTCGGAGTATTTCTTTATTAAATCAGTAGTTGTTTTAAGTGTATTAGTTGTTAGGGTAAACGTCGGGAATTAAAAAGTTAAAATTAAACGTGATATAATTCGTAAAATTTAGTTTCATTTAATGTGTAGTCTTCGCGTAAATATAAGAAAACACTATTGAGGTCATTGAGCATAGTGCTAAGTCCTCAAGCGAGAACTATCTCGTCGGCAAATCCAAGATGAGTGATGTACTCGCCATTGATGTTGATACCGTATCCTTTCCAGTCCAGTAGCTTGAAAACGTCTTCCAATGCAGCCGTGAAGTGTTTCGGGGATATAACGTCACCTTGTCTTACACCTCTCTGCAGTTGGATAGCTTCGTACTCTAATTCTGTACTAGGATAGCCATCGTAGCCCTACTGTACAAACACTTCAGCACTTCGATATACCGACAGTCAACTTGGCACCGCTGACGAGAATATAGCTCCGCCCAAATTTCGACGGAATGGAAGGCTTTCTCATAGTCCACATACGCAAGGCAAACTGGAAGATTGTACTCTTCGCTCTTTTGTATAATTTGCCGAAGGGTATGTATGTGGTCTATAGTAGTAAAGCCTTTTCGGAAACCGGCTTGTTCGGGAGGCTGGAAGTTGTGAAGTCTGCGTGCGAGACGATTCGTAATAACTCTCGAAAACAGCACGTAGACGCGGTTCAGAAGGGAAATCGGTCTGTAGTTCTTCAAGTGGGCGTTGTCGCCTTTCTTGAAGAACAAGACTACCGCACTTCTGCTCCATGCCTTCGGAGTAGTCCCACCATGGAGGATGGAATTAAAGAGCTTCTGAAGGACTTCAAGTACCGGTTTTCCACTCGCTTTCAGAAGCTACGCTGTAATTCCATCCTCGCCCGGGGACCTGCCGTTTTTAAGGTCTAATCTCGCTCAGACTGACGTCCGGGATATCATCGGAATAGTGTCGGATAAGACTTGCTCTTGGATCGTTACTCACACTTTTGCGTGTGGCCCCAAGAGCCCATAGCTGCCCATAGAGCCTCTGAATCTCACTCAAAATCTCAGGTGTCCCGGAAACGATGCTGCCACACTAGGTTTTCAACTTCGACAATTGGCTCTTTCTGGCAGACAGATCTCTGGCAAAGACGTTGGAGCCTTGGTTCCACTCGATCGCTTCTTCAATACAAGCTATATTGAAGTTGCGTAAGTCCTGCCGCATGCATTTGTAGATCTGTTTTTTCAGTTGCCTGTATGCTGTCAAATCTGTTTAAGACTGCAGCTTCATTTCCCGTCTAACAGCCATGAGATTAAGAGTGTAATCGGGGAGTTTTTGTGTTATTCTGCGGCGGGTCTTGCAGAACTTAGCTCCGACCGCATGGACAGTTTCCACGAGCTTGTCATTAATATCGTCCACTGCATTGCAGTCTTCTAGGCACTGAAAAATGTTTTGTAACTCGAGTTGAAATGTTTCAGGACTTTGGATAAGAGCACGAGGGGGACGGAGCGTTGACTTCATTAGACGAGACCTTTCCAAATTAACGTTTAGGTTCAGTGTGCCTCTCACCATTCGGTGATCGCTGCCGGTTTTCACCCTCGCGATCACTGAGACATCACTGAACAGTTGTCGTCTGGTCGTCATAATGAAGTCAATCTCATTTTTTGTCAAACCGTCGGGGCTCGACCAGGTCCACTTCCTGTGAAGTCGCTTCTGGAAGAAAGAGTTCATCATAAAGAATCCCTCTTTCTCCATAAATTCGGCCAGCTGCTGGCCCCTTGGGTTCCGTTGCCCTATTCCAAATTTCCCTACTTTCAGCTCACCGTTCTCTCTTGTGCCTAGTTTTGCGTTGAAGTCTCCCATCAACACCGTGTAGTGGGTTTTGGAGGAATGCATGGCTTTAGAGATATCCTCATACATTTCCTCCACCTCCTCATCGGGATGTGCCGAGGTTGGTGCGTAAACCTGTATGACCTTCAACGAATACCGTTTGGTGATTCGGAGTCATCATCATCATCATCATTACAGTCCTTCACAAGTCTACTGCTGAACATAGGTCTGTAGTTTTTCAAGAGAGCGTTGTCGCCTTGTTGAGCCATTCTAATCTCGCTCAGACTGACGTCCGATTCGGAGTATAATATGATAATATAAGGTACGCAACCCTCGTCGACACACTCCCAATCTTTACAACGTTGTTAACGAGAGACTTGTGGACGATAACTCCGACACCTCCTTGGGACAGATGTTCGCCCTCCCGGTGATAGAACAAGTTGCCGGATTCGAGGATTACGGTGTCCTCCCCCTCTCTTCAGACATCGGATAATCCTATAATATGCCAGCGTAACTTGTCTATCACTTCTTCCAGCCCCAGGATCTTCTCATCAGTCCTCAGGGTGCGTGGGTTGTATATTGTCAGGTCGAGTCGTCGTAGGTGGCAACCGAAACTCCATCGGAGATTCTGGGCACCCCCTACCCCGCCGTTACCATGGTCGTCACCGTAGCCAGGAATAGCGGGGCTGCCGGGGACTGGGGGCCGTCTCTTCGTAACTTTCATTTCATGGGGGGACACGCGTTCTTTTATTGTAATCTTGCTGTTATCAGGAAGATGCTGCTGCCTATCTCCTGCCTGTTTCCCACTGTCGCTTCTTACGACACCCACGGGAAGATATGGAGTAGTGGATATTCTTAACTCGTAATTTTATATCAATTACATAAAAATAATTATTTCATTTAAATTAAATTATTATAATTACTTCAATTCATAAAATACACTAAGACAACACAACAGATACACAACTCTAACGTAACCTAAATTTAGGTTTAGATCCGGAGTGCTCAACATGCAGCATGATCCAGTGTCGCATTATAGGGCAATCCAGATCCACCCGCCAGGCAAACGGTTGCATGTAGCTGTTTGAGTTATTGTATAAAAAAATAATTAAAAAAATGTAGAAACTTTAAAATTTTACAACTAAAAGTCAGTCTTTTGGTTTGTTGTTGTTTTAATACATAATTATATTGAAAATAAATTAAATATTATACTCAAAATTAACAACAGCCACTTCAAATTGTATGTTAGCATTATAGCTGGTGTCAAGGCTTACATCAATCGATAAAAAATAGATCCATAGGATTGAGTACACTGAGATACATGAATCATTCATTCATTTCTAGTGATCCGATCATTCAAGTATAGATTTGTCTTACGAACCCGGTCATTCGGGTCGATCTGTGAGATCCGCTTGATAATTTCGGTCGTCGGACGTTCAAAAAATGTAATTGCTATCATCAATACAAATACAAATACAAATTTACAAATACAAATACAAAAACTTTATTTTGACATAAAAGTATTACAATAAATGTTTCATCGAATCCATAGGCTCCCAAACTAGTGTAAAACTGTGTTTCAGGAGCCAGTGGCTTCTCCCATAACATTGCATTATTACTTTATCCCTTAACATAGTATTATAAGTTATTAAACAGAACTACTTAAAATACGTAGGTCACTCAATAAGTTTTGAGATATATAAAAAGTATTCTAGATACTATTATTATTTATTTTACATCTTTTCAAAATATTCTCCATCATGCTCTATACAAAGTTCCATTCGCCTAAACCAACTCTGAAAACACTTTTACCAGTCTTGATCTGACAGGTCGGAAATCGCTTCTTCGTAGGCAGCCACGGCTTCTTCGGCGCTTGAAAAAAACTTGCCTTTTATTTTTTCTTTGACTCTTGGGAACAAAAAGAAATCACAAGGAGCTAAGTCAGGGCTGTAGGTTGGGTGACTTAGAGTTTCAACACCAGATTCCTCAATAAATGGTTTTGTTCTAAGGGAGGTATGTGAAGAGGCGTTATCGTGATGCAGCATGATTCCCCGAAGCCCGGTCTTTGGTCTTCTCTCCTGCATAGCTTGAAAAGCTTTGGGTAATGCAACTGTAGTATACCATTCAGAGTTGACTGACCTACAATTTTCCAGCACTGACGTCGACAAATGTCCGCTCCGCGAAAAAAAACTAGCCACCATTTTTCTTCCGACGTTGCGAGGTCTTTGCAGTTTTGTCGGTAACTGTCCTTCTGAGTAGACCCATACCGATGATTGCCTTTTATTTTCCGGATCATATTGATAGATCCATGTCTCGTCACTAGCAACGATTTCTGAAACACGCCTAGATGCCCCGTTTTCAAAACGTAGACGCATTTCATTGCACCAATCCACACGAGTCTGTTTTTCGCTTTCGGAGAGCAAACGAGGTGTCCATAGATAATAAAGCTTCCTCACTCCAAGATGTTGATGTAGGGTGGTATGAATTCTCCCCGAACTAATGCCTACAATCTTTTCGATGTCCGTATATGTGATTCGTGGGTCTTCTCGCACCAACATTTCAGTAGTCCATATATTTTCTGCCGTTACTGCTGTTTGCAGGACCCCGGTTATTTGGTCATCTTTAAGATCAATTTTACCCGTTTTGAATTAAGCGAACCACCTAAACATAGTTGCGCGTGATGGAGCTGAGTCCCCTAACGCTGATTGTAACCGTTGTAAACTTAATTGTTCGGTTAAACCAAATTTAAAATCATAATATATCATAGCGCGTAAATGTTCACGGTTAAGATCCATCGTTTTAAATGAAAAGCGCGGGAAGCGTTGCAGGAAAATTAATAGAACTTTGTTTTTTTTTTAATAATGAGCAATTGGCTTATGGATTTCTATTCTTTCATGGTGCGTTCCATTTTTAAATTTCGAGCATCTCAAAAACTTATTGAGTGATCTACGTAAGAAAACAAAGTTAATAAAGAAAGGACTACTCACTAGCGTATATCTGTGTACGCGTGAGTGTGTGTGTGTGTGTGTGTGTGTGTGTGTGTGTGTGTGTGTGTGTGTGTGTGTGTGTGTGTGTGTGTGTGTTTGCGTCAGTAATAAAAACCAGTTAACATTTTTTCTACATCTTCATAATCAAGTTTTTAAGCTCATTTTAACAATATATGCTTCTTAATAACGTTATTATTGCAGTCTTTTATATTATATTTCTTATTAAGTCTGTTATATAGGTGTGGAACAATAACATCAAACTGCTTCTGGGCGAATCTTGTTTTTACTTTGGGAATAGGACAACGGTCAAGCCTTGCAGATGATTTAGGCAGGAAAGGAACAATTTTTTGTGATAACTTCGTAGACTTTCATAAACAAATAATTTTCTAACACTAAGAACGTTGGCTTTATCATAGACATCTGTTGTAGGTTGTACCTGAAGGGTAAGGAGAATAACACTTTCAGTACTGCACATGCAACATGAAACATCTAGAATGTTCGAGTACATAACAGTCCCGATTGACTAAGTGTCGATAGTTCTAAAAAGTTCTTCCATGGAAATTTCTAGAAGGATCTTGACTCTCCTAGTTCTGCTACTCGATACTAGAGGGCGCTAGTGGTAACTAGTGTCGCCATGTACCAGGCATTAATGGTGGCGCGCAACACTGCCCCCTCCTAAGACATGCTCGTCCCGAGCATTATCGGGGCCATATTAACGCGCCAGTCGATCAACATGGAGAATCTTAAGAGTACCTCTTGCACTTTTGTATCCGGTAGATTACATCATTGATCCTTGTCACAATCCGGTACGGTCCGTCCCATTTAGCTTGAAGGTTAGGAGATTTACCTGCTGCGAACTGGATTGTGCAACCACACTAGTGAACCTTCGCCGAACCCTTTATTGTTCATTTTACGGTCATACCGGGTTTTCATCTTTTCAGACGTTTGCTGGCCCGATTGTCTGACGTGCTCATAAATGTCATTCATTTTGTTCCGCAAGTCATTTGCATAATCGGTTATACTGCATGGGGCATCAGGTGTTATTCTAGTAATCAGGTCTGCAGCCAGCCGTAATTCTCTTCCAAAGTTTGCAAAAGCTGGTGTCACTGATGTACTTTCGTGAACAGCGCTTCGATATGACAACAAAAACGGTTGTATGTGCTTGTCCCAGTCTCGTTGCCGATTTTCCACAACTTTTGCTCATTTTTTGCCGATTTTCCGCAACCTCTCCAATGTCTGATTAAATCGTTCTACCATTCCATCAGATTGTGGGTGGTGATAAGTAGTTCTTGTTTTATGAGTACCCATAATACGGCAAGTTTCCTGGAATATTTGAGACTCAAAATTCCTTCCTTGATCGCTGTGAATCTCTAAAGGTACTCCAAAACGCAACTGTTGAAGCTTCTTGATTTGGAATCGCGAAGACTTCTGGCCACTTAGTGAAGTAATCCATCACAACCATGAAATACTTGTTACCACTTTCACTTTCCGGAAACGGCCACGCAACGTCAAGGGCTATTCTCTCCCATGGTGAATCAACATTGTACAATTTCAATGCACCTCTACTACGAGTCTGAGGTCCCTTTACAGCCGCACAACTTGTACATTTGTGACGCCAGTCCTCGACATCGTCACGACAGTGGACCCAGTAAAACCGTTCTCGGATCTTCAGTACAGTTCGTTTAACTCCCAAATGGCCTCCTGAACAACCATTATGGTACAGCTGTAATAATAACAAATGACAGCTGTCTCCCCGACCATTTTCCCATTTACGGCACAGGACTCCATCCTGAATCAGCAAGCTGTCCCATTGGGCCCAATAGCTTTTCGTGTTCGAACTTAACGCTGAGACGTCGCTCCACTTGGGCTTTGAAGCACTGGCCTTCATCCATTCCAGAATCGGCTTGATGTTCGAATCTTCCTTCTGTGCATGTTGTAGGCTGTCCTTCCACTCATTGCTGAGCTGGTCTGTCCTGTGCATCCTCACAGATACCACTTCCTTACCCTCTTGTCTAGTACAATGCTTGCAATCTTCAGTACAAGGTCTTCTTGACAATGCATCTGCGTTACTATGAGATTTCCCGCTGCGATGTTCGATCACAAAGTCGTATTCCTGCAGTAGTTCAATCCATCTCGCAACTTTTCCTTCTGGGTTATTGAACTACAATAGCCATTTCAGTGCAGCATGGTCAGTTCGTAAGTGAAATTTCCGCCCCAAAAGATATTTGCTAAAATGCTGCAACGACTTTATCACAGCAAGCAATTCCCGTCTTGTGACTCAATATTTCCTTTTCGGCTTTGACAACGACTTGCTGAAGTACACTATCACAACCTCTTGATCACCATTCCGTTGAGACAACGTCTGTGTCAACTATAAATTCCTTGCCCGCATCAGGGTACCCCAAAATAGGTGTTTTCCACAGACGGTCCTTGAACTCCTGGAATGTGATATTGGAACTTTCATTCCAGCAGAAATGTCGCTTCTCCTCGGTTAGCTTGTGCAGAGATTTGGCTATATCTGCAAAGTTCTTCACAAATCGCCGATAATAGGAGCACAAACCCAAAAATGTTCTAAACTGCGTGTTGTCTTTTGGAACAGGCCAATACTTGACAGCGTCAATTTTCTCTGGATCCCTGCGGATACCTTATTCCGACACTATATACCCCAAAAAGCTAACTTGCCGTTTGAATAGTGAACATTTCTTCTGACTCAACTTGAGGTTGGCACTCTGGATCTCCATGAGCACGCGTTCCAGGTTTTGAAGGTATTCCTCAAACGTACGGCCTACGATGATGATGTCATCCAAGTAGACCAGACAGGCATCGCCAATTAGCCCGGTAAGTATAAGCTCCATCAACCTTTCAAACATTGCTGGAGCATTGCACAATCCAAACGGCATAACTTTAAATTGCCATAGATCCTTTCCTGTCGAGAATGCAGTTTTCTCCTTGTCCTTAGGGCTAATTTCAACCTGTCAATAGCTACTTTTCAGGTCCAACGTGCTAAACCACTTTACTCCTGTAAGCATGTTTAGCGTGTCATCAAGTCTTGGCAAGGGATAGCTGTCCTTCTTCGTAACGTCGTTCAGACGGCGGTAGTCAACACAAAACCGCATGCTGCCGTCCATCTTCTTTACCAGCACCACAGGTGAACACCATGGATTAAGGTTCAATAACACCATCCTTCACCATTCCCTCAATCATGGTTTCCACTTCCTTTTCACGTGCTACCGGCAATCTTCTTGGGCGCTGACGGATAGGCAATTCTTCTCCTGTGTTTATTTTGTGTTGAACTAAGCCAGTCTTTCCTATGTCAGCATCGTTTGACGAGAAAACATCGGCGTACTTGAGTAACAACTTCTTCACCTTTCATTCGGGGAGAGAACGCTGTGACAGTCGTCTAAAAGTGAGGTCACTCTCGTTTGTGCATCCTTGCTGGGGGTCCCAGTCGATAGATATTGGTGCCGACGCAACCAATCCACTTCCTCACAAGTACCAATCAGTGTGCCTTTTTGTATAGTCTGTTCCAGATCACAAAGGTTCAGCACACGTACTCCTGAGATGTCGGTGGTTCTGACCAAGGTTCGAGCCACTTTCCATGGAAGGTCACTGTCTACCCTTTCCACGAGTACACAACGATGAGCTTGCCCAGGATTCCGAGGAAGACTAACCTGCAAAATTGTTTCCGATCTCGGCGGCAGAACAATCTTCTTAAGGCTGTACACATTCCCTGGTAACGCCCCTTCTACGAAAAGTTCCTCTTGTCCACATATCAAAACACCTTGCTTAACGTCGATCTCACAACAATTCTTCTCATGAAGTCTAGGCCCAGGATGCAGTCGTCCATTATATCAGCCACGATGACATTATGCAGGTAGATCATGTTGCCTAGCTTCAACTCCATCTCCTTCTCTCCACGGACGGGTATGCGCTGACCGGTGGCTGTCACCAAATTAATGCGTTCTCGGTTGTATGCGGAGGCCCCAAGGAACTGACTTATAAGTTGGGAACTGATAACCGTGCGAGAGGCTCCAGTGTCTATGGTTAGTTTACACGGCGTTCCGTTGACCTCGCCCTTGATGATTAGGCTGTTCCCATCATGCGTTTATGTGATCGAAATCCTTGGGTCTCTTCAGCAGTCCTGGTTTTACTCGTTTCCCTGCTGCTGCTGGGCGGTGCTGTTAGCCGCACTACCCTCTCGAGATCGATCACCTTTCTACAGTTTGCTTACGGCAGCTGGATCGAAGATGGCCCTTTTCCCCACAGCCGTAGCACCCACCTCCCTGACGCGATGTGAACGATGATCCTGCCGCACTTCCACCTTCAGTGCATGGGCCAAGGCGTCCTAAGCGTCTCGTGGTGCCCGAGCCTCACAGCAGCTCTGACTTCAAGTTCGCGGATGCCGTCGATGAATGTCTGTACCAGGTTCCCTACAATGAGCGCAGGTACAGATTGGTATGCTTTTCGAACCAGCTTCTCCACCTCAAGGGCCCACTGCTGCAGGTTTTCGTTGCTGCGTTGCACGCGATCTTTGAGCTGCGCACGAAAGACATGTTCCATATCTCGCCTCCAATGCCTCAAGGAGATGCTCGTAAGTCACTTCCTTACCGAGAGCTTCCAGAACAGTTTAGGCCTGGTCGCACAGGCCTAGGGTGAGAGCAGTCATGGCCTGACTTTTATTCCAACCGTTCGCCTTTATGACAGCCTCGAACTGGATTTTGTAGTCCGACCAGGAACAAGTCCCGTCGAACGGTGGCACTTTGAATCAACGTAGCGAAGGTATTGTAGCTACCACGGAAGCTGTAATTCCACCCCCAAGTTTGAGGTCGTCCAGCGTTTTCTTCATGTCAGCCATCACGTTGTCAACCCGATTAATCACTTGGTCGATTCGGGTTTCAGCTTCCGACAGACGGTTGTCATGTTGAGCAACCCTATCCTTCACCTCCCTTATCTCTTTCCCGAAGGTAGCGTGAAGGTCCTTTATGAGGAGCATCTGCTCTTCCTGACCGCGCTGCAGCTGTTTTTCCAACCGACGGGCTTGTTCCTCCTGTCGGCGGGCCTGCTTTTGCAGCATCATCATCAGAGCACCTAAGTCAGGTGCTGCAGATGCAGGAGCTGCTGACGGGCCGGCCTCCGTGGTAGGCAGCTGGCCCTCCGATGTCTGCGGCGTTGCGCCTCCAAATCGTCTCTGGCCCGTCTCCTGATGGCGTTGACTTCGGGTACGGATACCCTCCGTGTCGTCCTTAGGTAAAATCGGCATGATTTGATCCCACTTCTGACACCGATTGTTACGAGCTTGGGGTTCGAGACAATTAAAAACTGTCGAGTGAATTACCAAACTTGACACTTTAATTTCAGAACACTAATTACAACTTAAAACCACACTTATAACAAAACACAATTGTACTACTGATCACTTTAGTTCGCAATTCAACTCTGACTCGGTTGTTTTTTTCTTTTTTTTGCGCCCAATGTAAGGACACCCTCCGGAAGCGGGGGAGGGAGGTGGTGAATGCCCATAGCATACCACGCAGCCGGCTGCGTGGTGTTGTGGGACTCACTTTGAAGAAGTGCCTTACCCACTAAACACCACCTGTGGGAATGGCTTTGGCCGACTCGTTCGCGGTCCAAACCGGCCTTATATAGGGCCTCAGATAGTTTCCAGAAACTTCTACTGTAGAAACATCTAGAATGTTCGAGTACATATCGGTCCCGATTGACTAGGTGTCGATAGTTCTAGAAAGTTCTTCCATGGAAATTTCTAGAAGGATCTTGACTCTCCTAGTTCTGCTACTCGATACTAGAGGGCGCTAGTGGTAACTAGTGTCGCCATGTACCAGGCATTAATGGTGGCACGCAATAATATGAATAGGTATCCGTGATATACGCTTATGAATTAATGTTAAAATAATTAAGATCAAAGACAAAAAAAGCTTATAAAATATAGAAAACAATCCAACATGCAAATTTTATGAAAATTTATAATATAAATTTGTAAATATAGTCATTTGTTATTAAAGTTTTCTAGGTCGCTCTCGCTATTAACCTTTACAAGAGCTCCATCCGCCCTCCGATGATATATTCTGCCCCTTGATGTCAAGCAACATTTAAAGGCATTAATCTTAGCGAATTCTCTGGCCAAAAAGAAGATTCTCTTTGCCTTAATTGTCAAACTCTCAAACACGAAAATCGGTTTGGGTGGGCCATCAAGTTTAAAGTTAGAGGTATTCAAATTGCAGGTCGTACATTTTTTGTTGTATGCCTTATCGGACTAAACTATTTTATTCTTTAGGAAAACTGTTGAAAATTCCGCTATTATGGGCTGGTTTTTTTCTTTCTTATTGTTTATGCGGTAGACGTCACGGACCTCTTTCGATTGAATTGGTACACTAATGGCAGCTTCTAATTTTTTATAATATTTAAGAGGTCTTCTTTCGATTCCCCGATTTTGTTTTTGGGTAAATTACGTACTTCTATGCTCGAGCTGCGATGGTGATGTTCCATCTGCTCCAGTTTATTCTCTAGAGTCTGTATATATTTGTGGTTGGCAGATTTTTTTTTTGTTCTAATGAACTTATTCTTGAGAGTAACTCATCATATTTTTGGCTTAAAAAGTCAATGGCACTAGAAATAGCCTTATTATGCTCTGTGTGACTGTTAATATCACTCTGAACCTTATCCATCAGCGGATGAATTTGTCGTTTTGTTCCTTTTTGAGCGCAGAAAACATTTTCATATTGCCACAAAATACGACTTGTTTTGTATGGCATGAAGCTTAAGGCGCCCGGAGTGTTAACGAAATAGGTTCATGCGTGTTTACGTATATAAAAATCTAAAATTATATAGCCAAAGAAGATTTTGATGACATGATTATAGCGACAATTGTTACGGCCAGCAAAAAAATAAGTTTATGCTGGCCATGTATCAGTATACAGTAAACGATTTGCCTAAACTTAAAAATGTGACATACAAATTTATTTTTAAAGGTCTCAAAGTGAAAATGAAAGCGATTTCTTACACTCAAATATCCAAAAAATATATCAAGAGCACTCAAAGCATCACCTACCTATGTATCATACTAGTTTTCTATAACACTAATTAAGACATCAAAAAAGAATGGCACTCCGTACAATGTAAAAGAACTGAAGTATGACAATTTTTACGATTTAAAACCTTTAGCTACGGGAAATTACACGACAAGTGAAGACGGAGAGAAAGTGAAATGGGCAGATATTAAATTATGAAAATCACCAAGGACAACAGAGATAATTTTTTATTCAAAACGTCCTATGAAGATAAAAACTTTAAAATGGTACACACATTAAAAAAGAGAACTAAGACTGCAACAGTGTCAACTTTAAAATAATTATATACTCAAAAACTGTGAGTTTTGGAGACAAGTACCTTATTTAAGAAAATAAATATATAAAACCCTGATTTCTTTCCGACTTGTCGCTTTTATTTCGTATATTTCATAATCATTACACCTGCCATTTATATGCAAAAGTAACTTATCTGCTTTTGTATGCTTTCATCTAAACATTGGTGAAAAATTACTTATTTAAAGTCATAAAGGTTGCAAATACGCATGTAACGATGTGTGGCGGCACTGTCGTCGCGCTTCAAGCGAAAACACATCGAAGCCTAAATCGCGCTATCAAAGTTCCGAAGTAAAAGCAGTATTTGTAGAATAGCTCCAAACTACCACTAAGAGTAGTCATTTAGGTTGCCAGCGCTCAAGCTGCGCAGACGTACTCATCAGTCGAGCCCATGCGATCCCGTGTTAATAAGTGCTTTGTGCAAAGAACTATAACAAGATTATTTCTCGAAAGTGTTGTCAAAGTTCAGTGGAGCTATGCGTTATTGCTGCCGTACATTTTATGTGACCTCACGGAGACTCAACTTCGATGTTATCGCTCCCGGAGTCCAACTCGCTATCCTTTTCTATAAATCAACTACCGGACGTCTTTGATGTAGCGATACTAAAAGATATTCGGCTAACTCGATTGAAACATTCATCGAATTATCCTCGGACCACAGGCCAGTCGTATTATAACTAGGCCGGTCGGTAGGTGAGGTCCCAGCCGACAGTCTAGAGAGCCAGTGTACCCCATCCAGCGTACCAACAGTTCCTGCTACCAACCAGAGGTAGAAGCGGAAGTCGTACGCAGGTCTGCGTTACCACCAGCGGGCGAAACACTCGATCCTGTAACTTTTACGATCATAGGCCTATCCATAGCTCGCTGAGCGACCTGCATCAACATAGTATATATAAAATTCTGGTTAACGTACTTATAATTTGTATAAATGTAATGATTTCTTATATTTACGTGAATACTGCACATTGAATAAAACTATATTTACGCAATCATTATGTAATAGTACGGACTGGTAATAGCAAATAAAATTCACCGATTAGAAGATCTCAAAACTAAACGCGCAAGATATATAACATCTTTAAATTTCTTGAAGAGATGCAGAGACCATAATCTCATTCTTACGTGTGTCAAAATATCAACAAAAAAGGACATTCGAGGAAGCGCTAAGATCTTAAATCAGGCAAGTAAAAAGTTGTTACGAACGGTGATTCAGCAAAAACGGTTCGATCTACAATTCATAAATAATACCATAGACAATTTGTCCAGTGAGTTAAAGACAGTTTTAACGACATTTGATTTTAATAATTGCATTGAAACTTTAAACAAACGCGAAACATCGAAATATAATGAATGCAAATTAAACAAATAGAAAAATATCAAAAATTAACTATCAAATCAAATGCCAAACATCCATGGCAACGTAGAAACGAAACACAACAACCGTTGACCACAGACGCAAACAATAAACAACGCACGGTCTATAATCTGTCAAAACAAACACTGGACGAACCTACAATAAAAGTATTATCGAAGGGCCTGAATTTCGCAATAACACCGCGAAAAATCCCGTATGAGGAAATTATCTGTAACGTTGAGGATTGTCTGTTTAAAAACAATGTGGAAAGGAAGATTTAGAGGCCATACGTCAAGACATTTCGTCTTTGTTACGTCGAAGTTCAGTGCCGAAACTAAATCTACCCAAAGACGAGATTAAAGCGTTGTACAACTTACGCAACAGACCAGAGCTCACGATTCTCCGTGCAGATAAAGGAAATGCTACGGTGGTAATGGATACGTCAGATTATAATTCTAACTTTTATCGGACGAAAGTTCGTACAAAAAGGTCAAAACAGACCCTACAATCAATGTGCTTAAAACAACAAGCGATCTGTTAAATAATTACTCCGAAAAATTAGATATCGACGTAAATTCGATAATACCACCGTGTACCAAACCACCGAGGTTGTATGGGTTACCAAAAATACACAAACCAAACGCTCCACTACGTCCTATAGTGAGCCAGATCGACTCACCAACTTATAAATTGGCTCAACACTTGGCAAAAGTTCTGTCACCGCTGAGAGGACAAACCAGAGCACACACGAAGGATTCATACCATTTTGTTAGTGAGATAAAAGACCTACATCTCGCTGACAATGAAACTATGGTCAGTTTTGATGTTCAGTCACTATTTACATGCTTACCTATTGAAGACTGCATCTCAATTGTAACCAGGAAGCTAGAAGAATACAACATGCCTACAGAATATGCAGTAGTACTGAAACACTGCCTTACATCTGGCTATCTATTGTGGAAGGAGGAGTTCTACAAGCAAGTAGATGGCGTAGCAATGGGCTCACCCGTATCTCCCATAGTCGCCGACATATTCATGGAGGACTTTGAGGAGAAAGCCCTTCTTACTGCTCCTGTATATCCAAGATTCTACAAGCGGTACGTAGACGACACTTTCACAATTTTACCATCTGACAAAGTAACTGCATTTTTAAACCACCTTAATTCCATAAATTCTAAAATACAATTCACAATGGAGTTAGAGGCAAACAATTCTTTAGCTTTCCTAGATGTTTTAGTCATCCGAAATCCTGATAACACTATTGGTCACACTGTGTATAGGAAAAGACCCATACCAACCGATATTTAAATGGTGAATCGCACCATCATCCATCACAGCTAGTTACCGTGGGAAAATCTTTGTTTCAGAGAGCACGTGGGATCTGTGACAGAAAACATCTGGCCGCTGAGCTTCAGCACGTTGAACAAGTATTGCAAGACAAGCTTCGGGTCCCGCGCCTACGTCACAGTGACCGAGTGAAGCCGGCCACAGTCGAGCGTGTGCCTGCTGTACTACCCTATGTCAGAGGAGTCACAGACAAGGTTGGCTACATTTTGAAGCGAGCTTCTATTAAAACATACTTCAAGCCGCCGAAGAAGATTAGTCAATTTTTACCATCCGTCAAGTATAATATCCGCACAAGCTTGATTGTGAATGTGGTCTCTCTTACATAGGACAAACAAAACGATCCATTAAAACCCGCGTGAAAGAACATATAGCTGACGTGAGGCACCGACGCTCTGGGAAGTCTGCAGTCTGTGAACATGTTCAAGATCGTCCCCGCCATTACATCAGATTTGATAGAATAGAATAATTTTTATTCAATATAGATTACATGTGTAATTCTTATTGAAAGTCATTTTACTTTACCACTGGTTCGAAAAAAACCTCTGTCCTGGGAAGAACCAGCAAGAAACCCAGCAGGACTTTTTTTTAAAAGTATATTTTACATTAATGGTTGTACAAACTATTTAAGTACAAAATTTCTTTTAGAAACTGCTTGAAACCACAAATCCTCGCAAAAGAACACGGATTCCTACCAAGGATGATACGCGAGCCTATTGAGATTAAAAAACATCCTAATTTCAATAGAGAAGGTGAATGGGTGCTGTCATCTGCTTGGGATCCTATAATTAACAAAATTAAATCCAAACCCAAGCATACCACTGCAAGACTTCAAGATACTGTAAGCTCATTCTGCGTAGATCGGACCAAAAATTAATATTCAAAAAACTGAAGGTAGCCGGGCTAACTATGACATTGGGACGTCAAACACCTCAGTCCCCCCCGTGACCATGGGTGCTGTAAAGCACCCCAAACGTCGGGAATCAAAATTAGTAAAATTAAACGCGATAAAATCCGTAAAAATAGTTTTATTCAATTGTATAAATGTATTACAGCGGTCGTTGTTCTTAATGGCTGAAGGCCTTATAGCAGATGCCGCAATATTTGAAAAAAAATTATACATCATAATCCACATTTGTTACATCTTACAGTCCATTTTTCACTTGGCCACTTAATAATATTTTTTTTTATAGGATAAGGGTGACAAACGAAAGTGGTTGCTGCGGCCCATAGACATCTACATCTATCCTCGATTACAAATCAAAATGCAGATGCGTTGTCACCCGTGCGGACTAAGATGGAATGCCTCATTTCCAGTAAAAAGGGTCTCCGGTTCTCTACACTCACCATACGAAACACAGCAGCGTTAAGCTGATATTTTACCCTGGTATTCTTGGGAGCACTAAGCTCGAAGTTGTTGACGAATATGTTTACCTGGGACAAATAGTCCGACTAGGTAAGTCCAACATCGACCGAGAGGTCAATCGACGCATTCAACTCGGCTGGGCAGCATTCGGGAGATAACGACACATCTTCTTGTCAGGCATACCTCAAAACCTCAAAACTAGATTGTACAACCAGTGCGTGTTGCCAGTGATGACATATGGAACTGAGACGTGGTCCTTCACTACTGTCCGTATGAGGAAGCTCAAGGTCGCTCTGCGAGCTATGGAGAGGGCTATGCTCGGGGTTTCTCTGCGTGATAAAGTTAGAAATGAGGTTATCCGCTGTAGAACCAGAGTAACCGACATAGCCCAAAGGATTAGTAAGCTGAAGTGGCAATGGGCCGGCCATATAGCTCGAAGAACCGACAACCGTTGGGAAGAAAGGTTCTCAGTGGCAGCCTCATACCGGCAGGCGAAGTGTAGGGCGTCCCCACTAGATGGAGTGACGACCTGGTAAGACATGCAGGAAGTCAATGGATGCAGGTGGCTCGGAACCGTGCTTTGTGGAATTCCGTGGGGAGGCCTATGTTCAGCAGTGGACTTGTGAAGGGCTGTAATGATGATGATGATGATGATTCTGTGAGAGCGTGGTACTTCCCCGGTCGAGCCGACCCATTCGTGCTACAACTATACTACTAATATAGCTGCAGCATGGCTCTACCACGGAAAGATGTTAAATATGGAGAAATATTTTAAGAAAAGCTTTTAGGGTACTCATATAATAAAGCTTCTGAAGCACATTAAGCGCTCTTTATTATGATATATCACTTATTAAGAGCAATATTCCTCGCATCTCTTCGAGATCCTTCAGGAGATAATTTAAAATGTGATTATATCACTCCCAAACTTCTTGATGTATTTCAAGGGACATTAATTATGATTTTTGAACAAATTTCAGATTAAATAAGTTTTTTTTACACACTATGTTGTCATGGGCCAAAATTAATTTTTCAAAACAAATGTACAAAATATTTTCACCAGCCTATTAACGTCCACTGTTGAACATTGGACTTCCCATAGATTGCCCCATAGGAGGGGATATTTGCCATATTTGCCACGCTTGGCAAGCGGGCTAGCAACCGCAGTTTTTATTTTTAGGCGTTATTAGGAAGGCGCTGCTGCCCATGGATTATATGGGGTAATGAATATTCTTACACTACACGGCAACGTACGTATTATTTACATTATACTGTATTATATTAAAAGCTTAAAATAATAATTGAAAAAAAAATGTACAAATTATTTTTACATATCATTCCTTAGAATGTAATACTATTTTTGTAAAGGGTTTGTAAATCCCGTATGGTCTAGTCTGCCGTCATAAGAAAAAAGGGCGCATCTAACAATTTTTGAAAAAATTAGTTAAATATTTTCAAAAATTGTTAGATCCATTCGACTTAAGATAAAAAGGCGTATCTACTCATTTTTTTTAATTTCCAAAAATATCAATATTTTAAAAAATATCTTAAGAGTTTTAGACGTAACTGTTGATCAAAAATGAAATTTTATTAAATAGAAAAGACGTATTCAAATTCAAGATAAAAGAAAAGACTTATTTAACCAGTTGCTACGTCATCTTTAACAATATTTGCATCGATTACTTCAATGAAAATACGTAAATTGACAGTTTTAAAATAAAAAGACGCTTTTGGTTTCTTACGTCCAGTCATCTTAGTACTCACAGTGATTAAAATAATAGGTTAGGCGCAAATGATGTCGCGTTTTTTTAAAATAGCATCAATGATTAAATTACTTTGTAATTGAAAAGACTCAAATGACATTCCAACTTTTTTCATAGGCATGAGCTTATATTATTTTATTAACTTCTGAGTTGCAAAGACACAAGTGACCAACCCCAAGCTCGTAACAATATTTTGTAAAGTCTCCATTAATTCCTTTTTATTATAAAAAATTATCTATACATATAATAAAATTCAAATTGAGTCGAATCTGTACATTAAATATTTTTTGGAAATTCTTATTGAAATAGTCATTATTATCGATACAGAGGCCGAATCTATAGTTTTTAGAACTTTCGTCCGTCTGTTACCTTTCACGAAAAAAACTGTCTACAAATTTTTAATTATTCTAAATCTATTTTATTTTTAGACTTTTAAAATGAAGAAAGAGAGATCTTTAAAACTATTGAATATGGCAACTAATGTAATACAGGGTCCAGATTCAAATCCACTAGATTCAGCGGAAACTGAAGTAGAAAAATCAGACGATGAATTGATACTGTTGAGTCAGATGCAGAACAAAAATGTCAGAGATTCAGAATTGCTTTTACTGACTAGTAACAACATTGTTCAATATGATTTAAGTGAAATTCTAACAGCTGAAGAGACTATCGAAAATGAAGAAAATTTACTATCACCTAAAAAGATTAGTAGAGAACTAATGACATCTGAGCTTAATTATTATTGTGAGAAGGAATCTCCTCAATCATTCCCAATAGTTTCAGATCGATGTATTTATGACTCTGATGATTCTGTCAAAGACAAAGATTATATACCGCCTACCGATTACAAAAGAAACCGCTCCGATTCCGACGCAGATTCTCAGGAAGACGTTATTGATAATAGTCAAAATGCAATAATTCCAGACTCGCCAGAGCTGGAAGAAAATGATTTATTACTTACTAAAAAATTAACTATAAGAAAGTGAGCTGTGTGTTTCTGTGGGCCAGAAAACAAATAAAAATATTGAAAAAGAGAACGGAAAAGTACCAATTAAAAAGGGCTGTACTGAATCCTGCAGAAAAATGTAGCACATATAGTTTAGAAGACCGGTGCAAAGAAATTAATATTTTTTTTAAAAATATGACGTGGTCAGAACAAAGTATTTTTATAAGACAAAATATTTCTATGACGCAACCAAAGAGACCCAAAATATGTGAAAGAAAACTGAACGGACAAAATACTATATTCTTACTTTTTACTGGATAACGCCGGTACTAAATTTAATGTCTGTAAGACATTTTTTAGAAACTTTGGGCTTTAATAGGAAAAATAATAAAGTTGTCAGAAATTCCTTAAAAATGAAAGAAGGAGAAGTGGATAAAAGGGGCTTGAATCCAAATCCCAAGAAAATTAACAATGAAAATATAGTACAGCATGTCGAATCATTTCATCCTACGATATCGCATTATAGACGTGAGCATGCTCCTAATGTAAGGTACTTGTCTTCAGATATTACAGTGCGAGCAATGTAAAGTGATTATTGTGAGACCCACTTCACTGACCAGGAGAAACTGATCTCATACGAATACTACCGTAAGATCCTCAAAGATCGCAATATATCTTTTGCTAAATTAGGTCACGAGGAATGTGAATTGTGTCAAAAATTCTTGATTCACAATCCCAGAACTTTTATTATCGTAGTAAGTCTTTTGGTATAATACCCCTTTAAAACCACTACTCAAGAGTTGCGGGTGGTTATTTTTGTGTCTAATTTTCTAACATACTACGGAGAAATCTGAGCTTCGTTTCACAACTATAACTAACCGCACAATACACTATATTACATATTATATACAATACACTATATAACATTTTACGGGCAGCACGAGGCAATACATCTTAGTTCTCAGGGTTGGCGACGCATTTGCAATCTGTAGCGGCTTGTTGGCCCTGAGATCGTAAATGTCCATGGGCCACAGTTTACTTACCATCAGGTTGACGGTACGCTAGTTTGCCTCCTCTATAAAAAAGCTTACGGAACAAATACAGTGTGATATTAAAGTTGACTTGGGGTCCTCGACCAATCGCCTTCTATTATTCGCCAACACTTGAAAGTCAGAGGTCTGGAAATTATCTGCGCAAATGACACTGTTTCTTGTGGGAAGCCAGGTAAGCCTGTTATAACAAAAGTACTTTCATATATCCTTAAACTCTGATCTTTAAGAAACCTGCAATAAATAAATAAATAATAAAACAATATAGTCGAAGTTCACACTTAGTAATTTTACTATGATATCATCATCATCACAGCCCTTCACAAGTCCACTGCTGAACATAGGCCTCCCCCAAGGAATGCCACAAAGCACGGTCCTGAGCCACCTGCATCCATCGACTTCCTGCATATCTTACCAGGTCGTCACTCCATCTAGTGGGGACGCCCTACACTAAATCCGCCGGTACGAGGCTGCCAGTCGAGAACCTTTTTTCCCCATCGGTTGTCGGTTCTTCGTGCTATATGGCCGGCCCATTGCCACTTCAGCTTACTAATCCGTTGGGCTATGTCGGTCACTCTGGTTCTACTGCGGATATCCTCATTTCTAAGTTTATCACGCAGAGAAACTCCGAGCATAGCCCTCTCCATAGCTCGCTGAGCGACCTTGAGCTTTCTCATACGGCCAGCAGTGAAGGACCACGTCTCAGTTCCATAGGTCATCACTGGCAACACGGTTGTACAATCTCGTTTTCAAGTTTTGAGGTATACCTGACGAGAAGATGTGCCGTAATTTCCCGAACGCTGCCCAGCCGAGTTGAATCCGTCGATTGACCTCTCGGTCGAAGTTGGACTTACCTAGTCGGACTATTTGTCCCAGGTAAACATACTCGTCAACAACTTCGAGCTTAGTGCTCCCAACAACTACCGGCATAGGTGTGACATGGACATTAAACATGATCTTTGTTTTGTCCATGTTCATCTTAAGACCTATACGTTGGGAGACACTATTGAGGTCATTGAGCATAGTGCTTAGGTCCTCCAGCGATTCTGCCATAAGGACTATATCGTCGGCAAATCGAAGGTGAGTGATGTACTCTCCATTGATGTCAATACCGTATCCTTTCCATTCCAGAAGCTTGAAAACGTCTTCCAATGCAACGGTGAAGAGTTTCGGGATATTACGTCACCCTGTCTTACACCTCTCTGCAGTTGGATAGGTTTCGTACTCTGGTTCTGTACTCGGATAGCCATCGTAGCTCTACTGTACAAGCACTTCAGCACCTCGATATACCGGCAGTCAACTTGGCACCGCTGAAGAGACTGCAGCACCGTCAATTTCGACGGAATCAAAGGCTTTCTCATAGTCCACATACGCAAGGCAAAGTGGCAGATTGTACTCTTCTGTCTTCTGTACAATTTGCCGAAGGGTGTATGTGGTCCATGGTACTAAAGCCTTTTCGGAAACCGGCTTGTTCGGGAGGCTGGAAGTCGTCGAGTTTGCGTGCGAGACGGTTCGTAATGACTCTCGAAAACAGCACGTAGACGTGGCTCAGAAGCGAAATCCGTCTGTAGTTCTTCAAGAGAGCGTTGTCGCCTTTCTTGAAGAACAAGACCACCACACTTCTGCTCCACGCCTCAGGTGTAATGCCACCATGGAGGACGGAATTAAAGAGCTTCTGAAGGACTTCAAGTACCGGTTTTCCACCCGCTTTCAAAGCTCCGCTGTAATACCATCCTCGCCTGGGGCCTTGCCGTTTTAAGGTGCTGGAGAGCCATTCTTATCTCGCTCAGACTGACGTCCGGGATATCATCGGAATAGTGTCGGAAAAGACTCGCTCTTGGATCGTTACTCACACTTGCGTGTGGCTCCAACAATAATGTGTACAGCTGCCCATAGAACCTCTCAATCTCACTCAAAATCTCAGGTGTCCCGGAAACGACACTGCCACACTCGGTCTTCATCTTCGACGGTTGGCTCTTTCTGGCAGACAGATCTTTAGCAAAGACTTTGGAACCCTGGTTCCGCTCGATCGCTTCTTCAATACGAGCAGTATTAAAGTTGCGTAAGTCTCGCCGTATGCATTTGGAGATCTGTCTATTCAGTTGCCTGTATGCTGTCAAATCTACTGAAGACTGCAGCTTCATATCCCGTATAACAGCCATGAGATTAAGAGTGTGATCGGAGAGTTTTGTGTTCTTCTGCGGCAGGTCTTGCAAAACTTAGCTTCGACCGCATGGACAGTTTCCACGAGCTTGTCATTCATATCGTCCACTGCATTGCAATCTTCTAGGCACTGAAAACGGTTTCGTAGTTCGAGCTGAAAGGTTTCGGGACTTTGGATGAGAGCACGAGGGGACGGAGCGTTGACTTCATTATTTTACGTGACCTTTCCAACTTAACGTTTAGGTTCAGAGTGCTCACCATTCGGTGATCGCTGCCGGTTTTCACCCTCGCGATCACTGAGACATCACTGAACAGTTGTCGTCTGGGCGTCATAATGAAGTCAATCTCATTTTTGTCGAACCGTCGGGGCTCGACCAGGTTCACTTCCTGTGGGGCCGCATCTGGAAGAAAGAGTTCATCATAAAGAGTCCTCTTTCTCCACGAAGTCGGCCAGCTGCTGGCCCTTAGGTTCTGTTGCCCTATTCCGAATTTCCCACTTTCAGCTCACCGTTCTCTATTGTGCCTAGTTTTGCGTTGAAGTCTCCCATTAACACCGTATAGTGGGTTTTGGAGAATGCATGGCTCTAGAGATATCTTCATACATTTCCTCCACCTCCTCATTGGGGTGTGCCGAGGTTGGTGCGTAAACCTGTATGACCTTCAGCAAATACCGTTTGGTGATTCTGAGTATAAGGTACGCAACCCTCATCGACACACTCCCAATCTTTACAACGTTGTTAACAAGAGACTTGTGGACGATAAATCCGACACCTCCTTGGGACAGATGGTCGCCCTCCCGGTGATAGAACAAGTTGCCGGATTCGAGGATTACCGTGTCCTCCCCTCTCTTCGGAAACAGAAACAGAAACAGAAACAGAAACTTTTTATTCAATATAGATTATAAATAATACTTATTGAAAGTCACTCTTTGTCTAATTACCACTGGTTCGAAAAACCTCTGTCCTGGGAAGAACCAGCAAGAAACCCAGCGGGACTTTTTTTAAATAACAGCTTACAATCATGTATATTACACAATTAACCACACAAAACAAATTAGAAACAGCCTGGCAGCGAACACCTCATTCCAGGGGTTATTATCATCCATAAATTCCTTAACATTATAATAACCCTTTTATACAAACTATGTTTAATAAAGTTTTTGAATTTTGAGCAGGTCGAATTTTGTATATTTTCTGGGATTTTGTTGTAAAAGCGTATACATCGCCCCAAGAATGAATTACTGACTCGGTGGAGTCGAGTAACTGGTACTACTAGCTTGTGTTTGTTCTTAGTATTTACAGAATGAATATCTTATTTTTGTATAACTACTTTTATTTTTGTGTACGTAAATTACATTTTCATAAATGTATTGAGAGGCCAAAGTTAATATATTAATTTCCTTAAATTTTTGTCTGAGCGACTCTTTAGGTTTTAAGTCATAGATTGCTCTTATGGCCCGCTTCTGTAAAACAAATATAATTTCAGTGTCAGTTGCATGTCCCCATAGCAAAATACCATACGACATTATGCTATGGAAATAGCTAAAGTAAACAAGTCTAGCTGTTTCCACACTGGTAAGATTTCTAATCTTTTTTACAGCATATGCTGCAGAACTAAGTCTGCTTGCTAACTTTGATATATGGGGGCTCCATTGAAGCTTAGCGTCTAGTGTTATTCCAAGAAAAATGGTGGTATCGACAAGACTCAGTTCCTCCCATTTAAAATTACATTAGTATTTAATTGTCTGACATTTGGAGTCATGAACTTCATACATTTCGTTTTAGTGCTATTTAAATGCAAGTTATTAACATTAAACCAATTTACTAATTTAGATATAGCATTATTTACTTCGTCATATTTTAATAATTGTCGTTTTAATTTGAAAATTAATGAAGTGTCATCAGCAAATAATACTATATTATGGTTATCCCCTACTATGTAAGGTAAGTCATTAATATATACAAGAAACAGAAAGGGCCGAGAATTGAGCCTTGAGGCACGCCCATTTGTACTATCGACCCGGAAGAGCTCATACTATTAATGACAACTTTTTGAGTTCTGTTACTTAAATATGAAACAATTAATTTAAGAGCATTACTTACACCGTAGTGCTGTAGTTTCTGATTAATGTTTCATGGTGAACACAATCGAAGGCTTTGGATAGGTCACAGAATATACCCAAAGCATCCTGTGAATTCTCCCATGCATTGAAAATATATTTAATCAGCTCAACACCAGCATCAGTTGTCGAGCGACCCTCAGAAACCGAATTGATTTTTATGAAGTAAATTATTAACATTAAAAAAATTAACATTAGATCAAGAATAATTTTTTCAAAAATTTTACTTAGTGTTGGCAGTACAGAAATGGGTCTAAAATTGGCGGCGTCTAATTTACTACCAGATTTAAATAAAGGTATTACTTTAATATGCTTCATCAAATCAGGAAACACACCATATTCGATACTAGTATTAAAAAAAAATAGCTAGTTGAGGCGCGATTATATCGATTATAGACGCAATAACTTTAACGGAATCCCCCACAGATCCGCAGTTTTCTTAATATCAATAGTTTTAAAATATTTTACAATATCTTTTGATAATATTTTATGAAATGTAAAATTCTTTGTACACGCATTTACATTTTGTTTTAGTAATGATTCGGCGACGGCAGGAGAAGAATTCAGTGACTTAGTGGTTGAGATCGGAATGTCCGTAAAATATTTCTCAAAACCATTGCAACATCCTGATCTGATTCCGTTAATTTGTTGTTAAAACTCAACCGGTAGTTTGAATTGCGAGAGTTGACCTTACCAGTTTCACTATTAATTATACTCCACATCATTTTAATTTTATTAGAAGCCGTCTTAATTTTGTTGCTCAAATACAAAGACTTGGCTTTGGAGCACACTCCTTTAAATATTTTTGAATATTTTTAACATATTCCCTAAATTCGACGCTAGGTTATATGACCTTTCATGGTAAAGTTCATATAACCTTTGTCTCTCTTATGGACTCCTACTGTCGCCCATTCATTGAAAGCCTTCCGACTGTTCAAGGAGAACGTTTTAGAAGTAAAATATTATCAAATTCACTGCAAATAAGTTTAAACACTGTTCCATACAAAAATTAGGATCATTTTGGTATGAAAGTGATGGAAGTTTCTTCACTATGTTACTTCTAAACTTCTCCAAGCGACGTGCATTTACAGGAACAAACACAATTTTCTCTTCTACTTGCTTTTGTGAACATAAGGTAACGAAACTAACTGTCCACAGTGATCAGAACTCAATTTTTGAATTATACATTTATGCAACGGCTTAACATTTGTAAAATGTTATCTATACATGTTGCACTACATTCAGTAATACGCGTTGGCTCTAAAATAAATTAAAAAGACCATATGATTTAAACAATGATCTAAATTTAATATTGGTGGAGGAAGTTTCTAGGAGATTGATATTAAAGTCTCCACATATTACAACAGATTTATTCTGTTTATTAAGCTTAACAAAACTTCCTCCATAATTTTTTCAAAAGTATTGTATATAGAACATGGGGTCTGTAGACGCACACAACAATGAGGTGCTCAAACTCAACACATGCCATTTCTACAGTTCGCTCAACAGGAGGCTCACAATATCTTTACGTTCCTTACATGATAATAATTTACTAGCTAATATTAACGAGCCACCTCTTAAAACCGTTTCGGACCTCGGATAATCTATAATATTCCAGCGTAACTTGTCTATCTCTTCTTCCAGCTGAAGGATCTTCTCGACAGTCCTCAGGGTGCGTGCGTTATATGTTGCCAGGTCGAGTCGTCGTAGGTGGCAACCGAACCTTCACCGGAGATTCTTAGCACCCCTGCCCCGCCGTTACCATGGTCGCCACCGTAGCTAGGAATAGCGGGGCCGCCGGAGACTGGGGACCATTTATTTGTGTCGTTGCTCATAGGGGTATATTGCCATAATAGCCACACTTGGCGAGCGGGTTGGCAACCGCAGTTTTTTTTATTTTTTTTTTGCTGTTATCAGAAAGATGCTGCTGACCATCCTCTGCCTCAGTTTCCCTCTGTCACCTCTTACGACACCCACGGGAAGATATGGGGTAGTGAGTATTCTTACCCGCCACTACACGGGATATTATGATATATTGTATTATATTTAATTTGATGCAATTTAAATATTAAACTATATTATACTAAAGCTCACAATAATATTATATATTAAATTAAATCTCAAAAATGATTATATGCACGAGAGACATGTCTGTATAGACCATATATGCCTTAGCCATTTTATCGATAGTTATTTACAATCCGGTATATCAAATCTATAGCTCGTATATATATATGTATGTATGTATGTATTGGATCAGTCGCTCGAACGAACCGCATATTGTATGAGGGCGAGCGGTCTGTGTTGGTAAACAAATCCGAAACAACTCGACCGTTACTATGGACCTTTAGTATTGTAATGTTTAAGATTGAAAAGAAATAAATAGTACTAATGTAATTAAAATTACTTACTATATTTAGTAAAGCTCCTGAAGCGCCCCTAGACGCCCGCATAAGGCGCATGGTTCAGTATGCCAGGATAGTATAAATTCCATTTCAAGTGACGATTTTCTTATTAATATATATTAATCTATTACGCAGACGACACTGTAGTTCTTTTACATGATCACTGGTGGAAAGAAGTGTTTAAATTGGCTGAACATGGTCTTGCGCGTATTTTTCTATGGCTGGACAAGAACTACCTCACCTTGAATACCGCTAAGTCTAGATACATAGCGTTTCATAAGACTTGGCCATCTAGACCTTCTTCTTTGGTCAATTTAAAAGTTCATATATGCACAACACCAAATTCGCCTTTTGTTGCACTATATAACTTCGATTGCCAAACGATAGATCCGGCGGAAACAATAAAGTATTTAGCGGTGTTGGTTGACCATAACCTATCGTTCAGTCCTCATATCAAAAATTTGGCTGCTTCTAAAACTAATTTATGTGTTCAAACTGATACGTAACAGTACTAACATAAATATTCTCAAAATGTTATACTATGCAATGTGCCAGTCTATTGAACAATAGAAGATGTCATAAAAACGCTTCCAACCTGTCTGACTACCAACATCTTTAAAAAAAGTATACAAATTCCCCGTCCTAACATTAAAACATCTTTTGCTAGTCACCTACCAAGTTTTCTCCATCTTATAATAAAATATCTCGATATCATAACATCAGAAACCTCAACACCTCACAGGTCTGTCACCATATTAGAAATTGGCTAATGACGTTAACATGTGAGAAACGGAAACTCTAGTCAAACACCACTAGAAGCACACACAGCGCGCGACGCACTTCACACACTTGCGTGCACGCACACACGCACACGCCGCACGCATTTATATTATGAAAATATGTTATTATTTTTGTATACAAATCTGTAGTTAATTTGCACTCTCGGACCTCAATATACAGGATTATTCTAGTTTGGGGTCTAACGGAAAATATTTGTAGATATATCTTTTTGTAAATACTTTAGATGTTTAGCTCACTGTTCACATTTTTATTAAATCTATATGTCAACAAAAAATTTATTATTATTGTAAAGTTTAAATTTGCTCAACCTTTTGCAAAAGTTGGTAATAACTGTAACTACGGGCTTTTAGCCAAGTAAATTACAGTGTGTGGTGTGTGTTTAATGTAGGGATTGTGGGACTTGGAACTATTTCATTTTCCTCCAACTGCAGGAGAAAGTCACTATCCTGCAAGTATTTAAAATCGCGGCTTTTTGTAGGGCTATGTATGTGTTTTCTGTGAAGTCTATAAGTTTTAGGTTATTGATAATATTATTTGGGACAACTCCAGTAGTTGAGAGATGACTATGGGGGCTATATATACTTTTATTGTTTCCATATTCTTCCAATTTCTTCCTTTAACTCAGCGTATTTACAAATTTTTCACCTATTGTTTTTGAATATTGTGTGTATTGGGTACTGCAATATCTATTAAGTACGTGGTTTTGTTATTTTTATCTTGTAGAGTAATTTCTGGTCTATTGTGATGAATGATTTTGTCAGTAAGTATAGCTCGATCGTAGTAAAGTTCGTGTGAGGCATTTTCTAGAACTGTTTGTGGTGTGTATTTTTTTTTTGTTTTTAAAAACGTTACCCACACACTAGGATTTTCTCCTGTATCGTGGAGGCAGTTTACAAACACAAATTGCAAGGACAAACATCCAGACCCGGAACAATTATTTGTAGGGCATACAAATACTTGTCTCCGTGGGATTCGAACCTGGCCCCCAGCGCAGCAACTCATTGCTAAGCCACTGCGCCACGGAGCCGTCAACCGTCAGCCGTCGTTGTGATGTGTATTTGTAGTACGATGTGTTTATGTTTTGATACGTTTATGTTTGAGTGCCAATTTTGATGTATGATGTTTGCGAGCTGATTATGTCTATAAGTGTAATCTGTTTGTGTGAGGCTTGTACATGCTCCGGTTATGTGTTGTATTGTTTTGGTTGGCTGTTGCACTTGCGGCATTTATCGTTTGTAACTGTGGGATCTTTGATAATGTGTTTTCTATAGTTTTTGTGTTAATTAACAGGCTATCTTTTATAAGCCACATGTTTGACTGTTTTGTGTGTATGTGGGGTAAGCTAATGTCATGGGTGTCGCCGTGTAATACTTTTTTCTACCAGTTTTCTATTTTCTTTCCTGTGGATCTCTATTGTTTGAGTTTTCTAGGCCTGTCTGTTCTTCAAGGTTTAGTGGTGTGTAGTTTTGACCTTGTGAGTTATAGTTTGTGTATTTCACCTGTTTGCGATTTGGTACTGTATGAAAGAAAGTTTTAAGTTGTAGATCTGCTTCTGCCATAGGTGATGGATATATATTAAACCTCTAGCTCCATCTTGTATCTTGATTGTGAGCCGTTCTATTGCAGACTTTGAGTGCAGGTTGTTGTGTTTTGTCAGTGTGGTACGTGGTCATTCGTTCTATTTCATTTTCCTGAAGCTGCAGTCTTCAGTAGATTTGACAGCATACAGGCAACTGAACAGACAGATCTCCAAATGCATGCGGCGGGACTTACGCAAATTTAATACTGCTCGAATTGAAGAAGCGATTGAGCGGAAGCAGGCCTCCAAAGTCTTTGCTAGAGATCTGTCTACCGAAAGAGCCGACTGTCGAAGCTGAAGACCGAATGTGGCAGCATTGTTTTCGGGACACCTGAGATTATGAGTGAGATTGCGAGTTTCTATGGGCAGCTGTACCTGTCATCGTTGGAGCCACACGCAAGTGTGAGTAACGATCTAAGAGCAAGTCTTATCGGACACTACTACGATGATATCCCGTACGTCAGTCTGAGCGAGATTAGACCTTAAAACGGCAGGTCCCGGGCGAGGATGGAATTACAATAGAGCTTGAAAGCGAGTGGAAAACCGGTACTTAAAGTCCTTCAGAAGCTCTTTAATTCCGTCCTCCATGGTGGCACTACTCCGAGGCGTGGAGCAGAAGTGCGGAGGCCTTATTTTTCAAGAAAGGCGACAACGCTCTTGAAGAACTACAGATCGATTTCCTTCTGAGCCGCGTCTACGTGTTTTTTCGAGTCATTACGAATCGTCACGCACGCAGACTCGCGGACTTCCAGCCTCCCGAACAAGTTGAGCCGAAAAGGTTTTAGCACCATAGACCACATACATACCCTTCGGCAAATTGTACAGAAGACCGAAGAGTAAAATCTGCCACTTTGTCTTGCGTATGTGGACTATGAGAAAGCCTTTGATTCCGTCGAAATTTATGGTACTGCAGTCCCTTCAGCGGTGCCAAGTGGACTGTCAGTATATCGACGTGCTGAAGTGAGTGGTGTAATTTCAAAACCCTATATTGATTTCGGATACATTTTACATTTTGTACCAAAAGAAAGATTTTGAAATTTACTTTGCTATACACTATATGTTATTCTCAAACCCCGCTAAAATACACAGTAAATTCAGTTTTAAAATCAACATTAGTTGTAAATGCCGCTAAAATATCGAATGTTACTATCAAATTCCTCTAAAATGAAATGGACCAATCGGAGCGACGCATTGCAAACACGTGACTTGTAAAACAGTATGGCGATTTTGGTTGTACTGATAACAGTTGCTCGTGGTTTTTAATAAAAATTTACCAAAAAACATGGATGATCTAGCTCAATTTGTCAAAAAATGTGATCCTAAATATGCTCGGAAGCGTCCACGCAATCCAAAATCTTGGAAACGTGAAAAGGAGCGCCGAAAACGGTGAGTACAATCTTACCTAAAACTTACTTAAAAAGTTCGTTAGAAAGTTTTATGCAACATGAAGTAATTAGGGACCCAATGGAATCAAGGAACTTTTGACATGAAAGTTTGTATGTATGTTGCTTTCTAAGTAAAGTAGGTACTTAAAATAAAATAAGTGACCTCCGTATTTTTAAAGGCTATTAATGTGGCTATTAAGGATCGATTAATTCAATTGTACGATCTCTGTAGCCGAAAGGCGAAAATTTGACTTGGCGTCGCCATCTCTGAGGTTCCGAGTTCGATTTCCGGTTGGGCCAATGTAGAAAACAAACTTTTCTGTGTCTTCTCTTCTCTGTATTTATTAGTAACTACTTACTAATAAATATTAATCAATTAATTAGTATATTAACAAAAACACAGAGTTGGGGAGCCTTATTTTGTTTTGAGTAGTATACTGGCTGACTTCTTAAGCTGTCTAAAAAGTGGGTATGATAGGTAAATGAAATAGATGTCAATGGCACATAGTTATTTAAACTTTTACTTTAATATTTTTATTTATTTTGTTTGGGGTCTACTGTTATTTATTTGTAAGTGATTTACTAAGAGAATGGAGAAAATATAATAATTAAAACTATTAATGAGTGCCATTGGCATCTATTTCATTTACCTATCATGTTTTTTTCACTAGCTAAAGAAGGTCAGCTCCCAAATAATTCGTCAAGTATTACTATTCCCAAATTTAATTGCTATTTCATGGTCTGTGCCGTCGGCTTGACCATAATGAGATAACACTTACTGTATCTATCCATATATATTACCCATACATTCAAATAAATGCTTGCGTTCGTCTAGGTAGCGCCGTCGTGGGCGCTTCTCCTCCGCGGAAGCGGGTGGTGAAGGACGGCGCTCGCGTTCTCAGTACGCTTTTTCTATCCATGTGAATACACGTACGTCATTTTAATAAATAAAATATTAACGACGCGTGTCGTTCGAGACTATTGTTAAAGTATAATATTTAGTCGAATTGTTGTTGTTGCTGTGTGAATATTGTGTGTAATGAAAATTCTACATTAATGGTAAGTTTGCTTCCATATTTATAATAAATACTATGTGTTTCTAGTGTTCTCCTTTCGTAACTTTGTAAGTAGTAGATTTAAGTGTGCCTACGTAATTATTTCTGAAATCTCCATACGACAATCACGTCTGTGGGATTGTTGCACCTGTATTTGGGTGCCTACTTACATAATTTAATGTTACGAGAGGTATGAATTATGTTTTCTGCCTTATAGTGAGTAACAATGTTAAAACTCGGTCTCCTTCAAACCAGTTTTACGGCTCAAGGCAACAGCCGTACGGCCCGATTGGAGGAGCTTAACGGCTCCTTTCGAGGGGACTCACGGCTCAATTTGAGCGGCCCGACGGCCCGATTTTAGCGGCCTTACGGCTCGATTTAAGCAGCCAGACGGCTCATTTTAAGCACAGATGTGGCTTGTTTCGAGCAGACAATTGAATAACTTCTTTTATTTTTTTGTCGCAGATGGCAGTCGCAAAAGAGTCAGTGACATTAGAGTCTCTCTTGGAATGGGAACCTGATAGTTCGGAAGATGGGGAGATTTTAGAGAGAGTGAAAAGGTTGGCAGAATTGTATCTACCTGATGGATGGCGCCAGTGGAAAGTCGTTACTCATTCTAGAGCGGAGCTATTGGGTGAAGTTTTTGATTCCCAGATCTTAAACAAAATTAGATTCAGTCTGCCTACGGTGGAGCTTGCTAGAGCTTTTTGTCCAGATTGTACCTCGCTTCCGGAAAAAGTATATAAGGACATCAAAATTAAAATGCTTGAATGGCCTTTTTGTGTGGGGCTTATTATTGGTCCACCGTCCATCGGTGCTAGAATAAGAGGCTCTGCTGTACAAAATGAGTTAATCGTAGCCTCACTTACTGAACTCAAGCCTCTCTTGCTAAGTCGAAAAGACGCTTCAAAATTTTGTAGATAGTTGGTAAGCATGTGATTGGCCGATATTAGGCCGGTTGTGTGAATAATTACCCTTTGGTAGCATGGTTTTTGTTTTTTTTTTTAAGGAGAGGCAAACGAGCATGCGGCTCACCTGATGGTAGTGATTACCGCCGCCCATGAACAACTGCAACACCAGGGAATTGCAGATGCGTTGCCGGCCTTTAAGAAGGAGTAGGCTCTTTTCTTGAAGGTCTCTAAGTCGTATCGGTCCGGAAAATCGCTGGTGGTAATCGATTCCACAAGGAAGTTGTGCGAGGAAGAAAACTTCTTCTAAATCGCACAGTGGTGGACCGCCAATCATCCAGATGGTATGGATGGTATCTCGAGTTCTGTCGCGATGTGCGATGGTGAAATTGAGCGGCTGGAATTAGTCGAACAATTCCTCAGAGCACTCCCCATGGTACATGCGATAAAATACGCAAAGAGATGCAACATCTCTACGCAGTGCTAGTGAGTCAAGCCGATCGGACAGAACTCGGTCGTCGACGATTCGAGCTGCTCTGCGCTGGATGCGGTCAAGTGGAAGGAGCTGGCACTGGGGAGCCCTGCCCAGAGATGGGAACAGTATTCCATGTGGGGCCGAACTTGCGCCTTGTAAAGTTGCAAGCGGTGTGCCGGCATGAAATACCGTCCCGCTCTGCTGAGCACGCCAAGATGGAATAAATAATTCCATTCCCTGAAGTACCACATCAGTGACAGAATCAGCAACAACGTTGGGATCATCCGGCGAGAAGCAAACCCGCCCCCAAGGATAGGATGCAAAAAAAGACCGCATCCCATCCCAATCGGCTGACCTATAGTGCCAAACACGGCGGCGAGCTGCAGATCGCAACTGCGATGGGAGCGTGAGTGGCACCGTGCTCCGGATCAGACAATGGTCCGAAGAGCCAAGAGGGGCATCGACGGAGACCTGATATCCGTCCGGATGAGAGGTCAGCAGAAGGTCCAACAGGGAAGGTACATGGTCTTCCACATCTGGGATCCGCGTAGGCGAAATAACCAGTTGTGTCAGACCATATGCCAAAACAAAGTCATAAACAGATCTACCCGCATGATCGGTTAAACGGGAACCAAGCCATTCAGCGTGGTGGGCGTTAAAATCACCGAGCATCACGATCTCTGGAAGGGACCTGTTGTAGCACAGGTCTGCAGCCATTGTATGTTATACCTGTAGCAATAAATTCAGGGATGTTCTGTTTCGCAAAAATGATGTCTGATAGGTTTTGGCTATAATTTTATATAGGAATGTTGATTTCTTATACCAGTAGTTATGAACTTTATCAATACCCGAGATTTCCAGTTATATTCAATAATATTTCGGATCTCATCTTCTGTAATCTCAATAAACTCCATTTCTTCTATTGTACTCCATCTCTGTTCTTCTTCAGTTATCCAGATGGCATTCTCATTATGTGGTACATGTCGTTCCCATATACCAGACCAAAATTAGTCTAACTGTTCTGCTGTTGGATTTTCTACATTCCTGATTTCTGTGTTAGTCTGTGGGTTCCCTAAGTTTCTATAAAATAGTTTTCATTAGTGGTAAATATGAAATTATCGTTCTTCCGTTGTTTGTATCGTTTTTGTATCGTTTGAGTCCGTGAGCTTTGAGTGCTAGTTTTGTTTTAGTGTGTCCAAGAACTCTTCAGGTTTTCTATTAGTATTTTATTGTATTGTATATATGGTTGCGTTTCTAAATATAACTTCAACTCTGTAAACTACTTTCTTAGATCTATTGTTGTTGATATACTGAGTAAGTTTTCCCATATCTGCTCTTAATTTTGTAATATCTTTTCTAATCTTTGTTGCCATTGTGGTCTTCTTCAGGATGATTTTCTTTCTTAATATGTTTTTCTTTAAATTTTTCTATAAGGACTCATTACATTTAAGTTATAAATCACCCGTACGGCCCCTTTGCAAAACAAATATAGCTGTCGATGTCAGCCGCATTACCCCATAGCAAAATTCCATAAGACATCACGCTATGAAAGTAACTAAAATAAACCAATCTAGATGTTACAACATTGGTGAAACTTAATCTTTCTTACAGCATATGCTGCAGAAAATAAAAGAATAGATTGAGTTCATTACGACGACTAGACGGCAACTGTTCAGTGATGTCTCAGTGATCGCGAGGGTGAAAACTGGTAGCGATCACCGAATGGTTAGAGGCACACTGAACCTAAACGTTGTTGGAGAGGTCTCGTCCCCTCGTGCTCTAATCCAAACTCCCGAAACCTTTCACCTCGAGTTACAAAACCGTTTTCAGTGCCTAGAAGATTGCAATGCAGTGGATGATAATAATGACAAGCTCGTGAAAACTGTCCATGCGGTCGTAGCTAAGTTTTGCAAGACCCGCCGCAGAAGAACACAAAAACTCTCCGATCACACTGTTAATCTCATGGCTGTTAGACGGATATGAAGCTGCAGTCTTCAGTAGATTTGACAGCATACAGGCAACTGAACAGACAGATCTCCAAATGCATGCGGCGGGACTTACGCAACTTTAATACTGCTCGTATTGAAGAAGCGATCGAGCGGAACCAGGGCTCCAAAGTCTTTGCTAGAGATCTGTCTGCTGAAAGAGCCAACTGTCGAAGCTGAAGACCGAATGTGGCAGCATCTTTCCGGGACACCTGAGATTTTGAGTGAGACTGCGACTTTCTATGGGCAGCTGTACCCGTCATCGTTGGAGCCACACGCAAGTGTGGTAACGATCCAAGAGCAAGTCTTATCCAACACTACTCCGATGATATCCGTACGTCAGTCTGAGCGAGATTAGACCTTAAAACGGCAGGTCCCCGGCCGAGGATGGAATACAGTAGAGCTTCTAAAGCGAGTGGAAAACCGGTACTTAAAGTCCTGAAGCTCTTTAATTCCGTCCTCCATGGTGGCACTACTCCGGTGGCGTCGAGCAGAAGTGCGGTAGTCTTATTCTTCAAGAAAGCGACAACGCTCTCTTGAAGAACTACAGATCGATTTCCTTCTAAGCCGTGTCTACGTGTTGTTTCCGAGAGTCATTACGAATCGTCTCGCACGCAGACTCGCGGACTTCCAGCCTCCCGAACAAGCTGAGCCTGAAAAGGTTTTAGCACCATAGACCACATACATACCCTTCGGCAAATTGTACAGAAGACCGAAGAGTAAAACCTGCCACTTTGTCTTGCGTACGTGGACTATGAGAAAGCCTTTGATTCCGTCGAAATTTGGCGGTGCTGCAGTCCTTCAGCGGTGCCAAGTAGACTATCGGTATATCGAAGTGCTGAGTATTTGTACAGTAGGGCTACGATGGCTATCCGAGTACAGAACCAGAGTACGAAACCTATCCAACTACAGAGAGGTGTAAGACAGGGTGACGTTTTATCCCCGAAACTCTTCACCGCTGCATTGGAAGAAGTTTTCAAGCTACTGGACTGGAAAGGTTTTTATAGAAATAGGGTGACAAACGAGCACAAAGTCCATCTGATGGTAAGTGGTTGCTGAGGTCCATAGACATCTACATCTCTCCTGATTTGCGAATCAAAATGCAGATGCGTTGTCGGCCTTGAGGACTAAGATGGAATGCCTCTTTTCCAGTAAAAGGGTCTCCGGTTCTCTACACTCACCATACGAAACACAACAGCATTAAGCTGCTATTTTACGCTGGTATTCTGTGAGAGGATACGGTATTAACGTCAATGGCGAGTACATCACTCACCTTCGATTTGCCGACGATATAATCATTAAAATGGAAATTGGAAATCTGATAAAAATGTCTTTAAGTTCTACTTTAAAGAGATAATTAAAAAGTCATCTGGTGCTCATCCAGTTAATGACTTAGTTTGTTCTAATTTTAAAGCTATCTAGATTGTTTTAATGTTTACATTTTTAATAAATAAAAACACAGTTGATTTACATACACGTTTATTTTATTTTAAAACTATATATTATTCACAGTACGCTAATAATGCGTCGTCAGAAACTAAAAACCTCTCATTATGGTCAAGCCGACGGCACAGACCATGAAATAAGGAACGTTTTCCCCCCAAAGGGAAGAAAACGATATATTTCATGTCTTGCCTAGGCTTGACCAGGATAAGCTCTTGACGACTAGTGAGAGGTACTGAGAACGCGAGCGCCGTCGCTTCACCACCCCGCTTCCCGCGGAGGGAGAAGCGCCCACGACGGCGCTACCTAGACGAACGCAAGCATTTATTTGAATGTATGGGTAATATATATGGATAGATACAGTAAGTGTTATCTCATTATGGTCAAGCCTAGGCAAGACATGAAATATATCGTTTTCTTCCCTTTGGGGGGAAAACGTTCCTTATTTTTGTTTCAGATACGAGCCAAAATCACTCCCGAAATTTCCTTCTTGCGACCATAATCAAAAGCTTTTCGGTGCAACCTAGTTTCTTTTCAAGATATCCGAAAATTTCATAGAATTTTTATAAATGTAAAACCAAAATCGATCAAGATAATTTTTGTTAAGATATTGTCTTGTCAATCAAACCACAAAAAATAATCCAAACAGTAATAGGAAATTAACTATTAAGTACAATATACCTGTCAGTGGAGGTGGTCGAAAACCGGTATGTCAAAAAACATTTTTGGACCTGCTTCAAATAAAGAAAGATAGGTTCAGGGGTGATGAACCGTTTTTATTTGAGCGATGGTTCTCCATTAAAAGGAAATAGAAGAGGAGATCGCAAAACAAAGCTTTTATAACATTATAAAAGAAGAAAACGAAGATTTCATTTGATTGCCAAAAACCAACCGCTTCCGAAACTGCCTGATCAGTCGGCTTATTTTAGCAGGCAATTTAATTTCTACCATTTTGCCATAGTACAAGGTAATCTGAAAGCAAAACTGACAAAGGAAAATGTGCGTTCTTATTATTGGACTGAGTTGGATCATGCTAAGGGCAGCAACCAAATTATTAGTATACCGAAGTTTTGCAAGAAAATGGAACGTGCATCAATCTGACAACGATACCAGTTTACGATTGAAGGCTGCTTATGATCCCGTGATAAAACCTACATCATCCTGGCACTTTCCATTCATGAGGAGCAAACGATTTTTCTCACTGTACTAAAACTGAAAATATATTGGTGCAAAGGGAAGAAACTTACCGCAATGAAATTAATTAAAAAATTATAACAAAGAAAACAAAAAATAACAATTATTGTACCATTAATGATATCACCAAACACAATACTACCGAAAAAGCCAAAGTGAAGGATGTTTGTGATTTGCTTCAAAAACATTTTGGTGGAGAATGGAGGAATTTGCCTCAACTAAAATATTATGTTGATATAGAAAATAAAACTTGCATACCATCGCTTGGCATCGACATCATGAACAATGACTTATGTGAGCATGGTTTCCAAGATGTGACTGCACATTTAATTTTTTATTCAATAAACAAATTGTTCCCGCTCTTTGTTTTTAATTTGTTCATTTTCATACATAGCTAGATACAGTTAAGTGAGATTATTCTCTAGGCTTCATAGCATAACGCCATCCATCGAGCGTTAAAAGTTAGTTGCAAAACCCCTACAGGATGACAGTTAATTTTCAAAATCCACTATAATGACAGGTTGCTGCAAATTCCTCTATAATAGAATTGAGTTTTAAATTTTCTTGAAATTGCTCTTAAATATGAAAAGGCTTTCACATTTATAAGGATTACAATGCCGCAGCAATCAATTTATCATGAATTATTACCTTTGGCATTAAATTAACTACAGTAGATTCAATAAAACGTTTTAAACAAAATTTCCCAAAGATAGTTTAGTGGGTTTTGAAATTACACCCCTCAAGTGTTTGTACAGTAGGGCTACGATGGCTATGCAGTACAGAACCAGAGAACGAAACCTATCCAACCACAGAGAGGTGTAAGCCAGGGTGACGTAATATCCCCTGAAACTCTTCACCGCTGCATTGGAAGAAGTTTTCAAGCTACTGGACTGGAAAGGTTTTTTATAGAAATAGGGTGACAAACGAGCACACAGTCCATCTGATGGTAAGTGGTTGCTGAGGCCCATAGACATCTACATCTCTCCTGATTTGCGAATCAAAATGTAGATGCGTTTTCAGCCTTGAGGACTAAGATGGAATGCCTCTTTTCCAGTAAAAAGGGTCTCCGGTTCTCTACACTCGCCATACGAAACACAACAGCATTAAGCTGCTATTTACGCTGGTATTCTGTGAGAGGATACGGTATTAACGTCAATGGCGAGTACATCACTCACCTTCGATTTGCCGACGATATAGTCCTAATGGCAGAATCGCTGGAGGACCTAAGCACTATGCTCAATGACCTCAATAGTGTCTCCCAACCGATAGGTCTTAAGGTGAACATGGACAAACCAAAATCATTTTAAACGGCCATGTTACACCTATGCCGGTAGTTGTTGGGAGCACTTAGCTCAGTTGCTGATGAATATGTTTAACTGGGACGAATAGTCCGACTAGGTAAGTCCAACTTTGACCGAGAGGTCAATCGATGGATTCAACTCAGCTGGGCAGCGTTCGGGAGATTAAGACACATCTTCTCGTCAGACATACCTCAAAACCTCAAAACTAGATTGTACATCCAGTGCGTGTTGCCAGTGAGACCTATGGATCTGAGACGTGGTCCTTCCTGCTGACCGTATGAGGAAACTCAAAGTCACTCAGCGAGCTATGGAGAGGCTATGCTCGGCGTTTCTCTTTGTGATAGACTTAAAACGAGGATATCCGCAGTAGAACCAGAGTGACCGACATAGCCCAAAGAATGAGTATGCTGAAGTGGCAATGGGCCGGCCATATAGCTCGAAGAACCAACAACCGATGGGGAAGAAAGGTTATTGAGTGGCAGCCTGTACCGGCAGGCGAAGTGTAGGGCTTCCCATACTAGATGGAGTGACGACCTGGTAAGACATGCAGGAAGTCAATGAATGCAGGTGGCTCGGGACCGTGCTTTGTGGCATTCCTTGTGGAGATCTATGATAAACAGTGGACTTGTGAAGGGCTGCAATGATGATGATGATGATAATGATGCTGCAGAACTAAGTCTGCTTGCTTATTTAGATATACGGGGCCCCATTGAAACTTCGCGTCAATAGTTATACCAAGAAAACAGTGGCATCCACAAGACTCAACTCCTCCCTTTTAAGAGCACATTGGTATTTGAATGTTTAAAATTAGGTATTGTAAATTTAATACATTTTGTCTTATTGCCGTTTAAGAGCAAACTGTTGGCATTAAACCAATGTACTAATTTCGATAGAGCATCTGCTTTTATGTAAAATAATTGAATCTTGTAACCTGCATGATACAAGATTTCTTTAATTTTGTTATTAAATAATGTAAGCTAGAATAACATACCTTTTGCTTTTTACAAGTAATGAATCAATAAAGTAGAATGGGATTTTGAGCCTGAATTGTTTATATTTTTCTGAGTACAAATTCAAAAACTAGCTCATTTTACAATCTAGAATTCGAAAAACATTAAAAAGAAATTATTTGGAATATCGATTATATTGAAACAATCGATTTTAAATTTATGCGGACAAAAAATAAATATAAACTAAAAAGCTATTAAGATTTAATTTAAAAGAAATAATATTTGGATCCTTTTGAAATCAAAATATGTTATTTGCAATAATGTAAAATGAAATAAACATTTATTATCAATAAATCGATTTAAATAAAGAATCGATACACTAGTGTAATTCTCGTTTTGAGCGATACCTAGACTAACGTCTTCTAAATAGTTCGTAGGATTCTCATTTGAAAACTTGACAGTACAAACTGCAAAATTGTCACTCGCTTTATGGGTTAAGGCATATTTGTAAAATAAACCATGCTTGCCTGAGTGTTCTCGAAGTATAGCCAGCTTGGTTGAATATTTCTTTACCACTTGAATTACAAGGAAGCTTGGGACAGTTCATAATATAAGAGCTGATATTATTTGAGCAAACCATTACAGGCGAAGTAAGTAGGCATTTACCTCCATTTATGTTTATAATATGGGAATTTATTAATATAATTATTCTTTAAAGCTTCTACCATCTTTAACACGTGAAAATATTTATTTAGTAGTTAAATAACTATATTGCCTATAGTTGAAAATCGACTGTTACAGTGTAGGTAAAATATAACCTCACTTTTACTTAATCTTAAATAACTCAGCTCTTAGATTGACAAATCTTGCCAAATTTTCAACTATGAATTGTTTATATGTATGCTTTCAAATGATCCAACTTTCATTGTGTTAACACCTGGGCCTAAGAATGTATGGAAACGTATCCGTCTCCTTTATAAGAGCTTTTGTCTACAACCCAACTCGTTTCACGAGAGCTGGAATTGCGTTATAGTTGTTACTTAAAAGCTATTCGCTGAGAAGAATTTTCCGTTAAACACAATTTTATGCTCTGTTGAGTTCTGAGAACCGTAACAAAATTACTATTTTTAGTGAAGACCCTTTACCACAGGTTAATAAATGATAAGAATTCCACCTAAGTCCTTAACGAGACAACACACATACATTTTAATTCACAATCGAGGAGAAATGTGCCATGTTCACTTATCATCATCTGGTCTTAGGTCTTATTGTTTGTTTCTACCTTACACAGGAATTACATGATTTATTTCACCTTTCTTCACCATCGGACAACCACACGGCTGGCGGGTCGCCACCCTTTGTTGTCGATATTCCAAGCATTGGAACTAAACGGTTCGCTTCCTCTTCCTAATGCATACAGCAAGGGAGTAATATTATTTGCCAGCGTCTGTCTTTCCGGTCGAATACAATGTGGGTTTCTTTAAGACAATAGTGATTAGTCTTGTGTTGCGCTTAGACAAAGACAGTATAATTAAAACATGGCTTCGTCACCACTTGGTGGTAAGTGTTGTGTTGTGTAAGTGGTGGGATGGTAGTGAAGCAATGGCTTATTGTAAGTAAAAAACTATAAAACTTTATGTATCTTGTGATCACATTCAATGAATAAATATTTATTAATTTATATGAATGGTTTTAGAAAAGTATTTGTATATTGTATTTTCAACTAAAGTGTAAGAAAATCGACTACCACATATCGTTCCGTGGGTGTCGTAAGAGTCAACAGCGGAAAACGAACATGCAGATGGGAGGCAGCGCCTTTCTAATAACAACGAAAAATAAAACACTGCGTTTGCCAACCTGCCTGCGTGTGGCAACTATGGCAATATAACACTTTATTAGCCTCCCTCATAAATTGCCTTATGGGGCAATCTATGAGGAGGCCTGTATTTAACTGTCGACTGTTGAAAGACTGCAGTATTTTCCAACGAAAATAAAAATAAAATTATATAAGCCTTTAACCGATAGTAGTTAGGCTCGAGATCGATTCAAGTGACCCTTGTGTAGTTGAGGCTAAGGATGAAATTAAATAGTTCTTTTCTAGTAAGAAAATAATATAAAACCAGAATAAAGATATATGTTAATCAATTTCAATGACAGGGTGAGAAATAGTGTGATAAGAGAAAAGTGTGGTTTGTAAGATGATGTTGTGACCAAGTTTAAGAAAGGAATGCTTCGGTTTTGGTCATGTAGAAAAATGAAAGAGTGACAAAGTTTCTGACAAAAAGGAATTGGTACATTGGGCACAGATGGTATTAAAAATATTTCTCTATTTATTTATTATACCATAATTCCTTTTCTACCTAGTACTCCGTTTAATGTAGGTGTACACCACATCTGCACATTTATAGATGGCATCAGAATTTGACTATCCCCGTTGAATTGTACGAGCAATACGGAATGAACTGGGTTAGTGAAGATTCGAGCCATTAACACATTTGTATAATATTAATATTAAAAAGAAGTCTGATTACAAATACTTAAGGCTACGTCGGTGACCATGGTTCTCCGGCGGATTTCTTCGTTAAGAATCTTATCCGCCATAGAAACCTGAGCATAGCTCTTTCCATCGCCCGCTGGGTGACTTTGAGTTTATGGAGTAGTCGTACCGTTAGTGTCCACTTTTCGGCACCATATGTGAGTACAGGCGGGACGCACTGGTCGAAGACTTACGTCTTCAAGCTTTGCGGTATGGGTGACGAGAAGACCTGAAGAAGCTCAAGCTCAAACTAAGAACATAGGCCTTCCCAAGAGATGCCACAAAACACGGTTCTGAGCCACCTGCATCCATCGACTTCCTGCATGTATTACCAGGTCGTCACTTCATCTAGTGAGGGTCGCCCTATACTTCACCACTTCGGTACAAGGCTGCCACCAAGAACATTTCTTCCCATCGGTTGACGGTTCTTCGAGCTATATGGCCAGCCCATTGCCACTTCAGCTTACCAAACTGTTGGGCTATTTCGGTCACTCTAGTTCTTTTTTATATAATAAGGGTGACAAACAAGCACACAGTCTACAGAAACAGAAACAGAAACAGAAAGCAGAAACAGAAAGCAGAAACAGAAACTTTTTTATTCAATAGAGATTATAAATAATACTTATTGAAAGTCACTCTTTGTTTCCAAATTATCACTGGTTCGAAAAAACCTCTGTCCTGGGAAGAACCAGCAAGAAACCCAGCGGGACTTTTTTTAAAATGAGAGCTGACAATCATGTATGTTACACAATTATCAACATCAAACAAATTAGAAATAGCTTGGTAGCGAACACCTGATTCCCAGGGTTATTATCATCCATAAATTCCTTAATATTATAATAACCTTTTTATACAAACTATGTTTAATAAAGTTTTGAATTTTGAGCAGGTCGAATTTTGTATATTTTCTGGGATTTTGTTGTAAAGCGTATACATCGCCCCAAGAATGAATTACTTTTCACCTGATGAATCACCTGATGGTAAGTGGTTGCTGTGGCCCATAGACATCTACATCTATCTTCGTTTGCGAATTGAAATGCAGATGCGTTGTCAGCCGTGAGGACTAAGATAGAATGCCTCTTGTCCAGTAAAAGGGTCTCCGGTTCTCTACACTTACCATACGAAACACAGCAGCATTAAGCTGCTATTTTACGCTGGTATTCTGTGAGAGCGTGGTCCTTCCCGGTCGAGCCGACGCATTCGTGCTACAACTATACTATTAATATAGCTGCAGCATGGCTCTACCACGTAATAAATAGTTATACTGCGTATATCCTCATTTCTAAGTTTATCACGCAGAGAAACCCTGAGCATAGCCTCTTCAAAGCTTGCTGAGCAACCTTGAGCTTCCTCATTTGGTCACCACAGGTGAAGGACCACGCCTCAGATCCAGGTGCGTTGGGGTAAGATCGGTGATGGGGCAAGATCGTAAGATTCAAATTTCCGGCGAATTATGCTATATTGTTAAATGCTAGCAATATGGTAAACGATGCCATTTCATTCTGCCCTGACCCCAAGTTCCCGCCAGTCGCCCGAGAAGTAGGACGTGCTGCGCGGCATTTTATAAATCAGGGTAATTTTGTATTTTTTGTCCATCCGGTCTTTCCTATCACTTTTATTTTTGATTTTATGGAGAATATAGCTTTATTTTTACTAGTTGTTACCCGCGGCTTCGCCCGCATGGTCACTGGGAAATGAACTATCCATTGCTTTTTGAATTGAAAAAAAAACTGAGTTTTATAGATTTGTCAGAGATGCAGCCATTAAAAGGAAACTGAGCAAAATTGATTCGTCAGCCTATTTAAATGTTTTGAAACGCAGCGAATAGGAAAGCATGAAAATAGCCTGTTTATTCCAAATGGAAATGGGATATTTTTTTAATGAAAGGAAACTGAGCATAATTATCCGTCAGGGATGCAGACTTTTGAAAAGAAACTGAGCTAAATTGATTCGTCAGAGATGCAGTTTTCTGAATTGAGAGGAAACTGAGCCAAATAAAAGATCCGTCAGAGATGCAGCTTTTTGAGTTGAAAGGAAACTGAGCTTAATAGGTCCGTCAGAGGTGCAGCATTTGGAATTGAAAAGAAACTGAGCTAAATAGGAAATTTTGAATTGAAAGGAAGATCTGTGGGAATTCTGATTAATTGATTGTGGAATTTTGGAAAAAACTAACTGAACACTATTTTAAGACGCTACTGTACACAATTTTACATGTTTTTCCATTCGGGGAAAGAATGTGGAGATTCTGGGCATTTGACACACGCGAACATGCTACATACAGCTGACCATGAGAGAAGCACGATTTTCTAAGTTGACCCCGCTACCTGTAACGTTTGCCCTTGCGCTTTATTAATTGTCATTGCAAAACTGAACTTAATAGGAACTGCAACCTTTGAATTGAAAAGGAAGATCTGTGGGAATTATAGGATCCGTGTTATAATAACATTTTCACCTTTTCCTACGCCTGTCAAAATTGTAGCACTGATTATGTTCCGTCCAAGATGTCACACGCAGCCTTGTCCCGTTACATAACCGAGGAGCATCTAAATTTCGCATTAGCATGACTGGGACGCCTAATTTTAATTGAAGCTTATGTGAGGGCACACATGACAACACTAGAGAATTTAGAAACTCTACGGGATATGAAGTGCTCTGTTCTGTGTCCATAACTGTGTCTACTGACAAATACTCTGTTATTTCTCCTGCTACTTCGCTTAATATATCTGAATTTATTTTGTTAACGCTCTCATTTTTGGTGCAAGAATCGCCCTTTCACATAACCATTTGTCTTCATGCATGTAGTTCGTTAAATCTGAATAAACGCTCGCAATTAATTCGGAATGACTCTGTACTAAATTACAAATATCTCTCATCAATTTAACGCAGCCCTCAGCATCCGTTTCCAACCGCCCATCGCCAATGTTTAATAGTGTGTCAGCATAGTTTCCAGCATTGATATCATTATACAAATGCACTCTCATATTCGTAGTTAAACTGAATTTTGTCACCTTGTTCCATAAAATAGACGACTTGAGGCATGCTTTAATTTCATCTGCAGGTGTGCCCTTTTGAATGACAGGTAAAGTTTGGCGAAAGTCACCAGCCAGTAAAACCACCATTCCTCCCATTACATCGGTATTGCTGCGCAAATCCTGGAGCGTTCGATTTAGTGCTTCTACAGCTTTTTTATGCGACATTGTACTTTCGTCCCACACTAAAAGTTTGCATTGTCGTAGCATTATACCTCGTGCACTATTTTTGCTAAAGTTGCAGATCGGCGATTCTTCCTGGGCTAGATTAAGAGGGAGTTTTAAAACAGAATGTGCAGTGCGGCCCCCGCTTAGCAGCGTGGCGGCTATACCGGAGGAAGCTACGGCCACAGCAATGTTTTTATCTTTCCGTACTTGCGCTAATAATAAATTTAACAAAAATGTCTTCCCAGTTCCTCCAGGGGCATCTAAAAAGAAAAGTGCACCATTTCCAGATTCAATTTGTCCTAATACTTTGTCAAAAACTCGTTTTTGTTCGGGAAGCAAGCGGGGTACAAATTTGGCTACTTGCTGCTGCAAAGCTGGTATATCGTAGTTTGTTTCACGTATAATTTCATCACTTAGTTCATTTTCGGTTGTTCGCTGAGGGCTTATCATTCCAAAGTCGCTTAATTTTTGCCTACCATTGCCATTACTTTGACTGACCGTTGACAGTTTTAAGGTCTTTATATCCTGTAGGACACCGAACATGGTGCAGCAGCAATCGTAAACAGAAACATTCAAAATTAGTTACATGGACGGTATACACACGACCAAAGGCATCTGATGACTTTACACCGGGCCAATTTGCAACAGGCGCGCCTTGAATACGGCGTTTCCACTCCTTCCTAGATGTGTTCCAAGTATAATAGCAGGACTTCAGAATATAACAACGTTTTGCAAAGGGTCGGTTTGACAAAGTTGAAAGAAGGCTGTTAGTGTAGTTTTGGCGGTGATGCAATTCTTTCTTGGAAATTTCTTTCGGTGAAATATACACGCTCTCCATTTTCTAAGTGCACAGCAAGGTGAGTAACTGTTGGGTGCCTTTCGTGTAAAGGAAGCCAAGGAGACGCCACGCTGCCTCGTTACTGCTGACATAACGCCCTGCTTGAAAGGTCTGTACTTCATTAACGGATTTGCCCCACCTTCACTCCTGAGATTAAATATTGCTTGGTCGCTTCCTTTATTTATGTACTTACAGATATACTTGATTGCGCGGACAGAGCTACATGCTTCTACATTAATGTGGGCATTAAACATTTTAAATGGGCGAATGGGCGAATACGGATTTCGGACGATGGTATCATACAATTCTTTATCTTGCTCAGGATCCGGAATTTCGGCGCTTATTATGTCGTCTATTTGGCTGGGCCGCAACTTCTCTTTAAGCTGTATTAGAATGTGGGCATGCGGTAATCCTCTTTTTTGCCATTCAATTGAATACATGAAGCACTCCACCTCTCCGAAAATTTTCCTTTGTTAATTACATACATTAATTTTTGTACTTTTAATCTAAATACTCTAGCAACTAAATCGTGTCTGTCAGTACTTTTTTGGCCCGGCGTTAGCTCCTCGGTTATTTCTTTCCATATGGGATTGCAAGTAAAAGTAACAAAAAGATCAGGTCTTCCGTAAGTTCGTACATAGGCGAATGCGTCTTGTATGTACTCATGTAGGTAGCGGGGACTGTTAACGAATGATGAGGGCAGAATTACCATTTTACCTAAATCTCTGGGGTTTACATTGGCGTCGCTAGGAACCTCCTGAACACACCGTGTCCGGTGAGGACCTGCGTCAGGCGGAAGGTGAGGACACCGGCGTCTCTGCCACCTCAAAGAGGGTCTTATCGCCGCTATAGTGGCGTGCCCAGCACGGGTTGCGACAGTCGCCTCCATGTCGCCATGAGATCATGCCGGAGTCTGTCGCTGCGCGACAACTTGCCGCGGCAGCGGGTTTCCCCGCATAGTGCCTCCGCGCGCCATTCGTGCAGGCGCGCGAGGACTATCGCCTCCAGATCCCATGGCGGCAATCCAGCAACGCAGCCCTCAGCATCCGTTTCCAACCGCCCATCGCCAATTTTAATAGTGTGTCAGATAGTTTCCAGCATTGGTATCATTATACAAATGCACTCTCATATTCGTAGTTAAACTGAATTTTGTCACCTTGTTCCATAAAATAGACGACTTGAGGCATGCTTTAATTTCATCTGCAGGTGCCCTTTTGAATGACAGGTAAAGTTTGGCGAAAGTCACCAGCCAGTAAAACCACCATTCCTCCCATTACATCGGTATTGCTGCAAATCCTGGAGCGTTCGATTTAGTGCTTCACAGCTTTTTATGCTACATTGTACTTTCGTCCCACACTAAAAGTTTGCATTGTCGTAGCATTTATACCTCGTGCACTATTTTTGCAAAGTTGCAGATCGGCGATTCTTCCTGGGCTAGATTAAGAGGAGTTTTAAACAGAATGTGCAGTGCGGCCCCGCTTAGCAGCGTGGCGGCTATACCGAAGCTGGCACAGCAATGTTTTTATCTTTCCGTACTTGCGCTAATAATAAATTTAACAAAATGTCTTCCAGTTCCTCCAGGGGCATCTAAAAGAAAAGTGCACCATTTCCAGATTCAATTTGTCCTAATACTTTGTCAAAACTCGTTTTTGTTCGAAGCAAGGGTACAAATTTGGCTACTTGCTGCAAAGCTGGTATATCGTAGTTTGTTTCACGTATAATTTCATCACTTAGTTCATTTTCGGTTGTTCGCTGAGGGCTTATCATTCCAAAGTCGCTTAATTTTTGCCTACCATTGCCATTACTTTGACTGACCGTTGACAGTTTTAAGGTCTTTATATCCTGTAGGACACCGAACATGGTGCAGCAGCAATCGTAAACAGAAACATTCAAAATTAGTTACATGGACGTTATACACACGACCAAGGGCATCTGATGACTTTACACGGGCCAATTTGCAACAGGCGCGCCTTGAATACGGCGTTTCCACTCCTTCCTAGATGTGTTCCAAGTATAATAGCAGGGACTTCAGAATATAACAACGTTTTTGTAAAGGGTCGGTTTGACAAAGTTGAAAGAAGGCTGTTAGTGTAGTTTTGGCGGTGATGCAATTCTTTCTTGGAAATTTCTTTCGGTGAAATATACACGCTCCATTTTCTAAGTGCACAGCAAGGTGAGTAACTGTTGTGCCTTTCGTGTAAAGGGAAGCCAAGGAGACGCCACGCTGCCTCGTTACTGCTGACATAACGCCCTGCTTGAAAGGTCTGTACTTCATTAACGGATTTGCCTCACCTTCACTCCTGAGATTAAATATTGCTTGGTCGCTTCCTTTATTTATGTACTTACAGATATACTTGATTGCGCGGACAGAGCTACATGCTTCTACATTAATGTGGGCATTAAACATTTTAAGTGGGCGAATGGGCGAATACGAATTTCGGACGATGGTATCATACAATTCTTTATCTTGCTCAGGATCCGGAATTTCGGCGCTTATTATGTCGTCTATTTGGCTGGGCCGCAACTTCTTTAAGCCATATTAGAATGTGGGCATGCGGTAATCCTCTTTTTTGCCATTCAATTGAATACATGAAGCACTGCACCTCTCCGAAAATTTTCCCTTTGTTAATTACATACATTAATTTTTGTACTTTTAATCTAAATACTCTAGCAACTAAATCGTGTCTGTCAGTACTTTTTGGCCCGGCATTAGCTCCTCGGTTATTTCTTTCCATGTGGGATTTCAAGTAAAAGTAACAAAAAGATCAGGTCTTCCGTAAGTTCGTACATAGGCGAATGCGTCTTGTGTGTACTCATGTAGGTAGCGGGGACTGTTAACGAATGATGAGGGCAGAATTACCATTTTACTTAAATCTCTGGGGTTTACATTGGCGTCGCTAGAAACTGCATCTTGTAAATGTATATAATTCTCAACACACAGCTTTTTTCATTTAAAGATACATAACGGAGACGTTCACTTTCTACCTTCACATACATGTCTACCAAAATTGATGAAATAATTGTCTACACTGGCTAAGAGGTTAAAATCATTTTCGCAACATCATATGATACGCATAAAAATCCATACATGATACTTTTTGTTCGAGTAGGCTCTTTGTGACCGGGTTAATGAGTGGAATTTGAAAATGATAACCCTCTTGTCCTTTGCAATAAATCAATTGGTATTGCAGAGCGTCATAAAACTTGTGTGTATCGGCTACCCGTTGCAACGTATCATCACGTGCTCGCAAGACAATGTCTCGTGAAGAAAATTGATCACCACTAATTACGGCTGCTATTTCGTTTATCAAAGTGCATTGTAGCGCCTTTCATGCTCTCCTCGAGGGGTCTGATCTGCGTGAATGACGACTTTATAATCCTCTTCAGGTAGGTTTTCTAAAGCAGTTTTAAATGTTTTGACTAAAATGTTACGTTCATGCAAGAATCTTTGAATTTTGAACACTGTGTCTCTCTCAACCCTGGATAAATTGGCAGCGACGGTCTACCCAATTTCTTCGTCACCCATAAAATATACTTATAAAATTTATGCTGTTCGTTTTCAGCTGGAAAAAGTGAACCTATTCTATGATAAATTTGCCCTTGCACCGTAAATGTAGGCGAAAATCCCGGCATTATTATTTCCCGGTCAACTCCGATGGGCGTCATTTGAAAGCATGAGTTATATTTCCGGATCCTGTTTAAAAGCGCCGTGACTCATTAGCTTCATATAAAAGAGAGTTTTCAAAGGTTTTTCTGGTTCCCCAAGTAACGGAAGAGACACTTTGCCATTGGAACAACACATGCCTACGGTCTCATCTTTCCATTTTAAAGCGCTGCAAAATCGACACGCCTTGTCCATCAGTCCGATAACAACTAACCTGTGATTTTATAATCAATCAACGGATCATAATTGAATGCTGCGTCATTAAAACCGACCAATTGTTTCTTTGAAAATTTTGTCGACGTTCAGCTTGAGCTGTGCATTTGCATCTCTTCGCGCCTGTGTCTGTTCTGGTGTTTCAGATGCCCTTATAGTAGATTGACGTTCAGCTTGCTCAATGAGTCTGTGTTGAGTTTCATCAGGTGTTTCGCGGCTCTTAAGGCGGCCTGACGTTCCGCTTGTTCGAATAGCCTTTGCTGACTTTGAGCAGGTGTTTCAGTAGCTCTTAAAGTAGATTGACGCTCTGCCTGTTCAAGACGCCTTTGCTGACTTTGAGCAGGTGTTTCAGTAGCTCTTAAAGTAGATTGACGCTCTGCCTGTTCAAGACGCCTTTCCTGACTTTGAGAAGGTGTTTCGGAAGCTCTTAAAGCAGCCTGACGCTCTGTCTGTTCAAGACGCCTTTGCTGACGTTGACAAGGTGTCTCAGATGCTCTAAAGCAGCCTGACGCTCTGCTTGTTCTTGCCTTCTCAGTTCAGCATCTTCTAAAGATTGTAGCGATCGAGCTAATCTTTTCGCTTGTCTTTGAGAAGATACTCTTGAAAGGCTGGACTTACGTTTGCGAGGCATTATGAAGTAAGAAAAACCTATTTATAAAAAACGTTAAAATACCTAAAAGAAATTAAATTTCCTTTTAAATATTTTTAAAGCAAATCCAAAATATCTATAAGGAATAAATATTCCTTTTAAATATTTTTTAAAATCAAAACAACAAAACCAATTCAAGACACAACACGAATCCGAAAACGATAGCCAAAAAAATCGAATCAACTTAAACCAAATCACAAAACAAATTGCAGAAAACCGAAATCGAAAGCAGTAGTCAATATAAATATAACCAACGAAAAAAGAAGTAAGTGTATAGGTACCGTATACACTATCTATACTATTAATATTCCTTTGAAATATTGTTAAACAACCTAAAACAACGAAAACCAATTCACGATTCTAAATAAACAAAATCCAAAATCAAAGCCAGAGTCTAAATATGTATAAAGGAATACCAACCAAATCAACAAAACCGATCCAAGAAAATACACAAATCCGAAAATGAAAGCCAATATAAATCCATTCAACCTTAACCAAATCACAAAGCAAATAACAAACAACTGAAATCGAAAGCAGGTAGTCGAATAAGCTACGAAATAGAAACAATTTAAGCGTATAGGTACCGTATGCACTATAAGTTGACGCGCGGCTCAACGGCGGGAGTTAAGTACATGTCAGGAAACATTTCGTTACCGCGTTTTAAAACCTAGTAACGACTTTGGTAGAGCCATGCTGCAGCTATATTAATAGTATAGTTGTAGCACGAATGGGTCGGCTCGACCGGGAAGGACCACGCTCTCACAGAATACCAACGTAAAATAGCAGCTTAATGCTGCTGTGCTTCGTATGGTGAGTGTAGAGAACCGAGACCCTTTTACTGGAAAAGAGGCATTCTATCTTAGTCCTCACGGCTGACAACGCATCTGCATTTAAATTCGCTAACGAAGATAGATGTAGATGTCTATGGGCAACAGCAACCACTTACCATCAGGTGGACTGTGTGCTCGTTTGTCACCCTTATTCTATAAAAAAAAAAAAAAACGACATCTAGCGGAATCAATTTAAACTATGTATACGTTAGTTAATAAGAACTCTCAAAAATATTTTTCTTATAATTTTGCACAATTTTTCTTATACATATTATCGTATTACAATACCGATTCATTCATAACCACATATAAGAACTGTATTCATTTCCGTTCAATAAATATTACTAAGGCTTATTAATAAGGCTTACTAAGAACTGTTTCTACCATTGTTAAGTAATAGTTAAGGGTGTAAGCGTGACAGGTGGTGATAGTATTTCTGATCCATACTTATAATCACGCCTGTAACCCTTGCGGGGTAGGCAGAGCATCAACGGATTACTTAATATCGTCTGCGAGGTTATCGCCTATTCTGTGAATTACGATGCACCAAAACGTTCGAAGAAAATCAGCTGGTGAATTTTATGTTTTTATCGCTCTTCCCGGTCCTGCGTGGAAAAATACAGATCCATACATTTTTATCTTAATTTTGGTAAAAGACATAATAATCCAGATATTCTGACCTTCTGTGTTCGTCCATCGTACCGTCGTCCGTCTTGTAGAATCACGGTGGCGCCACCTAGCTGAATTTAATTTTGCAACATATTCGATTTTCCCACGGAATGATATGTTTTCCGCTGAAAAAAGCCTAGGTCACTCTACAGCCACCGAACTATCCCCATACAAATAATCATGCCATGCCGACGCTCTGTTGCGACGTGAAAGAAGGACAAACTTGTGCAACATATTCGATTTTCCCACGGAATGAGATGTTTTCCGCAGAAAAAGTAGCCTATGTCACTCTACAGCCACCGAACTATCCCCATACAAAAAATTATGCCATGCCGACGCTCTGTTGCGACGTGAAAGAAGGACAAACAAACACACTTTCGCATTTATAATATTAGTATGGATTATTTTGTCTCGCTGTAGGCCAAGATCCGACGTTTCCCGCGCTAGTAAAATCGGATGAATTTTATCCGATCTTTAAGGCCACGTTTACACGGCCATACTTTTCCCGTATACCGTACACTAGATTTTATCGAACATAGTAGTGGCAGTAGACAATACGAGTATGTCAAACTGTTCACATGGAGTCCATACGGGAAAACGTCGTGTTCGAGATAATTTTTTACCGTATACCGTACGAAGTTGCCACAGAGAATGCCGCGACTGAAACGATTTTATCGAATACGCCACGCAGTGGCTCTTATGTTCTTGTTGTCTCGTACACACTACTCACCCATTCGAGAATCGTATCGTACGCACTCGCGCGCGTTCCCGCAGTTGCCCTTTGTGCGTCTCATCAGTCGGTTGTCAATATGGAGACAGAAGACCAATATCGATCGAGGATTTTATTTCCTTGATTGAAGGTCGACCGATATTATAGGATAAATTATACGACCATTATAAAATAAAATTGCCACCCAAAATGCTTGGAAAGAAATTTTATTGATTTTGTATCATCAATCAAAGGTAGTTATTGACATGCGAAAATAATTAAAAACAGATGTTCGTCATTTCTGAGGCTTAGGATAAATTTTTCGAATCTTCTTTCTCGATGAGGACCAGTCTTTAAAAAGGATCAACCTCCTAGGTCGCTCCTTGCATCTCCGTCTATAACACCAATATAAAAGTAGTGGAACACGTGGATCCATGCTGGCGCGCACTGTACAACTGGTTGCTTTTCATTCGATTTACCGTATACGAAAAATCGAATCAAATGGTTGCCGTGTGAAGGATTGCATCGTATACGGTAAAACCGTATGCGTGAAAAAATCGAATCGAATGGTCGCCGTGTGAACGTGGCTAACCGTTACAAATATGGCAGTGGTTGTCAAACTTTCATTTGTCGTGTATATTCTTTCGAAGATTGCTCAAATGACTATGGGAATGGGACTCACTATCACCACATGAGTAAAGAAACCGCTATCACTATCAAATCTATTGTGCTTTAATTTACCTAATTGAGCTTAATTTTTAAGATAGTTTTATTACTTTTAAATACACATATATTTCGCTTGTAATAGTGGTGTATGGTGTCCACTATTAACAGACTCCGGGTGGTCTAGGGTGGAGGAATGAAACTATTTTCTTGATATGCCTTACTATGTGCAGGCTAATGAAGGTGTTTATTTAGTGAACCCTGCCTATATTTATATTCCCGGCTACATCCTTAGTTAACCAATAGTAATATCTTTTATTTACTTAGCCAATTAGAATTTATACATTTTGACCAATGAAGACTAATCAATAAAATATTATGTACAACTATTATATGTCGCGCTCCATTTGCCGGCGTAAGACTCGTGGATCGCTTCTCGTAGCTGCGTTGCTGGACGGGCTATATAACTGATGCAGTCCGACGCGCGCGTAATCGGCGAGCGGCGGCGGCGTGGGACACATCTCCGGAACAGCAAGAAGAGGCGAAGCTGCGGCGTTGAAGAAACGGCTCGAAAATGGTCGACGGAATCATGCAGATAGCCGGCGTGTGAAGACGATGCGGCGCTGATGATATTTGCGGCTGTTTCTTGTTTCTATATTAGAACGTTAAATATATACGTCGAATTATCTCGCATCGATATGCAGTCCGCAGTATCTCAGTAGCCGGGGTAATTAGAAATAAATGTTTTCTTCAGACCTTCACCTTCTGCGTTATGGTAGCAGCAGGGTAACATTATTTATTACCGTTTTGGGTTGATTAGCCTGGCTGCTACACGCTTTATTAAGAGTTACCAGCATAGCTATTCATTAACTCAATGGATTTCAACAACTGATAATTACAAAACTTGTTTAGAACTCATCTTCGGAATGTCAAAATCGGTTCTAGTTTTGACGGGACTTAATAATTACATATATGTATATATAAATTTTGCGAGGTGCCGAAATATTCGCACTAGTTTATGCGGTGATACACTCAGTGCTGCGACCGCATTACTTACATTTACATTTTATCCACAGATGCCTCGAAAATACACTAGGACTTCAATGCGGGCGACTTCGTACAAACAAAAAGCCCTGGAAATTGCTATTCAAAGAATAAAAATTCCATTAGATAACGTGTATCTCATCTCATTAGATATTTATCTCATTAGATAAAGTTTAGAACTAATTCAGTTTCACGAAACTTTCACCCCACGTTACTTTTCCTGGTCTAGTCAAAGCTTTACTTTTCCGACTTCATGCCCATATACTGATTCTAATTAACTCTACAAATACCTGCTCATTGAAACACATTAGATCTTCTATCAATTAACTACTTACCTAAATACCTGCTCCGCCTTATGCCGCTTTGCTAAAACACTTACATCTTCCTCTACTCCTGTCTTTCACCAGGGCATTTCGCCAGTCATTACTGTTACATTGTATTTAAAAAATAAAATTTTCTTTCCCAGTAAAAAAAATCATATACATTCTATCTTTCCCGTATATTGAGTAATCCCATCTTGTGCCATAAAAAAGTTTGAGATCCACAAAATTATTAATTTTTATATCAAGGATAAGATCGGTTGCCGCGAACCACAAAAAAAGATAATCGTTTGTAACATTTATGTATATCGTAATTTATAGATCATATTTAAATATGTTTTTGAGCGGTAAATATAGGACAAATCCCTTTTATGGACTTTTTTCTCAAATCAGTAGAAGTGGCTTTAAATTTAAGTCCGGTCTTACCCCTTGATGGCAAATGCTTCATCATGCATATAAAAAAGTATGTCTTGTCTTCGCACACGTTAAAAACAGAAACCGTTGAGTTTACAAAAACAAAAGAATATCAGAGCTAAACTACGTTTAATCATTAACGATTTATGCCATGTTCCAGAAATCTGACGTATTCGGAAAGGTGACCGAAATGTGAGGTGGTATGTCGACAGAAATTATTCCTATTCTGCAAACGTATTAATCTCGGTCAGTCTCGTGGGTCATTTGAGGTGACTGGGACTATATAACCACTTCGGGATCAATCCCTAAAGGCGGTGATCCTCGTTATCGCCAACGTCGTCCACCGATTTTTTTTCCTTTCCTCCTAATAATAAATATTGCTTGAGTCTCATTAGTTATTGGCAGTAGAGATCCGAATCGATGGTTTTGCCCGGCAGTGAAAGCTCATAACAATCGATGCCCTTCCAATCTCACCATATACACAGCATCACCTTATTGCGGGTTAATCCGGGTTTCGCTACAGTCTGTGTAGCTTGACTACCCTTTGACCATGATCTTTTTCGCACGTTTTTGTCGTAGGTGATCCACTTTTAATCACCAGTGCTCACTTTTTTCAAAAATGGTTCGGTTTCATCACGTTTCAATAGAGAATCGCAAATGAGTACACGATTCATTAGATTTCTTTCAGTGAGCTCGTGTGGTACCCAAATATCGAGCTTTTTTGTATAGCCAGACTTTTTCAAGTAGTTCAAAACTGTTTTGTGGTCAATATCCAATTCCTCGGCTATGTCGTAATTACTTATATACCGATCTTGCTCCACTTTTTCAAAAGCGACTTTATCGGCCGCTTGGTCACCAATGCCGAGGGCTTCCCCCTGGTTAAGCCTAATCTATTTATTTTACTATATTTTATTGAATAAATTCTATTAAGTATGGCGTAATATAGTCCTTATGGCAGAATCGCTGGAGAACCTAAGCATTATACTCAATGACCTCAATAGTGCCTCCCAACGAACTGGTCTTAAGATGAACACGGACAAAACAAAGATCATTTGTAAGGTTGTTGGCACACCAATGCCGGTAGTTATTGGGAGCACTAAGCTCGAAGTTGTTGACGAGTATGTTTACCTGGGACATATAGTTCAATTAGGTAAGTCCAACTTCGACGGAGAGGTCAATCGACGGATTCAACTCGGCTAGTCATCGTTCGGAAAATTATGACTTATCTTCTTGTCAGGTATACTTAAAAATTGAAAACGGGATTGTACAACCAGTGCGTGTTGCCTTTTGGATCTGATGGAGTGATAACTTATGGATCTGAGACGTGGTCCTTTACTGCTGGCCGTATGAGGAAGCTCAAGGTCGCCCAGCAAGCTATGAAGAGCTCGGGGTTTATCTGCGTGATAAACTTAGTAATGGGGATATCCGCAGTAGAACCAGAGTGACTGACATAACACAACACATTAATAAACTGAAGTGGCAATGGGCTGGCCATATAGCTCGATGAACCGACAACCGATGGGGAAAAAGGCTCTCGAGTGGCAGCCTCGTATCGGTAGGCGAAGTGTAAGACGACCCGCCACTAGATGGAGTGACGACCTGGTAAGACATGCAGGGAGTCGATGGATGCAGGTGGCTCAGGACGTGATTTGTGGCATTCTTTGAGGGACCAGCAGTTCAGCAATGGACTTGTGTAATGATAATGATGATGAAGTATATATTTTATTCTATCTTATTTATGTTATTTGTTTGTATTTATGTAACTCAAAAATGATAATAACTGACAAACAATTTTAGTCTATTTATTTTCAGATCATTCCGTAAATCTAACAAGGATGTTTAGGCTTGAAGCACGTTACGTTTGACTGAACACAGTTATCTCGGCGAGAGTACTTACAAAACCCTGTGTAAAGATCAAACAGAGATTTAATAAACGTTATAGTTTTTCTCACGAACCGCGAATAAAACGCCACCGCTGCTTGGATATTACTTTCGATAGTATGTGTAATGTTTTTTATGCTTTAACCGAGTACAAAAATGAGAACGTTCCATATTAAATGCGTATATTTTAATATAACTTCACCAATTTTCGAAAACATCTTAATCAATGACTCTTTTTTTATTAAACAGGTTAAACTTCAGACATGTTTGGCTTTGCATAAATTTAAAGAAAAAATACATTGCTAAAGGTGGAAATATAGGGGATGAAAATTTTTATGTAACTATTTTGACGGCTATTTTCATTATGACGACCAGACGACAACTTTTCAGTGATGTCTCAGTGATCGCGAGGGTGAAAACTGGCAGCGATCACCGAATGGTGAGAGGCACACTGAACCTAAACGTTGTTGGAGAGGTCACGTCTAATGAAGTCAATGCTCCGTCCCCTCGTGCTCTAATCCAAAGTCCGAAAACTTTCAGCTCGAGTTACAAAATCGTTTTCAGTGCCTAGAATTTTGCAATGAAGTGGACGATATGAATGACAAGCTTGTGGAAACTGTCCATGCGGTCGGAGCTAAGTTCTGTAAGCCTCGTCGCAGAAGAACACAAAAACTCTCCGATCACTCTTAATCTCATGGTTGTTAGACGGAGATGAAGCTGCAGTTCAGCAGATTTGACAGCATACAGGCAACTGAACAGACAGATCTCCAAATGCATGCGGCGGGACTTGCGCAACTTCAATACAGCTCGTATTGAAGAAGCGATCGAGCGAACCAGGGCTCTAAAGTCTTTGCCAGAGATCTGTCTGCCAGAAAGAGCCAGCTGTCAAAGCTGAAGACCGATTGTGGCAGCATCGTTTCCGGGACACCTGAGATTTTGAGTGAGATTGAGAGGTTCTATGGGCAGCTGTACACGTCATCGTTGGAGCCACAAGCAAGTGTGAGTAACGATCCAAGAGCAAGTCTTATCCGACACTATTCCGATGATATCCGGACGTCAGTCTGAGCGAGATTAGACCTTAAAACGGCAGGTCCTCGGGTGAGGATGGAATTACAGCGGAGTTTGAAAGCGGGTGGAAAACCGGTACTTGAAGTCCTTCAGAAGCTCTTTAATTCCGTCCTCCATGGAGGCATTACACCGGAGGCGTGGAGCAGAAGTGCAGTGGTCTTGTTCTTCAAGAAAGGCGACAACGCTCTTGAAGAACTACAGACCGATTTCCTTCTGAGCCGCGTCTACGTGCTGTTTTCGAGAGTCATTACGAATCGTCTCGCATGCAGACTGGACGACTTCCAGCCTCCCGAACAAGCCGGTTTCCGAAAAGGCTTTAGCACCATAGACCACATACATACCCTTCGGCAAATTGAGCAGAAGACCGACTAGTACAATCTGCCACTTTGCCTTGCGTATGTGGACTATGAGAAAGCCTTGATTCCATCGAAATTTGGGCGGTGCTGCAGTCCCTTCAGCGGTGCCAGTGGACTGTCGGTATATCGAGGTGCTGAAGTGTTTATACAGTAGGGCTACGATGGCTATCCGAGTACAGAACCAGAGTACGAAACCTATCCAACTGCAGAGGTGTAAGACAGGGTGACGTAATATCCTGAAACTCTTCACCGCTGCATTGGAAGACGTTTTCAAGCTACTGGACTGGAAAGGATACGGTATTAACATCAATGGTGAGTACATCACTCACCTTCGATTTACCGACGATATAGTCCTTATGGCAGAATCGCTGGAGGACCTAAGCACTATGCTCAATGACCTTAATCGTCTCGTTTAGCTGGCAGACTGGCGATTCTAGTACCAGATGACCGCACAAATGACGCTGCTTTCCGTCGCCATTCTGGGTATATCACGTTTGGCGTAAACGAGATGGTTACTTTCTAAAAAAATCTACTATAAAAGTAAAACCAAGAGTAAAACATCAGATAATGACTTTTTCTGTCTACATCTAATTTATAAAGCCAGCCTACTAGGGGCGCGCTCCTTCCAGTGAGCTTCTGAGGTGGTAGCACTCAGCAAACTTCTATATTGAAATAATGATGTTTTTTTTTAAATTTAAACAAGCCAGTGATACCGACTTTGATGTCAATAGTTCAAAGCTGAAGTTAGCACGGGTTAACTTTGAACGTCGAATACAGCAGCCCTGTCGTAATCAAGGGCACTGCAAATCACACGAAACGTGCGGAATTTAAATTATTTTTTAATAAAAGTATGACAAACAAGCACACAGTCCACCCGATGGTAAGTGGATGCTATAGCCCATAGACGTCTACATCTATATCTTTCCTAGATTAAGAATCAAAATGCAGATGCTTTGTCACTCCTGAGGACTACGATGGAATGCCCCTTTCCCAGTAAAAATGTTCTCCGGTTCTCTACACTTACCATACGAAACACAGCAGCATTACGCTGGTATTCTGTGAGAGCGTGTTACTTTCCCTCGGACCTATTCGTGCTACAACCATAATATAGCTGCAGCGTGGCTCTACCAGGTATAAACGTTTTAGTTTTTATTTATTTATTTTGTCAACAATATTGTAAAATTAAATATTATGTAAGTAAATAGAACCATTACACATAAAAAACCGTTACTTATGACTTTATAGTTTTAATTTGTTTGTCACGTCACGTTATGATTGGTTTAGTATAATATATGGTCATCGGCCGAAATAGCTCAGTTGGGAGAGCGTTAGACTGAAGATCTAAAGGTCCCTGGTTCGATCCCGGGTTTCGGCAATGTCATTTCATTTTTTTAATGTTTTTTCTCAATCTATTTTGTTTTTATTTTGCAAATTTAAAAGTCTAGCCTAGTCTATATATATAATCATTGGCGAGTCTGTTAATGATCGTGTAATTTCAGAATGACGACCGATTGAGGTCGATTCACGTAAAAAATATTTGTTTGGTAGAGACGATGGTTCGATGGACGATGAATATAATATTATCTAGTAGCTAGTACTATTAGATAATATTATATCTATCTATATATCTATATATAGAAGCAGAGTGACCGACATAGCCCAATAGATTAGTAAGCTGAAGTGGCAGGCCGGCAGTATAGCTCGAAGAACCGACAACCGATGGGGAAAAAAGGTTCTCGAGTGGCAGCCTCGTACTGGTAGGCGAAGTGTAGAGCGACCCCCCACTAGATGGAGTGACGACCTTGCAAGAAATGCAGGAAGTCGATGGATGCAGGTGACTCAGGACAGTGCTTTGTGCATTTGTGTTATTTGTTTAATTAAGACTGATTCAGGTACGTCGGCGGTCCGTGTTGCTTTATGCTAATTAAATTTGTCATTACGATACTCGCGCCACCTACCGTAAATAAATTGCACTATTACCCATAGTAACCTTCGCGCAAGTGCAAGCAATAAATTGACAAAATTTTAGCGCAATCTGATGAACGGTATGGCAGCGCATAAAATACGAACAAATGAAAATATTTTTTTTATATATTACATTAAAGATTACACTTTAGGGGATGGTCCCATATAAAGGAGAAAATACTATACCTAAGGGTGGAAAAATAGTTTTTAATGTAACTTTTAGACGACATTCGAGCTTTTGATATTTCTTAGTCCCCCTAATGATAAAAAAAAACTTAAATCTTTAAACTCTATTTCTGATTGTGAAGTTTCATCCCGATCGCGTCAGCCATTGCGAAGATTGGCCCATACAGACAGACAAAACTTTTAAAAATGCAGGCATGGCAGGCAAATAGCCCCCTTCAGCTTAATAGATGTTAGTTATATAATGAATAGATATAACAGTCAGACAATACATTTTTATTTATATGTACAGATTTAAATAATTAATGCTTTTTAGTTATGTTAAGTCGCTTTTTACTTTGATTCAAAAGTCAAATTTTTAAATCGATAGATGGAAGTTAATTTTATGAAACGTTACCTCCACACTAGGATTTTCTCCTGTATCGTGGGGGCAGTTCAGTTTACATACATAAATATCACAAGAACAAACATCCAGACCCGGAACAATCATTTGAAGGCCATACAAATACTTGTTCCGTGCGGGATCGAACCCGCGGCCTTTAGCGCTGCAACTCATTGCGAATCCACTGCGCCACGGAGCCAGCCAAATGTTGCAGTATATAAGTAATGACTTCATCATGCATGTGTTGGCTCGAACGTGGAAGGACCCCACTCGCAAATAATACATAAAATATAACAGCATAATGCTGTTGGGTTTCGCATTGAGAGTGATGAGAACAGGAAACCCTTTTTACTGGTAACAAGGAACTCCTTCTTAGTATTCAATGGTGACAAGTAATAACGCATCTGTATTTTGATTTCAATCGAGGATAAATGTGCCTCTATGGGTCGACTTACAGTCAGGACTGTGTGCTTAATTGTATGAAAATATTTCTTTGACGGCATCCATGAGATAACACCATTCTCTACTCCACTCTCAATTCACTAGGAAGCAATGTATCAGTTTAATCCTCATCAGCCGTAAAGAGCCCCTTGGTGAATTTATTCTTCATTGTAAAGAGGATTTGTCGTAATTTGCCACGCTTTACAAGCGGGTGGGTGATCCCATCACAAATTGTTTACCCACATTTGACCCTACTTCCCAACGCTATAATCAAAACTAACAAGCAGACTAAGTTCAGCGTATGCTGTAAAAAATATAAATCTTACTACTGTTGAAACAATTTCCATAGCATAATGTCGTATGGTATTTTGTTATAATATGGACACAAGACTGAAACTGAACTTATTTTTTTTGCAGACGAAGGCCGTAAGAGCAATATATGATTTAAAACCTAAGGAATCGCTCAGACAAAATCTTGAGGAAATTAATATATATACGAAAATGTAATGAACGTACAAAAAAATAAAAGTAGTTTTAAAAAATAAGCGATATTCACTCTGCAAATACTAAGACAGACACAGCCTACTAGTTCGTTCTTGGGGCGATGTATACGCTTTGCAACAAAGTCCCAGAAAATATACAAAATCTGACCTCCGCCAAGTTTTTCAGAATAATTGTATAAAATATTATATTGTAAATTGTGCTTTAAAAAAAAAGTCCCGCTGGGTTTATTACTGGTTCTTCCCAGGACAGAGGTTTTATTGCGAACCAGTGGAAAAAGTAAAAAATGACTTTCAATAAGTATTATGTACTGTAATCTATATTGAATAAAAATGATTCTAATCTATTCTTTAAAAATTTTTTTACACAAAGATTGTATAAAAAGGGTTATTATAATACCAAGTTGATCAATAAGTTTTAGGAATAGGACACTTATCAATGAGTTATAGAAATGCGTTCTATTTTTTTTTCGAATTTTAAATTCGTTAGTATTCAAGGCCAGAAAAAACTACATTAAAAACTATATCCAAAATTTTTTTCCAACTTCACATTTGGTGCGAATTTGATTCGTATGCAAAAGGGAGAAACTCGAACATCGTGCGGTTATTAATTATTCATGCCTGAAAAATGTTTCTACAAAAAGTGTTTTTGAAGAACTGCACTCTATTTTGGCAGACAATTATTCTACAGTGGTATACTGGTCCGCTGAATTTAAACGCGGCAGAACCGCCTGCAATGACGACACTCGCTCCGGGCGGCCAACAACGGCCGCTATGCAAAAAAACGTTAAAAATATAACTTCAAAAATTGTTAAGGTAGATCAACGTGTGACCATCCGTTATTTAGCTGACATTCTTAAGCTTTTGTTTGGGACAATTCAGTTTCTTTTAACTCATACCTTAAAATTCAAAAAGGTGGCCGCGCGTTGGGTTCCTCGAATGTTAACAGACGCCTAAAAGAAAGCAATAGTTGACATTGCAAAGCTAAATTTAGCAATTAATTTAGCAATAAGAAGATCCGAATTCTTTTTGCGCTCGTTTCGTAACCGTAGGTGAAACGTGGGTATACCATTTTAACCCGGAGATGAAAACCAAAACAAGGTGTGGAAAAGACCGTTTTCCCCGCCAGCGAAGAGATTTAAGGTGTCTGCGTCCGCTGGAAAAATAATGGCCTCTGCCTTCTGCGATGCGATCGACTATATAAGTAAAGGAGACACAATAACCGGAGATTATTACACATCGTTAATCAAAAAAATGTCAAGGAAAATTGCGTGCTGGTGTGCTTTTCCATCATGATACGCATCTACACGCAAGCCGTGCAAACTATATGTGCCGGAAGTAAATACAAACTACAGGCAAAATTCTTACTTAATAAGTGTGAACAATTGTTTCAAAGACGTGGTGAAAATACACAATGTTGACTTATTCAACACCTTTAGCGAGCAATTTAAACATCTACTTACTAATAAGTTTTCCGGTAACTGATGTGTATTACATATACCATTAGTTATTTACTTCATTTTGCTTCTGAAATCATCTGTTATTGTGTAATTGTGTCTTTGACTACGTTGAAGTTACACTCATGTGAGTCCGCTAGACTAGGTGACAATCCATCGCATGGGGTACGAAAGAAGAGAGTTTGACGACTGGCGCACATAGTAAGCATCCGAGTCGGGCCACTCGAAGTTCCCTGCTTGCGTCTAATTCGTAGTTCGTCTGCGACTTTAATCCGCGCGTCTCTTAATCCGGATTCTGGGCAAAGGTGTTTCCTGAACCAGTGGTAAAAGTAAAAACTGACTTTCAATAAGAATACTTGTAATATATTTTGAATAAAAAATTATTTTATCCTATTCAATGAGGGCTAATAATTTTCTGCTCACCAGATGTCGCTAGTTGACACTGAGGTAAGGTTTTTGGTTACACAATGTCATTTGATTGAGAAGTTAGTTTTTAATTAAAGTTTATCAGTTTCTAGAGTATTATATTAATACACAAAACAATGCCTCAGTGGTTTGCTTTTTAATTTTTTGCACATTTTTTACTTTTTAATTTTTTTTTACTTTTATGAATATCTGTGGCTTGGTTTATTTATTTTTAATCTTATTAATACAAAATATGGATAATAGTACAGAAAGAAACATTAAACTTTACAGTTTAACTTTCCTGCTATGAAATCTGTCAAATATTATACCTCACTTTTAAGTGGCGCCGCCCTGGTGGCAGAAAAAGTCGTGGATGCCCTCATTCAAAGTTATGTAAGCGCGTTACATGCGCAGAAAATTTCACAAGAAATACGCCATTTCTGAGCAAAACTGTGGGTAAATGTAGATCGGATAATGTTTGGTTGTAACGGAGGTAGGGGAAAATAAACGGTGGAATGCATGCTATTGTATTGATTCAATTCATCTCCCCAAAACACAAATGTAACATGGCGCAGCCGGTAGGATACATCGCGAAAAGTGCGTAAAGATATAGTGGATAGTTAATAATCTTCGGTTATAGTGGAGTACAGTGCAATAGTCAGAGCAAAAAGAAAAACACGATAAGAAAATGGAATCAGTTCTGCAACCACCGCCGCCATTTTCATTTGAAAAAGATTTAACGAGTGTTACATCTGGAAATTTAAGGTGGCAATGGTCAAAATGAAAAAAAGCCTTCATGATATATTACAAAGCATGCCAAATTCAAACAAAAGAGAAGGAGGTTCAAATAAACATACTTCTGCACATCATTGGCGAGCAGTGTCGGGATGTTTACGAACAATTTGCAGTAGACAAAAGCATACAATCAGTGGAAACAGTTTTAGAAAAATTTGATAAATTTTTTTATGCCCAAAAAGAACATTACAATTGAATATCACAGATTTTATACTCGCAATCAACAGGAACATGAAACCGTCGACCAATACACATTTGAATTAAACAAGCTGGCCCTTACGTGTGAATTTAAAGATTTCAAAGATGATCTCATAAAAGATCGTCTTATATGTGGCATAAGGGAGGAGACATTGAGGGAGAGATTATTGCGAGAACACGATCTTACGTTGAAAAAAGCGTTAGACATTTGCAACGTCGCCGAGATGTCTCGAGCACAGGCAAGTTCAGTGAAGTTAGAACAGGATAAAGAATCGCATATATATGCGGTGCAGGAGAAAGCTGACGATGGTGAGTCTGCCATGCATTGGATTCGGCGACAGGCGAGCGCACGTGCTGTATGTCGGTGCGCTGCACGTCGATGTTGCGCGCGCGGTGGGTCAAGGTCGCAGGCGAGAGCACTGCAGCAACAGCGCGTCCCCGCAGTGCCCGCGGCCCGCCCTGCGCCGTCGCAGCAGAAAACACAAGCAAAACGTGAAAAGCGTGACAACGGAAACATGTCATGTAGTTTTTGTGGTTTGTGGTATGACAAATTTGCGTGTCCTGCGTATGGTCAAAGATGTGCCAAGTGCCAAAAGCTAAATCATTTCGCAAGAGTGTGTCGTGTGTTTGAGGTGCAAGATTATGCCACAGATCAGGTACGTAGTAGAAGTATTAAGAGCGCTAGTAATAAATGGTTTACAGATTTGCAAATAGGTAACGGTAAAATTCGTTTTAAATTGGACACTGGAGCTGACGTTAATGTCTTACCGTCCCGTTTTTTACCACTAACGGGTGTTAAAGAAAGTGATTTTTTGCCAACGGATATGAAATTAATAAGTTACTCGGGTGAAAATCTTAAAGTACTAGGCAAATGTATATAAAGGTTACATGTAAAGAAACATCATATATAGCTAAATTCATAGTGGTTGACGTTAATTCTCCACCAATACTAGGTAAGAAATGGTGTGAATAAATGAATCTCGTCAAACGGATCCTAGCCCTAGCCTAGTGACCTCTGATGATAACAAAACAAGCAGAATTTTAAATGAATATCCAGAAGTGTTTGAGGGTATAGGATGCCTGACTGGCGAGTACAGGATTAGGCTGGCCGACGATGTGCAACCAGTTGTGCACGCGCCGCGTAACCTACCTGTCGCGCTCAGCGAGACGTGAAACGGAAATTAGATGAGATGCTCGAGGAAGGAGTAATCGCCAAGGTGGAAGGACTCACGGCCTGGGTTAATAGTTTAACGGTAATTTAAAAAAAAATAGCGACATCCGTATTTGCTTAGATCCACGGGATTTAAACAAATACATCAAACGAGAACATTTTAAATTGCCTACCTTGGACGGGATAACCTCAAAGTTAGCTGGTTCCAAATATTTTACGACATTAGACTGTAAACATTCATTTTGGCAAATTAAGTTACATAGCGAATCTACGGATCTGTGTACGTTTAATACTGTTTTTGGGAGATACAAATTTTTGCGTATGCCCTTTGGCATATCCTCGGCCTCGGAAGTTTTTCATAAAAGGTTATATGCTCATTTTGATGATATAGAAGGCGTAGAGTTATTTTTGGGATGAGTTTTTGGGATTAGTAACGTATATCGGCAGCTTTATCTCTAATTTGTCGGATAGAACACATAAGTTACGCTAATTATTAAAAAAAAAAATATAGCATGGCATAGGGAAGAAATTCATGATAAATTTTTTGAGGATCTATAACGCTGCATTACAAATCCACCGGTTTTACAATTTTACAGCTTAGACATACCGATCATAATTTGACATGTCTGATGCAAAACGGTAAGCCAATTTGTTTTGCTTCTAAATCCCTAACGAAAACTGAGTAGGCCTATGCACAAATAGAAAAGGAATTATATGCTTGCGTATTTGCCTGCGAGAAATTTTACTCATATATATACGGACGAAGTGACGTAACAATCGAGACCGATCACAAGCCTTTGATAAGCATAATAAAAAAAACCATTAGCGGCAGCACCAACGAGGTTGCAAATAATGTTAATAAGATTACAACCCTATACGTTTAAGTTAGTATATAAGCCAGAAAAATACCTGTACATAGCGGACGCCCTGTACCGCGCTGTGGCGCCGAGCAGTGACAAGTGGGGTGATACACGCGACGAGCTGGATGCGCGGGCGCAAGTGTGCGCGCTTACACTGGCTAATCCCCTCACAGATACCCATTTCGTACGTTTGCAAAAGCTTACTCAATCAGATCATGAAATGCAGGAACTAATTAAATTAATAAGACATGGGTGGCCGAACAGCAAAAAGGAAGTAATTGACATATTAAAACCATACTGGGATTGCAGTACAATACTTTGTACGTTGCGTACAAATTAGTGTGGAAAGGATAAAAAATAGTAATACCTAAATGTATGAGGCGCGAAATGTTAAAAACTATCTATGTAGGACATTTAGGAGCGGCGAAAATGAAATTGAGAGCTAGAGAAATAATGTATTGGCCGAATTTAAATTCACAAATAGAGGATATGATATCGCATTGTCAAGCATGCCTCACCCATCGTAACGAAAATAGTAAACAACCACTGATTCCACATGAAGTTCCTCATGCGGAATCGGTGGTGGGCGTGGTCTAAAGTCGGGATTGACATATTTCATTTCAATAATAGGTCAAATTTGTTAGTCGTTGATTATTTTAGTAAGTTTATAGAAGTTGAAAAGTTGTATAACCTAAAATCCGAATGCGTTATAAATAAATTAAAAATAATTTTCAGTAGGCAAGGTATCCCGGACATGGTCATGTCAGATAATAGCACTGAATTTACCAGCAGAATATTTAAAGAGTTTTGTATCAATTTTTTTGTATCAAACCCAATAAGTGAAAGTTTGCCTTCCCCGACTGAGCTTTTAAATAAGAAAAAACTTCGAAGCATAGTTCCGTGTCCTCCGGAAATGCTCCAACCGAAATTATTTAATACAAAACAAGCGCGCGAAATACTAAAGTCCCGTCAAACAGTGCAAAAGAGGTATTGCGATAGGGGCAGTAAGTTTCTAAAACTCTTAAGCAAATGTGATAAAATTAAAGTACGCATTAATGGTAAATGGGTCGACGGTATAGTAATAGACATTTTAGGAGAAAGATCATACGTATTAAAGTTACACTCAGGGGGAATCATACGTCGAAATCGAATGCATATTATCCGCGACAGCTATTTACGACGGGAAAATAAAACCGTTACACAAGTATATGATTTTGATGACGTATTAGCAACAACACCCATTGCGCCGACAACCCCGCTCTCGCATACCGTTCCCGCCAGCTCCAGTGCCCCGCCCCGTTCATTAAATATATCCACCACAGCAATCACAGCTCCATATGCTACTACTACTAATACTTACGTTACTCAATGCGGCAGGGTAGTGGAAGTTCCTGATAGGTGGGGATATTCCTGAACAAGTCGCTCAGTGCGACAGGCAACACGAAAAGAAAAAAAACAGGAAGTAAAGTAGTAATAAAATCTGTATCATTATAAAATGGAAATATTATTTACTTTACTCAATTATATTAAATTCCATTGCATGTATTAAATGTAGGTAAGAAGAGGCTGTATCAGAATAAAATTGAAACACTATTTAATTTATTCAATGAAATTAAAACAACTCGATAATCTTCAGTTAAGTTAATCTTAACTTGTGAAACGTAAAAAAAAAGGATTTTATCCATTCGCTCATAAATTATGATTATTTTGATATCTCCTAGTCAAATTAATGTTTATTTTTTTCTATTTATATGTAAATGTTTATTAAAGAGATTGTATCTGACGGCACTAGCACCATTGCACGTGCGGCGGCGTCGGTGTAGCTAGACACGAATTCTTGTAAACAACACGTGCACCGCACACCTGCGCCAATGCACCTGCGGTGGCGCCCGTTCTGGTTGTATAAAACAGACGGAGCGGCCGCCGTTAGGGCAGTCTTGGCTCTGGCGTGGAACGGTGCGCTTGTCGTATTCCGTTACTAGCTTATCTTTGACTCGTTGGATAATTAATTCGTGCAAACGAATTAATTAATTCGTTAAAGAATAATAATTAATTCGTTTGCATGAATTAATTGTTATTCTTAACATCCTTTCCACATCAGAAGTGGGATAAAGTCCCCGTTATTGCCCACATATAATCTTCGAATAGTATAAGGATTATTATATTTGTGAAAGACCTATAATAATGCAATTTCACATTGATGACTCAATTTTTATGTTAATGCCGTAATGAAATTTGCTGTCTTACTTACGTTATTGACGTATCATTAAAGTGTAGAGAAAAGATTTAAAGTGAAATGATTTAAGCCCAAAGATAAATCCTTTTGTTCGATTTATATTAAAAGTACCCGCGAGTACTTTCATTATTTCTTAACTTACCGAAATATGTTAATAAATGTCGAAAGTAATGTTGGAGGCTTTCTAAATGAGTTATAGTTTGCATTCAGTGAAAACTTAACTTGTTCGAGTTTTATTATAATTTGATAGTTCACGCGAGACATGATTAACATTTGCTACATTTTGAAGTTCGAAATGTTTAAGCGATGTACCAAAATAATTGAATAACTTTAACGTTCTATGAATTGAAAATAATAAGTGACCTTTTGGTGTTCTAATGTGTAATAAGTAATAAGTGTTGCAGCTTACTCCGAATATTGTGTGGTCGACAAGATTGGGGTTTGATGTCGAGGAATTCGTAGAAGTCTCTACAACAATGATCAATGAGGAAGATGTTGTGACGGCCAAATTGGACATGGTCAGGTACGGCCGAGCGCTGGTAAGATTAAGCCTACACCGCTATAGTCAGTAACTTATCGGCAGATCTTACGGAAAGGCAGTTCGAGCTGCCGCCGAACACATGGTGCTATGGCACTGTAAATGGACGTCTGAGGCTTGGTCAGCTTTTGTAGATTTCGCGCAGTTGCCTCCTTCCCTTTGAATTATGTGGTGGTATCGGTCTCTCGACATAGTTGCCGTTTTTGCAATGTGTGCAATGGTTTCCATGAGTGCCGTGTCATACAGTTGCCGTTTCTTAAGAGAATATGTGGTGAACTTTGGAAGCTCGGAATTCTATGGTTTGCAATAAATTTATCTCCATTTCTTTTAATTTTATATTTGCAAAGCAGGACGACGGCTCGATGGCGCGAGGGTGGCGCGAGGGTGGCGCGAACGCAGCGGAACCGCACGCTGTTGCGCGTTTGTCTGGAGTTGGCCGTATAGGCGCGTCCATGAGCTAAATGAAGTCGAGGATGGTCGAGCATTGTAATATTTAATAAGTGTTAATATCTGTTAGCAGGTGGTGATAACTGATAGACCGTATGCTGTTTACTGTCAACCGAACGAAGACTTGCGACATTCGGAGGTGGCCGTGTCTGCGCGTCTAGAAAATATAGAGGTTGCATCACTCTAGCGGAGTAATTCTTCTAGTGCAGGAAAGGAAGATGATGTTGCTGGGAGGCTGGTTTGTGTCACACTAGGATGTGTCGTGTTGCTGTTGGTTTGCATTCTTTGGTATTATCATGTCACTACGTTCCTCACGTTACACTACTGTGTGATTGTGACAGGGACATGTTTGCGGTATGGTCGAACTGTAATTGCTCTATACTGAATTGAAAAAAAAGAGTAAGAAAAAAAATGGTTCTTACTATCATTGCAGGGCTTTGTGCCGGTCCAATGATATGGCTATAGGGAATAGTGATTCCGGACTAGCATAAACAGTACTTGAAAAAAATAAGAGAAAATAGAAAAAAGAATGATTCTATTTAAAAAAAAAAGATAGGTTTTGAAGGGCATATTGCCGGACCAAAACTTATTAGTGTTGCAGGGTTCAAAGGAACCGGTCCAGTACTAATTGCCTGAAGGGTCGATATAGACCGGACCAGAGCTGATTGTTAATATCTGCAGGGTCATTATAGACCGGACCAGAATATGTTGCTGAATGTGTAACCATTTATGATTTTTGTCAGGATAATCGAACGATGTTTTTCTGTCTACAGATAACTTAGATTGTGATGGAGCGCGTGCGAGGACGCACGCATGTCAGCATGGCCGTGACGGCACTAGCACCATTGCACGTGCGGTGGCGTCGGTGTAGCTAGACACGAATTCTTGTAAACAACACGTGCACCGCACACCTGCGCCAATGCACCTGCGGTGGCGCCCGTTCTGGTTGTATAAAACAGACGGAGCGGCCGCCGTTAGGGCAGTCTTGGCTCTGGCGTGGAACGGTGCGCTTGTCGTATTCCGTTACTAGCTTATCTTCGACTCGTTGGATAATTAATTCGTGCAAACGAATTAATTATTATTCTTAACATCCTTTCCACATATCGAATATTGCATTAATTATAAAAAGCAAACTTTTTATTGTTTCCGTAAATAAACTAAATTCATATAACATTAAATGAAAATATTGAACAGCGAATATTATCTGTAACGATAACATTGCTACTTTTATTACATAATTGATGTATTATGTATTGTATTCATTTGCTTAGTGATTTATTTAAGGAGGGGAATGTGGGTAAATGTAGATCGTATAATGTTTGGTTGTAACGGAGGTAGGGGAAAATAAACGGTGGAATGCATGCTATTGTATTGTTTCAATTTATCTCCCCAAAACACAAATATAACAAAAACTTTAATTCTTTTTACGATCTTCCGTTTTAGTCAAACGGCTTAAAATATCAAGTCAACTTTTATTAAACACCCGTGATCGGGACGGATCACGGTTGATTTCTGGATCTCAACAACAGCGCCACCAACCATCGGGTCCAATTGTGAATCTAATCCATCCAGGGGCTCATTCAAACACAGAAAAATTTCATCAAAAATCAGTCGAGCCATTTTCGAGTTTTAACGAAACTAACGGACAGCGATAGATTTTTATATATAGAGATTTTTTAAATAATTTCTCAATGCTACATTGAAATTTAATAAAATAACTCCCAGACAGTCAACTGTAGCAAAAGCAATAAACTATGTTATCGCGCCAAAGTTTACTAACTTAAGAATTAATTCAAAGAATCAAGCAATAAATTTTCGCTCCCAGTGGACTGGCAAAAACAATAAATTAATTCCTTAGACAAATGAAACAGGGAATAGTAAGTAATGCTTAACAAAATCCGGATCAAAGCATACAAAGTATACAATTAAAAAATATTTTGATTAATATAAAATTTGTAATATAAAATATTGACCGTGTAGTGGTGGTGTCAGAATATCCACTACCCCATATCGTCCCGTGGGTGTCGTAAGAGATGACTGAGGGAAACAAACCAGAAGATGGACAGCAGCGTCTTCCTATTACCAACTAGAAAATTAAAATTGTTGTTGCAAGCCCGCCTGTTAGAGTGGCAACTATGGCCAATCCCTCTTACAAGGGAATCTTTGTGGGAGGCCTAGTACAACAGTGAACATTAATTATGATGATGATGATGATGATAGTAACAATGTAAAGCAACAGCTATATACGGCCTACTGCCACATGCTTCGTAAAGTAAGTATACGTCCTATTATCACATGCTTCTGTGGTATATTGGTGAATGTTGTCACCTACCATCAGGTGGACTGTGTGCTCGTTTGTCACCCTTATTCTATAGAATAAAATAAAAATAGTAAACATCAAAATAATGTTTATAATAGATAATTGTATTTCGCAAGAGCAGTGCCGCTAAAACCATGTTAATTAACTAAGCGCTTCTCAACCCGAATATACAGGAACGAGAATGATTACTGCTTCATTTTCAGCGAAACTGGGATATTATAAGCCCGTTATATCTTAAAAAAAACGGAAATTTTGATGAATGAATTTTATATTAGTTACTGATATTTTACATAATATGACAAATTTATATGAGGGTAGCTGTAGATGTCTAGGGGCCGCAGCATCCATTTACCATCGGGTGGACTGTGTGCTTATTTGTCACACTTATTTTATGAAAAACAATCAGTCCATCGCGTAGCTCCAGTGCGTGTATTTATCTATACATATAAATAAAATAGGTGAGTTTGTGAAGCAAAAGCTGATATATTTTTAAAATTGAACTTTATCAAGAAAAATGTTTACGTTATATCTTTTTTAAATATGTAGAAATACACTGTTTGAAATCAAAAAGTAAATCTCTTTTTAATTTTTTAATAACAAAAATTGAGTAATTCAATTCTAATGTAATTGTAACAGAAATTTGATAGAAAGAAAAAGATTGTTCAACAATTTATTAATAGAAGGTTTTTATTTAATACAATATAACTCCTCCCCTGGCTCGAACACATGCAGAGATCCTCCTGGGCATGCTGAGGATCAAGTTATCCAGAATTTCTTGCGGTAATCTGTCCCATTCTTGAATAGCGGCTTCCCTGATCCCTGGCACTGCCTGGAGAGGTGGCTGTACGGTTCCAAACAGCTCGCTTAAGAGCATCCCACGCGTGCTCTATTAAGTTTAGTCAGGTGAGCCGGCAGGCCAGTCTAACCTTGTGATGTCGTATTCTCGGAGAGCAACATTGACTCGTTGAGCTCGATGTGCAGGCGCATTATCATCTTTTGAATATCAGCGCTCAATGCCAGATTCTTTAGGGACAGTGTGTGTTAATAATATGACAAGCAGTAATACTTCATTTTCTTCACCTACACTCTATGACAGTACCATAAAAAAACAGATAAATTTAAAAAGTTTATTGTTTATTGTTTATAGCGATGACTGATGACATATGCAAAAACTTGAGAATATCATTTAAATAACTGTTTAAAAGGGCAACAGATAAGTAATTACTGCATGCCTGGCGCATCATTCAGTGATATTATGAATAAAATTTAAACTAATAGATTTAGCCCTAATAGTATATTAATAATTTTTGTTGGGAGAAGAGGCAATATGAACAAGAATCAATTATTCAAATATATTGAATATCTTAATAACTTAAATGTGCATAAAATTATCATGTTTACATTACCTTACATAGAGGGGTGGCCACAGGAATATAAACTAAGATATAATTTAAATTTAATAATGAATAATTTGACAATAATAATAATTTAAATTTGACATTTAATTGTAAGAATAATAATGATAAATTTCATTTGATTGATATTAATAATTTAACTAAGAAGTTTTTGACAAAAGATGGGTATTACCTATCAAAGTATAGTTTAATACATGTGCGTCCAACGCAAAATATTTGCGGTGGACGCACATGTATGAAAAACTGACTCAGCTATGCGAGCTAAGATAAACTAAGTAAGTTTAGTTTGCGGTGGACGTTCGGCTTATTATTATTTATATCTTATTATTTATATTTTAATCCAGCCATTCTATTGAGCAGCAAAATAATTTTACAATTTTTTTGGAATCAATTCCAAGTAATTTAAATTAGATAATAGGATAATAGAGGTAATCTCTAGCAAAGATTATTTAAATAGCTTAGAATAGGACTCACCAATACTTAACTGCGTAATTTCACAAAATAGCTATAATAAAAACTGTATTAACCTGGTGCATCAAAATATACAAAGTATGTTAGGCAAAGAACTAGAAATTGAATTATTTTTAAATAGTAACCATAGACATATTTTATGTATTACTAAACATTGGTTGAAAGACTCCATATTTAATTTCAGTAATCACCAGGTTGTAAGTCCTTTCAATAGAGATACTAAATTACGTGGTGGCTCTTTAATATTAGCTAATAAATCCATATCATGTAAAGAACGTAAAGATATTGTGAGTCTCTCTGTTGAACGAACTGTAGAAATATCATGTGTTGAGCTTGAGCACCTCATTGTTATCAGTGTTTACAGACCCCATGTTCGAAGTATGATACCTTTGAAAAAATTATGGAAGAAGTTTTAGTTAAGCTTAATAAACAGAATAAATCACTTATAGTATGCGGAGACTTTATAATCAATATCCTGGAAGCTTCTTCCATCAGTATTAAATTTTGCTCATTATTCAAATCATACAATCTTGATAATTTATTATTTGAAGCTACACGTATTGAAGGGTGTAATGCAACTTGTATTGATAATATTTTTACAGATGTTGTACCAATCAAGAAATTCATAATTCAAAAACTAAATTCAGATCACCGTGGACAACTGGTTTCATTACATGCATAAAAAACAGGAAATTGAGAAAATTGTGTTTGTTCCGATTAATGCAAACGCCTGGAGAGATTTAGCAGTAATATGGTAAAAAAACCTCCCATCACTTTCTTACAAGAACAATTCAGACTATTTATATGGAGTATTATTTACCCTTATAAGCAATGAATTCATTAAAATATTTACTACTAAAACATTCTCCAGTAACAGTCGCAAAGCATTTAATGAGTGGGCGACATTAGGAATTCATAAGAGCGGACGAAGATTATATGAACTTTACCATGAAAGATCATATAATTCCGATACTTTTAGAGTATAAAATGTTTAAAGAGTGTGCTCCACAGCCAAATCTTTACATATTAGCAACAAAATTAAGACTGCTAAAAATAATATTAAAATGACGTGGAGTATTATTAATAGGGAAACCGGTAAAGTCAAACCTCGGAACACAAATTATCAATTGAAAATTAATAATGAATTGACTAGATCAAATCAAGAAGTCGCAGCGGTATTTGAGAAATATTTCACTGTTATACCTATTTTGACAACAAAGTCATTGAATACTTCTCCAACTGTCGTCGAGTCATTACTCAAACACAATGTTAATACCAGTTTAAAAGAATTTAGATTTGAAAAAGTATTACCAAAAAATATTATAAAATATTTCAAAACCCTTGATGTAAAGAAACCACAGATTTATAGGGGATTTCCGTTACAGTTATTGCGTCCATAATAGAATTAATTGCACCTCATCTTGCTATTATTTTTAATACTAGTATTGAATCTGGTGTGTTTGCTGATTTAATGAAACATAGTAAAGTAATACCTTTATTTAAATCTGGTAGTACATTGGATCCTGCTAATTTAAGACCTATTTCCGTACTACTCTCAGTAACTCTCAGTAAAATTTTTGAAAAGATAATTTTAGATCAATTGTTAATTTTTTCAATGTAAATAATGCTCTATCGAAATTAGTACATTGGTTTAACGCCAACAATTTGCTCTTAAACGGCAATAAGACAAAATGTATTAAATTTACAATACATAATGTTAAACATTAAAATACCAATGTGCTCTTAAATGGGGAAGAGTTGAGTCTTGTGGATGCCACTGTTTTTCTTGCTATTACTATTGACGGGAAGCTTCAATGGGGCCCCCATATATCTAAATCAGCAGGCAGACTTAGTTCTGCAGCATATGCTGTAAGAAAGATTAGAAGTCTCACCAATGTTGAGACAGCTAGATTTGTTTATTTTAGTTACTTACAAAGCGTGACGTCTTATGGAATTTTGCTATAGGGTAATGTGACTGAGCCGTACGGGCGATTTATAGCTTAAATTGTAATGAGTCCCTTAGAGAAAAATTTGAAGAAATAAACATATTAACTTTGGCATCGCAATATATTTATGAAAATGTAATGTATGTACATAAAAACATAAATAGCTTTGATAAGAATAAAGATGTTCATACTTTAAACACTAGGAACAAACATGAGCTTGTAATACCAGTTACTAGACTCTACAGAATTAGTAATTCATTTATGGAGCAATGTATACGCTTTTACAACAAAATCCCAGAAAGTGTACAAAATTAGTCAATGAACAAGTTTAAATGTTTTATTAAAGTAAAATTCTACAAAAAGGGTTATTATTATATCAAAGAATACATAAATGAAAAACAACTCTGGGAATGAGGTGATCGCCACCATGTTCATTAAAGGTTCCAGGTTCTATTAAAATTCATTTAAAATTTGTACGAACAAAATTATTTTAAAGTGAAATATGTTTAAAAAAAGTCGCGCTGTGTTTCTTGCTGGTTCTTCCCAGGACAGAGGTATTTTCCGAACCAGTGGTAAATAAAAAAAATACTTTCAATAAATATTATGTAATAATTTATATTGAATAATAATAATTTTATTTTTATTTATTTATTTTTATCGACCAGTATAAATTAGTGCCCATGGTTTACTCGGAATGGTCTGGCAATTCCATCAATAGCGACTGTTTTGTATATGGATGGGGCTCAAAAAATTTGTACCAATAACGCTCTAGATAGAGTAACATACAAACTCGTAAGCAACACACTGGAAGTTGTGTAACACGCTAGAACTCTGTAAAGGCAGGACTATATTGTACCAGAATTTATTAAAAATCTTACCATATTTACGAGTACAAATAATATTATTATAAATATTGGCATTAATTCTTAGTTGTTTTTGTTCTGACTTATACCCAAATGGAAATGAACATCACTCAAATTGTAACGTTTTATTAAACCTAAAGAGGAACTTTTGTTTCCATATTAATGTTAGAAATTTTAAAGTTATATCAAAATAGGGAATATGTCGTATTTCTCCATTAAGACTAATGTTTTTTTTTTTGTTGACATCACTAGAAACTATATTCTTGAGCACTTTTTTTTCAATATTTTTATTAGACTTTTCAAGGGTTCTTCAAGGAAAATATTTAGCAAATTTTCTTCTATAAACATGGACTGTATAAACAATAAAATTTGCTAAACATGGTGGATGGTGCATGGAGTACCCTTTTCTTGCTCATTATTATAAATTGGTTTCAGTGGTAACTTTTCTATAAAAAAAATTGTCGTATTAAATCAAGTAATTGTTTGTTTCTCTTTATAGATCTTTGTAGTTTTTTTATAGTATGTTAAGATTTATTTGGGGTGCTTCTATGTCAACAGAAGAGAAGACACGATTATAATTACATAATATGCAGGTTTATTCACATTCAAGCAAAAATATTATACCCGCTTTTGGGCTCTACCGCAGTCGGTTAAAGGCAATGTAAACTAAACTTAATGCTATACAGTGTGTTATGTAACACACCATGTAACACAACATAACACACCAGACCGAACACGCGAGAAGATTCTTGTGTTTATATGATTAAAGTAGCCGCAAATTCAAAGAAATTTTAGAAATAAATCCATAAAATAAGACTTCAACAGGTATTTATTTAGTATCTGTGATTCATATAATGAAAGATAAACACATAAATTGAAAATTCTGTGTTTAATATCCAATATTTTCGACGAACAAAAGGGACACTGCAAATACCCTCACTTTTGTAGCTAGACTAAAATTACTGACATTAAATTGACACTTGAAATATGTTGTTATAAGGTGTTGCCATCCTACAAAACAAGTTCTAATGTCATTAGCACTAAACTACGAAAGTTATCGTGGTACACATTACTCGTAACGCACTAGAAAATTATTAGGGACACTTGTTTAAATTTGTGATTTCGCAAGAAATTGTAAGATTTTGCGAGAATTTCAGACAAAATACCATAAATTAATTCCTAATCTAACAATGAAGGTCAAAAGAAATAACAATAAAAACGTAATTAAAAAAATAAAATTAAAACATTGTCGGCGGATAGCCCTGGGACATTTAAGTTTTGTATGGACCAAAAAAGAGATTGAAAGTTTTATAAACTAAAATATTGCGTAAATTGAAGATTTATGGATTCCATTTGCAACTATCTTTTTTTGATGTCTTCATTTTAATGCAGCAACTAAAATTCGATAAAAAAACTCTTAAAAAATACTAAAATTTAGGGGTAAACAGATGGCCGCGATTTTTTTTTTCAGAAAGTACTCGTACATTTTTTTTAAGCCCCACCCATATATCTGTCGTCATGGAGCCTCGATATGGGATCAAAGGCGTTCTAGCTCCAATCATAATTCCACCCCAAAAGTACACCGATTTCCCGCCTTGCTGAATGGTTCACAGTAACCAGGTCTTCCAGACACGGACACGTCGGTTTTCGCGATTCGTCAACGAAGAGACAGTTTTGCCAAATGTTTTCCTCCTCATCTTCTTAATTTTGCCGGAGCTTAGCCCACTGCAATCTCCGTCGCTGACACTGCCGTGAATTCATAGGTGAGCACTAAGACTTCTGTGCTCGTAGTCCAATCTGGTGTAAGCAATTCCGAATGGTCTGAATGCTAACTTCAAGTCCAGAGGCGGCCCGCACTTCTGCTTTTATTGTAGTGGCGTTGATTGTTAGGTCACGGGTTGCCAGCAATCTGATATAGCGCTTCTGAGCAGCAGTCAGAACAGTTGACCACTGCGGGGTCGGTCAGCTAAATTATCCATGCACAAGTGATACCTCTGCAAAGTGGCCACGACACAGGATTGGGATATCATATACAAATCAATATCATAAGCAAATCTCCGTGTTATTTCTCTCGTGGAATATCCTTCTTCCCTCAAAGTTGCAATTCTTGCTCGTATAACTTCTGATAATGCTCTTAGCATTTTTTCAATCATAACTTTCCTCGAAAAATATTTTAAATCCGTTAAAATTGACTAAGTTAGATTTCTGAATGAGCGTAAGCTTGGACTGAATTTCTTTTTATATGCAAAAACAATTGAATTTGTTTTATATTCTAATTCTATATTTTTTAGTAAAGAATCTAAAAAAAAGAAATTATAATATCGTCTACCGTAACAAAAAAGGTTTCAATTTTTTCAAACTGACCGCAAACATCAAAAAATGATGTATCACTGGACTGTTTGCCCGTTTGTCACTTATATTCTATGAATAAAAATGTCCATCGCCAACAACGCCCCAGTGCATGTTGGTGGACTTCACATGTTTTCGAAATATTTTTATTTTTAAACATAAGTTTTCCTTCTTCGACGAGCACGTGTTGAATTATCATTTAAAATTGCAATTTATAATTTCATTAGTGCCAGTGGTGTTCGAATCCGGGTTGCTCTTGTTGGTTCTGCGGCTGATCTCTCTCCAGTCGTGTTGGATTGGCGTCCACTCGGACTATGATAATGAGGGAATAGAGAGTGCAGCTGTGCTTGCGCATACACTCTGGCACATAGATTTATTATATACTGACATTAGAATATATCTCTGCAATGGCACTTTATTACTGTCCTGGCCAGATGGCTAGGTCATCGTTGAACTGGCCACCGTGGCCGAAAATTCGTTCTGGAGTACATTATCATTATTACAGCACTACTGCCTACTCAGTCATTGCGCTACGCAGCCGTCTGACCATTTGTCTGTGTCAAAACTGGTGCTGCAATGTACACGGAAAACGTGCGTGATGCGAGCGCAGCTGGTCTGCAACATTTTTAAGTATTCGCGTAATATGAATTATAAACTGTAAACAAACTACGTCTTCCTCTGAAAGCAAACTTCAACCGTGAGAAGGAAACGTATTGATAGAGCTTAGCGTCATAAACACGAGAAGATAATTAACGCTTAAAATGTAATAACAGCTTATATACTAATGTAGCTTTCGTGCACCTCTGCCGTCCGAAATCTTTGAGTATTGTTTGCAGATGACGTGTACAAAATTATTTGCAGATGACTTATATCTAATTATCAAATATCTTTCTTTATATATATAAGAGATTTCCATCTATGTACTGACTCATATCGATATCTCTGGAACCATAAGGCCTAGAAACTTGAACTTTGGTAGGAATATTCCTTTTTCCGAGTAGAGTTCAGCTAAGAACGGATTTTACGAAATTCGTTGCGGGGGCGTTAAATTAAAAAAAAAAAAAACCATTGCTATCACTGCACGGTATGTGGCACTTCTGTCGATATCCAGAAATCGCCCGTGCGAAGCAGGAGCGAATCGAATATAGGATATTTTTGCATAAATAATTAATCAGCATTGGTCGCGGGACATTCTCATTTAACCTTATAATATATTCTAAATATCTTTATATTTATATTATATAATTCTACTGTCCGTGTCTATGTGACTGAACTCCTCCTAAACGGCTGCACCGATTTTGATGAAATTTTGTGTGTGTGATGCAGTTGATTCGAAAAGGGTTTAGATTCACAATTGGACCCGATAGGTGGCGCTGTTGTCAAGATATAGAAATCACCCGTGCGAAGCCGGGACGGACCGCTAGTATTTGTATATAAGAGCCGTGGTAGCTTAGAGAAAAGCACACGCCTTAATATAAAATTTCATCGTGGAGTTTATTAATATTAAACTATACGTACTACTGTATTTTTGCAGATTTTATCACTTTTTATACGCGGTAGAGCCACGCTGCAGCTGTGTTATGGTTGTAGTACGAATGGCTCGGTTTGATCGGGGAAGAATTACGCTCTCACTCTAATCGTTAGAGAGATGATTTACTACGTCTTTCATACATCTCAGAAAAACTAAATTAGACTAGCTAGTATCGCCTGTGGTTAAAATTCGAACAACTGTTTGGATGAACGCTAAGTGGAGTTTTGGCAGGAACTTGACCGCCAGGGCCATTGCTGCTTCCGTTTTAGAAAAGAAAAGAAGCTCTTAAACGAATTTCTTAATATGTTGATGCGTCACATTGCGAAGTTTGCGAACTTTCATTTAATTGGTTAAAGTATTAAGTATAGAAAAATAAAGTGAACATACTCATTTTATTATTTATTATTAACGTACTCGCTAAGTAATAATGTCCTCCAGACCGAATTTCGGTCACGGCGGCCAGTCTCAACGGAGACCAGCCATCGGCGCAGGACAGGATAAAAGTGCCCAAGTGTATGCGCTAGCACAGGTGCACTCTCTATTCCCTCACTCTCGTAGTCCGATGGGACGGTAAACCGACACGACCGGAGAGAGATCAGGTGCGGGACCAACGGCTTTACGTGCTTTCCGAGGTACGGGGGTGGGACACCGCCAACTTCCTGACTCCGGGCAGCTACTAAGAATTTCTTGATGGAAAAACTCAATAACTGTTTTTTTTTGGCCCGACTCGGGATTTGAACCCGGGACCTCATGATCAGCATTCGCACTACTACAACCACTAGACCAACGAGGCAGTCAACTCGCTAAGTATAGGTATAGCGGCAACAAATGTTTTTGTGGACATCTAAGATCAGTAACTTTCCAATTATATATAAAGTTGCATTCCTCTCCTTTTAAAATAGACACATTGTTTTACATAGAATAAGGGAGACAAACGGGCATCCACCTGACTTTATGAGAATGATGTGGCCCATAGACACCTACATCTATTCTTTATTAAGAATCAAAATGTAGAATGCGTTGACACCACTGAGGACTATGGTGGAGAGCCTGGTTACTGGTAAAAATAGTCTCCGATTCTTTACAATCACCATACGAAACACTGCAGTATTATGCTGCTGTATTACACTGGAGTTCTGTGAGAGCATGGTCCTACCTCTGCCGAGCCATACAATTCGTGATACAGCTATAATTTAGCTCTAACATGGCTCTTACATGACCACGTAAAAAAGAATTATATGAAATATTAAGTAGGGGACTATAAAGAGACATTTTCGATGTTCACTTATTAATATAATATAGATTTTAAGAACATGATGTGAAGTCCACCAACATGCAATGGGGCAACGTAGTGGACTCTCAGATATGACAGGAGGCGTGCGCTAATTTGTGGGACACATTGAAACACTATTTTTGTCTTTATTATGTTATTACGGTTTTTTGAGTTTCCAATAGTTTTTACGTTGCAAGTTCATTAAAACGTAAATTCTATGGCAGTAAATGGTGTTTATTTATTTTAAATTGAATAGTTAATGAAGCAATTCTTATACACCGGAACGTTTTACATCCAAACAATTGTTCGAATTTCGACCACATGCGATACTAGCTAGTCTAATTTAGTTTTTCTGACATGTGTGAAAGACATAATGTTTTCTTATATTTACGCGAAGACTACACATTAAATGAAACTAATTTTTACGGATTATATCGCGTTTAATTTTAACTTTTTAATTCCCGACGTTTCGGGTGCTTTACAGCACCCATGGTCACGGGGATAGATCGTCCCCGCCATTACATTTGATTTGATTTGATAGACCACAAATCCTCGCAAAAGAACACCGATTCCTACCAAGGATGATTCGCGAGGCTATTGAAATTAAAAAACATCCTAATTTCAATAGAGAAGAGCTGCTGCCATCTGCTTGGGATCCTGTAATTAATAAAATTAAATCCAAACCCAAGTATACCACTGCTAGACTTCAAGATACTGTAAGCTCATTCTGCGTAGATCGAACCATAAAAAAAAAATATTAAAAAACTGAAGGTAGCCGGGCCGGGACGTCAAATACCTCAGTCCCCCCCGTGACCTGTAAAGCACCCGAAACATCGGGAATTAAAAAGTTAAAATTAAAAGCGATATAATCCGTAAAAATTAGTTTCATATAATGTGTGAAAGACGTAGTAAATCAGCACTCTAACGATTTCATTGGTACCGGCGGCGGAATAATACTCGGCGGATAAAACTCGATTTACTCGCGTAAAGTACGGCCAACGAGAAGCGATACCAAATGTAAACAAAACCAATGCAAGGTTATCAGGAATAGCAGGGGTGCGTAACTTTTTGATAGTAAGATTATATATTTAAGTAGACAATATAGTTTTAAAAAATGTCTAGCTTACCAAAAAAATAGACTTTTATAAATTTTGTTATAATTTGAATTATTGTATAATGTAGATTTAAATTAAATAACGAGAATAATAATAATAATGTTTCTGAATATCGCTTGCCTAACAACTGTGTGCCCAGTGTATGGTAACAGGCTTGTCCCCTGTTACATAGGGACTTAAATATATCAGGCAAAATGTGGGTGTTAATATCTCTGCCTACCCCTAAGGGGATACAGGACTGATGATATATATAAAATACTAGCTGCTTTCTGCGGCATCTCTTTTCTGTATGGGTATTTATCATTAGGCCAATTTTCTTTAACATATTTGTAGGTATTAATAACCATATTTTTTTCATTCACAGTAAAACTAGTGACCTAAAATTAAAATGATATACATACTTTACTTACATGCATCTTTAATAAATTAAGAAAAGTTTTATTATTACAGTTGCTGTTTTTTAAATAACTTTAAGCAGTGGCGAAGCTAGGGCTCCAAACTAGGGCAAGCCCAAGATATGGTTTTGTTGTTTTTAGCAGTTTTATAAAAATTTACCTTTTCTCTTTTTCGATTTTACCTTTTCCTCGCCGATTAGCATTTTAACACACTTCAATTTATCGCAAGGAAGAGTATTATCATCCATTTTCACTAAAAATCTATAAAAAAGCATAAATTTTCAACTGGCAATATTTATTCGCTAAAGTCAACACACAGAGTAAACATTGAAATGTGAAGTGAACTTGCAAAGGTATCGCCCGCGCTTGACTAATGACTAACTTGACACTAAAAGCCGGGCTTTTCGCTACGTACAAATTGCTATATAAACAATCGTAGTTATATTTCATTATAGAACATTTTACCACAGGTTAGAAAGGGAGCGATTGTCTTCTCGAAAGCCCGGTAAAAGCCCACGCGTGCGAGAGAGACGACTAATTTATATGACAACCTAATCGCGCAGTTTTGCCGCGTGTTGACGTTATAAGGCCTGTGTATATACAGTAATCTATGGCCTGTGTAGAACAGGTCAGCGACAGCGACAGAGAAGCGCGCGGGAAATTTGAAATAGTTTGAAACAGTTTACGAATTATTTTATTATTTGATATTATTAATTGAGCAGTTTGATAGAGAAAGCCCGGCTTCTCGGCTTCTATGGAGGCTTCGCTACCGACTTTAAGATAACTTTAAAGTACACTCCGAACCAAGAAGTTTTAATTAAAACTACTAAACAACAACCAACTCCCAAATGTTGGCGAACCCGTCTTGACCCTGACATGCTTTTGCGGGGAAAACGATACATTACGACAAATACACAAGATGGAAAGAGATAGATAATAGATTGTCAACTCCACAGTCGTTTTTAAGGTAAATGATCTTTCGTATCGCTGCTAGTTGGCCGTAATTTAGTAAAATGCACGCGCCTTCCTTAAATTTTGGTAAATTTTTTCACATAGCAAATATGTAAAAAATCTAAATCTAGGCGACCTTTCCATTTTGTATTTGTTAGTAGATTTAAGTATTTTTGGTATATTTCTCATCATAAAAGATTTTTTTTACAATAAGGGTGACGAACGAGCTCACAGTCCACCTGATGTTAATTCTGTGGCCCATCTACATTTATCCTCGAATAAGAGTCAAAACGCAGATGCGTTGTCACCCCTGAGGACTAAGATGGAATGCCTAGTTTCCATTAAAAATGTTCTTCGTTTCTCTACACTCACCATACGAAACACAGCATCAGTAAGCTGCTATTTTACGCTTGTATTCTGTGAGAGCGTAATCCTTCCCCGGTCAAGCCCAAATTAATTCAAGCCCAAAAGAATTATACTTAACCAAAATACAGCTGCAGCAAGCTGTATGCATACGTGGTAAAGCCGTGGCTTTGACGTATAAAAAGTGATAACATCTGCCATAAATACAATGTGGTATGTGTAGTTTTATATCAAACAAACTTCACAATGAAATTTTTAGTAAAGAATATTAAGGCGTGCGCTTTTCCCTAAGCTACCACGGCTCTTATATACAAATATATTTGATAATTAAGATAAATAGAAATAATTTTGTACACGTCATCTGCAAACACTACTCAAAGATTTCGAGCGACCGAGTTACATGAAAGCTACATTAGTATTTAAGCTGTTATTCCATTTTAAGCGTTAATTATCTTCTCGTGTTTATGACGCTAAGCTTTATCAATACGTTTCATTTTCACGTATGAAGTTTGCTATTAGAGAAAAACGTTAGTGTATTTACAGTTAACACGAATACTTAAAACTGTTGCGGACCGGCTGCGCTCGCATCACGCACGTGTTCCGTGTACGTTGTAGCACCAGTTTTATAATACTATATATATATATATATATATATATATATATGTGTATGTATATATATATATAAATATATATAAACATCAGTAATTAATATAAAATTCATTCTTTAAATTTCCGTTTTTTTTTAAAGATATAACAGACGTATAATTTTCCAGTTTCGCTGAAAACGAAGCGGTAATCCTTCTCGTTCCTGTATATTCGGGTTAAGAAGCGCTCAGTTAATTAATATGTTTTTAGAGGCACTGCTCTTGCGAAATACAATAGTGTATTGTAACGGAATAGCAACATTATTTTGATGTTTACTATTTTTATTTTATTCCATAGAATAAGGGCGACAAACGAGCACACAGTCCACCTGATGGTAAGTGGATGTTGTGGCCCATAGTCCATAGAAGCATGTGGCAATAGGAAGTATACTTACTTTACGAAGCATGTGGCAGTATGTCGTATATAAAGCTGTTGCTTTACATTGTGACTATCATCATCATAATTACAGCCTATCAATGGTCACTGTTGTACATAGGCCTCCCACAAAGATTGCCTTGTAAGAGGGATATTTGCCATAGTTGCCACTCTAACAGGCGGGCTTGCAACCACATTTTTAATTTTCTAGTAGTTAATAGGAAGACGTTGCTGTCCATCTCCTGGTTTGTTTCCCTCAGTCGTCTCTTAGGACACCCACGGACGATATGGGGTAGTGAATATTCTCACACCACAACTACACGGTCAATATTTTCACATTGTTTCTAATTTAATATTGATTAAAAATATTTTTAACTGTATACTTTGTATGCTTTGATCCGGATTTTGTTAAGCATTACTTACGATTCGCTGCTTCATTTGTCTAAGGAATTAATTTATTGTTTTTGCCAGTCCACTGTTAAATGGGAGCGAAAATTTATTGCTTGCTTCATTGAATTAATTCTTAAGTTAGTAAACTTTGGCGCGATAACATAGTTTATTACTTTTGCTACAGTTGAATGTCTGGGAGTTATTTAATAAATTTCAATTTAGCATTGAGAAATTGTTACAAAATCTCTATATATAAAAGTTAATTGCTGTCCGTTAGTCTCGTTAAAACTCGAAAATAGCTACACGCAGTAGAGGTGAAACTTTAAGAAAATGAGAGTGACATAATAGGAAACACTGTATACTGTATTCTATCTCATTCTCTCGCAGGTTTAATCCTATACATGTATATGTTTGTCTCTTTTTAGTGAAGCTTTTTCATTTCATCGAGTTTCACATTTACAATGACTCTAAAGAAGTTTTCACCGCAAAAACCAGCGCATCACCTATGAGGAGATTCGAGGAAAATTAGGTATTGGTATGAGCGAAATAAAAAAAATACATCATGATTTAAAGTTAGAAAACTTTGTTTCCGCTGGATTCCTCATGAACTCACCCCAGAACAAAAACGGGCTCGAGTTGATTGGTGTAAAAATGATGTTAAAGTATGATCACGGACTTTCAAATGCTGTTTATAACATTGTGACAGAGAATGAAACATGTAGATATTGTTACATTCCGTAAGGAAAGCAACAGTCTTCTGTATCTGCTGCTTTAGTTTAATCATTTTAGCTGAAAAATTGGCAAAATTAATAGAGTACTTTTATCTATCGGCATATGTACGGTACGGTAGTGTACGGTATCGGTATAACGTACATAGAGCGAAGTTAAATTTTATCCACTCTCCCTCCCCCCCCCAGGTGAGCGTCACCCCTTACCCTCCGTGCCCCAGAAAGTGTCCCGTAGCGTGGTTTTTCCAGTTTTAAAGAAAACCGTACAAGGTACATGAAAAGTGTGCAGGTACGAAATAATCCTTGATTAATTTTCTATCAACCTCTTATACATACAAAAGCGATATCGCTTATAGTTTCCGCGCAATCTGCCACGAAATATGATTGTTTTTATTAGTTATCGATATTTTTTGTTCAAAGTTTAGTTTTCTCAAAAACATATTCTTGGGCGCGGGGGGTGACGCTCACCCGGATGGGGGAGGGAGAGTGGATAAAATTTAACTTCGCTCTATAACGTACATATGCCGATAGATAAAAGTACTCCATTAATTTTGTCAATTTTTCCATACATTGCAATCTAGAATGCTTGAACTGAATTGAAAATTCCCCCCCGAACGGGTTCCCGTCTTGTCGTGGCAGGGGGGCTTAGTAGCCGTGGCTTGGTGAACAAAGAGGAACCCCTTGACTGGCCCGTGGTGTAGGGCCGGCCTGAGGTGGCCACTCCGAGTGGGCTTGGCGAGCCCACTGCGGATGTGTATCGGTGGGCAGCAGCCGAGGTGGAGTCGCGGGGGAAGAGGAGTGTTTGTATGGCGATGCGCAACTCGCCTTATCCTCCGCGACTCTGACGGGGCCGCACCGTTGTGGTATCCTCATGCGGTGGTGGTGGGGCCGCGGGGGGAGAGGAGTGACGGTATTCCGAGGTGCCGCTCTTCCTACTCTCCGCGGCCGAAACTTGGTTGGCGGCGGAGCCAAAGACCAGATCCGCTGCTGGGGTCGGGAAAACGGGTGCTACCGAGCGGTCGATTTTCCTGGCCCCATGGCCTCCGCGTATCGGACTCGGGGGGGCCCGTTACGCAAGTGTAGTTGGAGGCCTTGGAGGAAGGCGTGCCTTGTGTTCCTGGCGCGCTTTGCTTGAGAAGGAGAATGGGGAGGAGAAGTCCTCCCCGAGGAGGGCTGCCATGGGGCAGTCAGCGCTGGTGGGTCGCGCATGTGTGCGAAAGCGTTTCCGTGGCCCTGCCAATATGTGGCGAAGGTGGAACACCATGGGGTTTTAATCGGTGCGATTCCGACATATCCCGTCCTTGCCCCCGCGAGGCGGGTATGCGTAGGCATTTCCCCATGTTAAAAAAAAGACTAACAAAATTAAGGCAGGCTCGAAGCGTAGGCAAAATAATGATGCATTTCTTTCTCCCCGACGGGCCTTGTCTGCACGATCCCACTTGATGAGCAAAAGAGAGTTAGTGCCTTTAAAATTTTAAAATTTTAATTCTTTAAAATTTAGGGAAAAACGACCAAAAAGTCGCATCCTATTGCACCATGACAATGCTTTGGTACATACCGCGAACAAGATAAAGTCATTTTTGGTTTCTGAAAATGTAGGTAGTAAGGTAGACTCATCCAGCACACAGCCCAGACCTCACGCCATGCGATTTCATTATTTTCCCGTAAATCGAAGATTTTATGAGAGGTTTGAAACTTACGGAGTTTTGAAAAACATGCCCTCAGCAAAATGGTATTTGTTTTTTCAAAAATGGTTTGAACGAATTAAAAAGTAAAAGTGTTAAAAATGTTATGCAGAATACTTTTAAAATGCAAAAATTATATTAGTATAGTGTAACTCCAAAATAAAACAATTTATTTGTGAGTTGTTTGTATGTATGAGTATCCCCCGTATACACAATATAATATGTTGTATAAGGCTAAAGGCGAAAAAGATTACAAAATCTGATCCTAATAGGCAGCGCGGTGATCGATTTACTAATAATAGATTTTATATTTTACATTGTAACCACTTACCGCAATTGGCAGAACGTCTGCCAAGTCAGCTAATATTTTATTAACCGTGCAAGTTTTCACCTCAAAGCAATTTATAAACATGGAGATTACGACTAAAGTCTAAGAGAAAAGAAGCAAAGCAATAAACAGCGTAGAACGGTTTAACCTGAAGCCTTTCTGCATGGATGGTAGTAGGTATAGAGAAAATATTCAAGCACCCGTTATTAACAACCAGGTCAATTTTGAATTATATTTTATTGTTAAATTAAATACTTTTATTGTTGGTAAATGTTGTGCTAACACGCAAGAAGAAACTAGCTATTACTTTAAAAAAGTAAAGTAACCAATAGAATCAGAATCTTTGCAGAAATCCATTATATTAAAGATGTTAATAAAATAAAGTGACGTGTAAGACAACTAGTTTTAAGCCCCCGCTATCCCTCAATTGCGTGCACTATCCCCGTCACCACTAAGTAGTGGTGCTGGGATTAGTGGTGACGGTGAGGTGAGACACATCATTTTATTTTATTACGCGGATCTTAACTAATTAATTTTAACATCTTTAGTTTAAAAGTAAAGTAACCTTTATACGTTCACGGCGGCCTCTGAGTTTTTGCCTGCGAAAGATTCTCCGCGCCTTACAGCAGAGAAGTAACCTTGAATATTTTTTTTATATCTACAACATACAGGTTTCTTCACGATGTTTTTATACACCACCGAGCACGTGATATATCAGAACTTAAAATTCCCATAAATAATTTCATTGGTGCCGACAGGGATCGAAACCGAAATTCTCGCGTACTGTGAAATTGGAAAGCGAGAGCTCATCCACTGAGCTACTACGGCTTTGAAGACTACGTCAGAGCTTAGGAGTGCGATGCGGCGCCCTGGTGCGCCGTAGGGAGTAAAGAAGGGCGCCGTGAGACGCTCCTATTTAACGTTCTTCGGAAACTAAATTTAGGTATTCGCAGGTACAAAATAAACCGGATTTTAAGTTGTAGTTGTAATAAAGAGCAAATAATGCTCTATGGTAAGATAAATGTGGCAAGAAATAAGAGAAGCGGTGTCAAGTCTTATTCCACGCTTCGTAAAAGTGTGTGGAGATCATCAAGCTCACACGTCGCATTGACTAAGTAGTCATTGTATTTTATTTTCTATTTTTTTAAATAATAATTGTTTTCTTGTATGTCAATATAAATATAAAAACTTAGTTTCATATTGTGGATGTTTGAATTTTTGGGCCGATCTAACTAGTATCATTGTACTTTATTTCGACTAGCTAGGGCGCTGAGACAGAATACTAAGCCTGTAAGTGCGCCGCGAACTGAAAAAGTTTGGGAACCCCTGGACTTAGTTATCTAGGTTACCATAATATATGCTCAGGCCTTAATTTACCCGCGACTTCCAAACGACCCTTGGTAGTTTATGTGGCAAGTGATCGTAATTTTCACAGTACGCGGGTATGTTGAGTTCGATCCCTGTTTGATAACTGAAAACTGTTTTGATAAAAATATATGGCAATTGTAAGTGGCGATTTATCACGTCCTCGGCGTTAAACGAAAATATTGTGAGGAAACCTTCATTTCTAAGAAATTAAATAAAAATATTTCGAATATACATGTGAAGTCCGCTAACACGCAATAGGGCAAATTCGTGGGCACTTCCTCGCCCTTAAATCCTCTCAGAAATGAAAGGATAGCCTGTGCCCAGGAGTGGCTCGTACACAGGGTAACTTTTCAAAGAATAGCTAAATTTTAAACTTATCCTTGCCCTAAAACCCTCTCAGAAATGAAAGGTTAGCCTGTACCCAGGAGTGGCTGGCTTTGGCTACTCTTTGAAAAATTACCCTGTATACGTACAGGGTAATTTTTCAAAGAGTAGCCAAATTTTAAACTTAAGTTCAAATATATAAATAATGATATACCATTATTTATTAGCAGTTTTTTAAAATACGAGTAAATAAGACTTCTACTTTTATTTGAAACTATCCCAAATTGATTGTGATTTATGGGCAACAACGTTTTTGCCTACCGATCGACCCTTACGAATGTGTGCGTGGGCAGTAAAATCAGTTAAAATAATACATTACCACGCATTTTGAATTTAAAAGATAAAAAGGACAGAATGTTTGAGTTTTTTTTAAATAAATTTTCTTCACCATTTGTCTATATTACTTATTCTGAACCTTTTCTGTAAATTTGACCGGTTATTGCACTGACTGTACAGGAGGTAACTTTACCCGCGTTTCAGTCTAATGTAGAACTTAGACAAAAAACCTGCACATTTATAATAGTGATCTTCGGGCAATCATCGAAAAACCATTTTTTGCTATTACTACGCTCACCAAAAAGAGTCTTTATGATTTATATTAAGATTTAGGATAGTCAGAGACCATTTATTTTATCAACTTTTATCGGATTAAATATAGCCTAGATCGCTCCTGGCATTGCTCTATATTAGTATCTGTTTGTGAAATTTTATCACAATCGGTTCAGCCATCCCGAATATTAGCCCGGACAGATAGACAGACAGACCAAAACTTTAAAAATGGTTATTTATGTCTTAACAGCATTCAACACCCTGAGCTTAAGACAGTTATAGGTACTTCAATTTTATTGGTATGTATTAATAATATGGGTATGACCGGCGAAACAACTTGTTATTTTTATAATAACCTTCATTTTATATTTCATATTCATATTATCATAAATAAAAGTCAATACTGTAATTTTAGTCATTATTGTATACAAGATTTATATTTGGTTATACTTATTGTAGCCGAAATAGCTCAGTTGGGAGAGCGTTAGACTGAAGATCTAAAGGTCCCTGGTTCAATCCCGGGTTTCGGCATGTATAGTGATTTTTGTTAGTAATAAAAATACTAATTACTAAATACTACATACAGGTACATATTATTTTTATTAGAAATTAAAATTAATTTTCTAATTCTGAAAAGTTTAACTTTTGAAGTATTTTAAATGTTCGTTTTAAAACATACATAAATACACACTTCAGCATTATAAATCAGCTTTGTCACTCTTTCCTCATTCATTCTTTTCAAACCACATTAAAACATAGTTTAGTTTAACTTACATTTCAGAAGTCCACTACTCCTCCTCCCTCTCCCGTAGATTGCTTCGTAGGGGGAATATTTGTCATAGTTTAATAGTTTTTTTTAGATAGACGGTTGGCCACCGCAATTTTGCTTTTGGGAAGATTATGTTTCCCATCTACTGTTTCAATTCCTTCGGTCGCCTCTTACGACACCAATGGGACGATATGGGGCAATACAATTGAGATATACGAGTAGGTATCCCTTTGAAAATTTCAGAAGTGTGGGGTGCGACATAACAATTCGAGATCGTCAGCACGTCACTCACCATCCCGCCTAGACAGTGGTGGTATAGGCAAATTTTACAAGTAATGCATTCCGCACGCACTAAATCGTTCTTGAAAAGGGTCCACCACCAGTGGACTAAATAAAGCTATTAAACGCATAAATCTTTACATCTAAAGCATTTTGCACTTTGATTCTTAAGATAGATAGATGAAGATGTATTTGCCACACATGTGTATGGGCCACAGCATCCACTTACCACCTGGTGCACTGTATCCTCGTTTGTCAGCTTATTCTATAAATAAACGGCAAGTGCGAGTTGAACTCGCGAATGAAAGGTTCTGTACCATTGTAATACACGTTCCTAGTAGGGGAGCCCGCTTTGATTTTTAATTTATTTTTATTATTTGTTGCTATAGCGGCAACAGAAATACACATTCTGTGAAAATCTCAACTCTCTACCTGTTACGGATTATGAGATACAGCCCGCTGACAGACAGACGGACGGACGGAAAGCGGAGGCTTAGTAATAGGGTTCCGTTGGTTACCATTCGGGTACGGAACCCTAAAAAGAGCCGATTACAACAATTATCTCCAATCCCTCATTTAAATGATCTTAATCAGTATACATCTTAACCACAGTATAACATATGTTACGTGGTACGAATGTGTCTACTCGACTGAGGAAGGCACAGAATACCAGCGTCAAATAGAAACCTAAACATATATATTGTCTTGCGTATGATAAGTGTTTTGGTCCCCGAGGACCAATGAAATAGTTAATTCCAATTTAAAGACATAGTAACATAGACATAGTAATTTAAAGACTAGTAACAAGACTAATGATATCACGTAAGATACATACAAAAGTACAGTCGAATTGAGAACCTCCTCATTTTTCTAAGTCGGCTAAAACCTTGACATAAAGAGTATCATGTACATGTAGGAGAAAGACAGAAGTTAATTCTATATTAATTGCATACTATGTCGTTATCTAATTTTTGTAATGTAATAAGTATTTTATAAACACTACATACTAATATGTACTTACTAATAATACTTAATAATAAATAATGTAATGGTAAGTGGATGCTGTGGCTCATAGACAATTACATCTACTTTTGATTGATAATTAAAATGAATAAGCGTTCTAACCCCTCAGGACTAAGTTCGAATGCCGTTATCAGCAAAAAGACTGTGTTTTTTTTGCATTCACTATGCGAAAAACAGCAACATTAAATTGATATTTTCGCTTATAATGTCATCTCCCGTATGGTCTAGTGGCTAGGATACCTGGCTTTCACCCAGGAGGCTCGGGTTCGATTCCCGGTACGGGAATTCTTTTTTAAAAGGTTAAATAATGTATTTTTATAAGCGCCGCTGCTATTTAAAAACTTGTTAAAAATAATTATAAAAAAACATCCTTCGATTTCATTACGCATCTTCAACTAGTGATCCGACTGCCAGTGACAAATTTTTAAATATTTTGTATTGCACTTTATTGCGCAGTAGATAATAATATGTAGATAAGACAGTGTCTTGCGTAATCGTATCGGTTTATTTTTTAATGTTAATGGTGTTTATAGATTTAAATCGGGTAACTTACAAATGTATAACAGTATTATAGTTATACATTATTATAGTTATATTATAGGTTCTTCATTACGTTGTTAATATTATTGAATAAATTAATGATAATTTATCTAATATTATTGAATAATTTTTTTTTTATTTATTTATAATGTTAAGTCTTTAATGATATTTACATTACACAATTTATAAAATAAAATATATACTAGAACTATGAACCTAAAACTAAAAACCTTAAAAAATATTGTAATAACTAAAATATATTATTAAAAAGGAGTCCCTTTAGGCAAGGTTCCGAAGATACTGGCAGCGTTCCCCCTTTGAATAGCTAAACTAATTTTTTGTCCGAGGTAGCTGCCAGTTCTTCGGTCTCCTGTGACGTCGACTAACCTTTTTTCTATTTCGTTAAAAAGCCTTATAGCGCTAGGACCCCACGGACCAAGGGTCTCGACACCGAATGGGACAAAAACATATTCGGAGCCTAGACCCCTGTATTTGCATGCTTTAGCTTTTTCAGCCGCTTCACAAGCCGCACCAGCTCTGTTGTTGGTATTTTTTTATTATTTATATAATTGAATAAATTATTGTAATTGTGTTTAATTCAAGTCTGAAAGCATGTGAAAAAATCGTTGCAAGTTTGAACTAACACAACTCTTATTTTTATTTACTTAATTATGTATATTTGATATTTGTTCTGACATAGATAATATTTATATATATTGTGTATATAATATGTACTGTATGCATGTATATGTGTATGCATATATTTATATATTGTGTGTACTTAAGTATATATGTGTGTGTATATGTATATTTATATGTATTTATGTATATACAATTTTTTTAGCCCTTTCTATTTTGATTATTGCTACACCGCCACTTGTTTGTCTATCTCTGTTTAGCCTAATGGTTGACTGGGAGAGAATGCTCTATGGCATTAAGTCCGCCATATGTACAACTTTGTGCATTTTTTACGTGGTAGAGCCATGCTGCAGCTATATTAATAGTATAGTTGTAGCACGAATCGGTCGGCTCGACCGGGGAAGGACCACGCTCTCACAGAATACCAACGTAAAATAGCAGCTATTGCTGCTGTGTTTCGTATGGTGAGTGTAGAGAACCGGAGACCCTTTTTACTGGAAAAGAGGCATTCTATCTTAGTCCTCACGGCTGACAACGCATCTGCATTTAAATTCGCTAACGAAGATAGATGTAGATGTCTATGGGCAACAGCAACCACTTACCATCAGGTGGACTGTGTGCTCGTTTGTCACCCTTATTCTATAAAAAAAAATGAAAGCTTAAATAAATAAATATTTTTTTATTTAATAACATCTTATACCTGATAATATATCGGGGCCTCCTATCACTAGCATTATTTGCTTACAAGGGCTTCAATCACTAGAATTTAAACCTTTATAACTTGTTAAGAAAATAAACATTAATTTTATTATTGTGAAAATGTTTGGGAGCCGATGTGACTGCCCCTTTCAGTCCCACTGGGTGACAGTTGCGAAATTAATTGAACGCCAGTTAATTATAACAGTGGTATAATTTAATTAAGTTCAAAATGTAGTTTTTAATTTATTTTAATTCACTATGTCATTTATTTGTTAGAATAGAATAGAATAGAATCATTTTTATTCAATACTAGCGATCCGCCCCGACTTCGCACGGGTGATTTCTGGATCGCGACAACAGTGCCACCTACCGGGTCCAATTGTGAATTGTTTAGATCACCCAGGGACCCACTCAATCACACACAAAAAATTTCATCAAAATCGGTACAGCCATTTTCGAGTTTTTGCGAGACTAACTGACAGCATTTGATTTTTATATATTATGGAGATTGATTACATGTAATTCTTATTGAAAGTCATTTTTAACTTTTACCGCTAATTAATAACTTTTACCACTAGTTAATTAATAATTACTATAATTATTATTTTTCTAGTTTGTTACATTTAAATCTTATTTTATAATAGAATAGAAAATTAAATTAAATTAGCTCTTCTTAATTAAGAAGTCTTATGAATTAAAGGAGACAATTTCTTTTTGTATGGAGAATGGGCCCACTACAAATTTTAGGGATACTTAATGAAATGTATGTCGATTTATTCCTTATAATCTATAGATTGCAAAATTAATAGTTTTATCGCATCTAAAGGGAATTCAGAGAAATTAAAATATGAATATCACAATAACCTAAAAAGAAACTAAACGCTATTTTTTTTTAATCTGGCTTTACGGCTCTGGGTTCTAGCCCTTCTGAGCCGAAACTAAAAGTTGTTTTCTATTAGTATTGTGAGTTAGAATAGTGTATATAGAATAGAATAGGACAGCTAAATAATTAATAGCATAAAACAAAGTTGCAGGTACATTTAACATTTATAGGTACTTTTAGACTGATGGAAAATCCTTTAGTAGTTCCGGCAAAAATAGTACACTGACCAAGAAACATGGTGTGGAGGCTATTTTTACATGTATTGATTGATTAGTGAATATACATCACAAACACCATTACAGTAATTAAATAAATATGATTAAAGCCAAAATGAATAAAAGATAATATGTTCATTTATAATATTACCTTTACATGCTATATAGTAAGAAAGATGTTTTAATCTGGTTGTAAAGGATAAAAACACAAAGTAAAATACCACTGTATTTATTACTGTAATCATTTCAAAAGTAGTCTATTAATAGTGGAACAGACAGACAGGCGCGGTGTTAAGACTTTATTTTGATATATCTTTGTTGGTTAGTAAAGGTGCAGTGTGTAAACTTTGCTTTAAAATATACAACTGATTATATATAACTGATTAGTTATTATACCCCAAACACCATTAAAGCCAAAATGACTAGGTAATATCATGTTTATTTATGTTGATAAATATGAAGTGAGATGTTTTAAACTAGTTGTAAGGATTACAAAACACATGTATAATTTAATTGTATTTATTATTGTCAGTCATTATCATTCCAAAAGATTTTTCAAAATAACTTGAAAATAACATGTCCATTTATGAAATTGTTAGAATCATAAGGATATTTTATGATATAAGACTGTTGTCTTCAATATCCATATACTTTTTGTCTCTGCTTACGAGCAGCTCTGCAAGATTTCAGCCTACAAGACATACACATTTATTCTAAGCAACCCACCTGAAAAAGTTAATGAATATTGAAACAAGCACACATGTACTTATTTATCTAATATCATTTGCAACCAGTAACACGGTTTTAGGTGCATGTGCGTGAACTATTAAGGGTGTTTAGCGAGTTTACCTCTACAGCGATTGAGAAAATAAATAGCACGTAAGATGTTTTGAACTGGTCGTAAGGATAAAAAACTCTATATTGTCACTGTATTTGTTATTGTAAAATAATCACATTCTTAAAGCAATATTAAAAGTGACACATGCCACCAGGTGCAGTGTCAGGACATTGTTATTAATTTGTATTGATTGAATAACATGTTTATTCCAAGCACCATTAAAACCAAAATGACTGGATAGTAACATATCCGATTTTTACGATATTAACCACGAAAAATAAATAGCATGTAAGGTGTTTTGAACTATTTGTGTTAGGATAAAAAGAAACACTGTATTGTCACTGCATTTTTATTGTTTATTATTGTAAAATCATCATATTCTTAAAGCAGTCTATTATAAGTATCACAGGCCGCGAGGTGCAGTGCCAGGACATTCTTTTAATATGTGTTCATTGATTAGCATGTTTACATCCAACTGCAATTAAAGCTAAAATGTAAAATTCTCGAGTAGCAGTCTCGTACCGGTAAGCTCAGTGGGACGGCTATCCTCTAGTTGGAGTGACGACCTGGTAAGATATTCAAAAGTCTATGGATGCAGGTGGCTCAGGACCGTGCTTTGTATACCTTGGGAGGTTTATGTTCAGCAGTGGACTTGTCCACTGCTGAACATAGGCCTAGGGCTATAGGCTGTAATGATGAAGAAGTTTTAAACTAGTTGTGTACGGATACGGCTCGACCGGGTAGGACACGCTCACGGAAAACGCTACCAGCGTAAAATAGTAGCTTAATGCCCTGTGTTTCGTGTGGTGAGTGTAGAGAACCGGAGTCCTTTACTGGAAACGAAGCACCCATCTTAGTCCTCAGGGGTGACAATGCATCTGCATTTTGATTCTTAAACGAGGATAAATGTAGATGTCTATGAGCCACAGCATCTACTACCATCAGGTGGACCGTGCGCTCGTTTGTCACACTTATTCTATAAAAAACAAAAGGAAATTGTCAATTGAAAGAGATACGAAAAGGTACCAGAGCATCTATTCAACTTGCTCGGCGTTTATTTATAAATTAGGCGCTTTATTTATAATAAGGCACATAGTAGAAACAGGTGAAGTAAGCAACAATAATTACAAGTTTTATTGATTATTATTCGTCATCATTACAACAATTCGCTGCTGAACATAGGTCTTCCTAAATTAAATATATAATGTAAAATATTGTATAGCCTTCCGTCAACTGCCATCGCGTTTCGTCCCGTATGGTGTCGTAAAAGTCGTAACAGAGTAAAATAAAGATACCAGGAGATGAGCAGCAACATCTCCCATAGAATACCACAAAGCTTTGTTGCCACAAGCGTAGCAACTGTGGCAAAACGATATATAATGATGCATATTTATATTACTATATAAATATGCATCATTACTACTTGTATAAATTATTCCAATCATTGTGAGGTTCATTTAAGTGGTATTCACAAATACGAGCGCACAGTGGCACATAAAATGAGTTATCAATCAGCAATCTCTCTTTAGGTTAGTAGTTCTTTTAGTTTAGGTATTAAGAATCTAGATAAATGATTACATAACTTAAAAATACAGTGTCGGGAAGTAGAAGCAGCACGCTTATAACTAGCCACAGAATAGAATAGAATCATTTTTATTCAATATAGATTACAATACATAATACTTATTAAAAGTCATTTTTTACTTTTACCACTGGTTCGCAAAAAAACCTCTGTCCTGGGAAGAATCAGCAAGAAACCCAGCGAGACTTTTTTTTAAAAAAGCACATTTTACAATATAATTTTTTATACAATTGTTTTGAAAACATTTAGAAACAGCATGGTAGCGATCACCTCATTCCCAGGGGTTATTATCAGTCATTTACTCTCTAGTAGTATAATAACCCTTACTAGACAATTTTTGCTTAAGAAATAATTTAAACCTTTTGATAGAAAAGGTCTGCATATTATAGTAATTGTTGATGCCGCTCTGGAAATGGCAGGAGTTACAGTTACAGGCATAAGGGGTGTTTGTTGGATGTTACTGATGTCTTCAATATTCATGAATTGTAATTCCATATCCCTGTTATCATTTGTGTCTCCATACAGTTGTAGAAGCTCTCGGCCGACAAGATTGCAGACTCATTCTAAATGATCCACCTGAAAAGTGTTTTTTTCATCAACTAACGAACAGACTATAGTTTACAGTGTCTTCCACCTAAATAATGATATTTATTAATATTTTATTTATTTCAATCTTTATTACTAATAAACAGTCTTAATGTCTCTTAAATTATATATAAATAGCATGTACTCGTTTCCCTTCATAATACTTTTGTAGTAAACCAGATTCCACTAAGGTAAAAAGAAATAAAAATACATCAAATCAGAAAGGTAAACAAGTGAAGTAGTTATTTTAGAATTATAACATTATTTGACTAAGTACAAGTTCTAGACGTTTTACATTTACACTAATTTCATTTAAGGTAAAAATATTACTTGTGTATTAAGTACAAAGGCAGACAAATATGGGGTAAGGTAAGGAAGAAGTAGCAACTAAAGAAAAAAAACTGTGGTTATCGAATATCTCCCCTATAAGGCAATCTGTGGGGGAGGTCTATGTTCAGCAGTAGACTTTTGATAGGCTGTAAAGTTAAAGATAACCTGGTGGTGAATAGCCAAATTGTTTGTAGTGCGAGGTGTATGATACTACAAACATCAATCTGTGTGCCAAAGCGATTATGCCAACTCCTCCGGGCAAGCCTATTTCAGGCAGGGGATCACTTACAGGCTGTTAAAGTAAAGTAAGTACCTGGTGTGATGGTATCCACTGCAATGCTGCAATGCAATAATATCTCTTTCTGCTGAGTTCTTAAAATGAGCTCTTAAAATTGAAGATCCACATGGAATACAAATCTTCTAATGGAATGAGCAGTTTCAATACTTTCTTGCAAATATTCTTAGGCAGTACAACAAACTGCATCAAGTAGATGTAACTGAAAAAATTGGGAATGCAAATAAAAAATAAAGAAGTAAAAAAATATTAAATTCAGAAAGAATGTACATTACCTACAATCAACAAAATAACATAAAAATAATGTAAACAATATTCTTGCTTCCCTGATGGAGTTTAAATATAATAAACATAAATAGTAGATGTATTTAATTAAATATTAACACTAATATGTATTCCCTAATAACATCCATTTACAGAAGGAATGTGTACATTCCTTCTGAATTTAAGCAGCGTCTTCCTATTAACAACTACCAATAAAAAAACTGTGGTTGCCGACTCGTCTACTAAGCATGGCAACTATAGCAAGTATCCTCCTTGAGGAAATCTGAGGGAAGGTCTATGTTCAGCAATGGGCTTTTGATAGGATGTAACGGTTGTGGATATAGTTACTCTGACAGACACTTTTAACATAGATTTGTGTATATTTTGTGTGATTTTATTTTCTCTATTAATTAAATTAGATTTTACCAATAACATAACACTTCAATACTTTGACACTTTTAACATACTAATAAGAATTGTGTTTGTAATATGTTTTAGGTAATTCAACATAAATTATAGATTTTCCAAAATTCTAGGAGCAAAAGTAAACTTGTATTATACACTCACATATACTTTTAATTAAACTCGTCAGTTTTCATTTTCGAATGTCATTGGCGAATTAAATACATAATGTGGAATATTTGGCTAACCTGTATAATATAATCCAACACTTGTTGCATTGATTAGACATTGACATATTAATTTGTTAGTAATATGAAGGGATATTTATTAGTATTTTACAAACTTAAAATAATTAAGTACTAAAACATGTATAGATCGTTAAGTGTCTGTGGGTGTGGGTAGTTTATTTTATTTCTAAAAAATCGTACCATATCTCAATATTCAGTAAAAATAAAATAAAATGTAATACATTATAAACGAAACTTAGTAGTTTTCGTTTCCGTAGTATAATATTTTGGACTAGAACTTCGAGAGTGACAAAATAAGATATATTTCACATAAAAGTTTGAAACTTTAAATCAATTGTAGGTTTTGTACAGTTGAATTCTTCGCATTCCATAAGATAAGATACTCACCTCTTGAGAAATCCACAAATATAAAAGTTGGCGCACATCTGCTCCTGTCTCGGCTAGTTATTGTCTTCGCACAGTGCGTTGAAATCCACAAATATTATTTAATTGTTTTCAGTGTATGCTGATCTTCCAGATAAGTAAGTAAGTACAAAAAACAGCAGCCTGACGAATGTCAATGCCGTAAAGTAATACCCAGCCGCCGGCACGGACATAGATAATATGATGCTTATATTATGATAATATGGCCGTCAGTTTTTACAAGCACGGAAGTCAATGACAAAATAGCGTTTCGTTCCACGGTGTCTTTGAACCATGTTATATGATATAAGCTAACAATTTTAGAAATAGGATAAAAATCTCAGTGGTATCCCTTTTAGTAATAAATATATAATATACAAATAAGTACAAATATAATATGTATATAATAAGTTATCTTGGTAAAAAAATACATTTTTCTTTTAATAGAAACTGCAAAAATGATTCATTACACGCATTTTTCCCCATGTTACATTAACCAGAACACGGATTATCAAAACCACTCATTTTTTTTAGATTTCTTGATTCCGTTTAGATATTCATAAAATGTATAGGCCATTTATTATAATAAATTAGTAACTTTTTTTGTATGTAATACCATTAAGGGTCGTTAAAATTTCTAGTGGGCCCAAAAACGACTGACTCCTTTGTCTAATAAGAAATAGTTATTAATATAAAACAAAATTGAACGTTAGAATTCCAACGTCGTAGAGCCATGCTGCAGCTATATTATGGTTGTAGCACGAATGCGTCGGCTCGACCGGGGTAGGACCACGCTCTCACAGAATACCAGCGTAAAATAGCAGCTTAATTCTGCTGTGTTTTGTATGGTGAGTGTAAACAACCGGAGACCCTTTTTACTAGAAACGAGGCATTCCATCAGGGCTCCTCAGGGGTGACAACGCATCTGCATTTCGATTCTTAATCGAGGATAAATGTAGATGTACATGGGTCACAGTATCCCCTCACCATCAGGTGAACTGTGTGCACGTTTGTCAATCTGATTCTATAAAAAAATGACATAAGGACTACAAAATAATAACCTTTTAGCTGCTACACATAGATTTAACAAAACTGTTAAGAGTCAAAGTGAAAAGCTCAATAGTAGTCATCTCGGCATTGGCGGTGACAAGCAGCCAGTCTTTGTCGTGGAACATCTGTCACCCGCCCAAAAGGAAATACATGCTGCAGCGAGATGATGCAAAAGAACTCAACTATAAATATGTCTGGGTCAGGGGAGGAAGAATATTTATGCGTGAGACTGAAACATCCGAGTACAAATTAATAAAAAACATCCAAGAATTGTCTGAATTAAATTAGTTGTCATAGCAAATTTAGTGCATAAAGTTTTTTTTTGTTTTATATAAATTGTTTTGTTTGAGTAACTTGTATGTTATTGGATCATTGAAGCATATTTTATCAAAACGTAAGAGGCTCAAACACAAATGCAGTAGAGGTACGTCAACATATTATTAATAATAAATACGATGTTTATATATTCACAGAAACCTGGTTCAATAACGGTTGCTATGACGCTGAAATGTTTGCCAGTGGCTATGTGGTGTACAGACGAGATCGTGAAACATCGCCTCTATCAGGGTTGAAAAAGGGCGGGGGCGTGCTTATTGCTGTATCCGAACGACTCGCGTCAAGACGTATCGTAGAGTGGGAAACTGATTGTGAAGATATTTGGGTGTCGGTTACATCTAACTCTACCAAAAACCCAATTACAATACTACTATGCGCTGTGTATTTACCACCTCCAGTCACTAAAGATACTTTAGACATTTTTATAGATAATGCAAATGGTATAATGGGATCCCGCACTGATAGAGAGTACACACTTATTGCCGGTGACTTCAATTTGAGTGGATTAACTTGGCTAGGCAATCATAGAAACGACACTTTTAATGATATGTTACCATCAGGATTCGGTAGCAATGAACTTTTGTGTAAATTCATTGATTTTATAATCTCAATAACTTAAAACAATTTATCTGTGTAACTAACATAAAAAATAATATATTAGATTTGATACTTTGCAATAAAGAAGTCATGGATGTTGTGGAGACACAAGATCCTGTAAGATATATTGACAAGTTTCATCCTCCACTTGTAATTAAAATGAAAATCTTATTGGAAAGCAATAGAAAAGTACGTCCTACCAAACGTAATTTTTATAAGGGTGACTATAAAGCTATAAATACTTATCTAGAATCGGTGTCATGGGAGGATGAATTTAGTTCCTTTAATAATCCTAATGAAATGGTAAAAAGATTTTATGAACTGCAAAATATGCTATTGAAAAGCATATTCCTATGACTAAATCCATCCATGGTCCTTATCTTGTGTGGTACTCTTCTCATTTAATCAATCTTTTAAGACAAAAATTAAAAAGTATAAAAATCCACTAGATCAAATATAATTTGAATATTTAAGAGAAAACTGTAATAAGCTAATGAAGGAGTGCTATAATAAATACATAAATGCAATAGAAACAGATATTAAAACCAACCCCAAACAATTTTGGACACACATCAAAACACACAAATCTACGAAAGAACTGCTCATCATATCCTAATACCATGACCTTTAAGAATGATACATCATCAGATACAAAGCTAATAGCGGACATGTTTGCATCTCATTTTTCTTCAATATATGAAAGAGATCTTAACGACAACAATTCAAATAATATTTACACAAGATTCATTGCTAATTCCTTTGATGTTATCGGGGAAATTCAATTTAGACCAGAGGATGTTAAAAATAAACTGAAAAAGCTGGATGTTACAAAGGGGGTAGGCCCAGATAATATACATCTTAACAATGCATTTTTTGGTTGCTCTGTGAGATATTGATGCGTTTGTTACAAAACTAACGATTTACTTCTATTATATTTGTGTTTATATTTTTATTTTATATGTATAATACATGTTATATCAGTTAAGCCCTCATTTGGCATGAGTATGTTAGTATTGGATACTCTTGAGTGTTGAATCGTGTTTCTCACTGTTGTAAATTCACCTTTGTATCTATTAGTGAGGACCTTTAATTGGCTTACTGTAGTTATTAGTATTATCTATCCTAATTATGATAGCTGTTGGTCTTCCAAATAAAATAAAATAATTTTAGTTCTAATGCATATTGCACTACAGTATCTCCAATCGGTATCTTACGTTCATCTTTACGCAATATGTAATTAAAGGATTCTTCTGATATCCATAGTGCAGAAAAATACTCTTTTTTATATTCTTCTGCTAGTTCATGAAACAAAATTTCACTTGAGTCATATTCAACTTCTCATCCCCAGTATTTTAGGTATTTTCGCTTCCGTGACTAATTCATCCTTTATTCAAAACCACATTACGAATTAAATCACTGAATTCATGACAGAAATGTGCTATTAATCATCCGTCTTAGACAAAAAACGTATGTTTTGTACGTGGTAGAGCTTTTTTACTATATTTTTTTGTAAGTTTCGTATGGTGAGTGTAGAAAACCGGAGACAATTTTTAAGGGATACGAGTTTTATGTCACCCCCTGAGGACTAAGATGGAATGTCTCTTATCCAGTAAAAAGGGTCATCGGTTCTCTACTTTCAACACATTGTGAGAACGTGGTTCTTCTTCCCCGGTTGAGCCGACCCATTCGTGATGCAACCGTAATATAGCTGCAGCATGGCTCTATCACGAAGAAAACGCAAAACCTACTCCGATAAGCTTGTCAGATTTTGACGTGACAACGTCTTATAAATTGGTTTGCCGGGTGACACTTCAAGAAACTGCGTTACGCCCGCTCACGTTATGCGCTCACAATGAGAGCGAGTGAGAGGCACGTCCCTTCCACTGGTATGGTTAGCCCGCCTAAGAGCGAGAGAGACAGACATAATAAAATTATTTTACCACTCAAAGTCGTTGTCACGTAAAACTTTCGCCTGTATACCGACTTTACAGGCAACCAATTTTTTATGTAATTAAGTATGACAAACGAGCAGCCCAAAAAATGAAATTCCTTACAGCTAAGCAACTACTTCAATTCATTGAAGACATAGGACTTAGCAGTGAACTATAGCCATAGAAACGATTACAATAGATCTTACAGGTCGCACTGATACTGTTCTTTCTAGACCTGCATTGCTGCTTGCACCAAAAAAATTCGATTGCGTTGTTGTTACCCCCTAGGTCTAAGTTGCAATGCCTCGTTACTACTAATTCTGTATTCTGTGCATGCGTGATAGTTACCTGTTCCAGTTGACTCATTCAGAGACTCACAATGATTCGATAAATTGAAAAATTTATAAACCCTCGAAACAAATAAGCTGATGATCTTCAAACGGCTAAACAGATTTTTTTAAAACAAAGCTAAGAACACTCTCGATTATGACACCTTTCAATCGAAAAAAAACTTAATCAAAGTCGGCTTATCCGTTTAGGAGCTATGATGCCACAGACAGATACACAGACACACAGACAACCAGTTATACAGATACACACACAGATACACACTACAAACTTATAAAATTTTTAGGTAGGTGGCGCTATGAGTTTTTCTCCAAATTCACTCCGGACCTTTTTACAGTACAGTATAATATTTGAGGTAGAAGATATTCTTATACCGCCACTACACGCTCATATCTTGTTAAACCTTTATTATTATTTTACATGCTTATTTCAACATCATAAATTCCACTTGTATATGTGACTGTGTCTGTCTCTCTCTCTACCTGTACTCTCTCTCTCTATTATATGTATCTCCTTTTAGAATTCTTCTTCTTCATCAGCCTTAGTAGTCTACTGCTGGATATAAGGTTCTTTTATTGCGGATTGAAGGGAGGATTTGCTGTAATCGTATTCAGTCTTAGCTTATTTTAATATCTAACATCTGGCTTACACTAGAGTGTGATACCGCTCATCCATCGCAGGTCATTGGATATTTCTGGTACTTCACATAGTCGTATACTGAACGAAATGGGATGGTGAATTATGCCTGAACCCCGTGTGGTTAAAGTTAAAGTTATTTAATACAAATTAATATGTTAGCTTAAACTGGATAGTAAACATTTCCCAGGACTCCGCAACTATTTCAATAATAGACTTACGAGTCAAAGTCAACTTTGAACTATAAATCTAAATTCTTTGGCCAACCCAAAGGTCTTAACCTAGCGAAATAGCATTTATATAATGGGATTATCGTGATAAAGGGCCCTATTACAAGGTTTACGAATATTAAACTGTCTTTTCTAATAGCTTCCAGTGAGATTTATACGAAGACTTAAATTAGAATATGTTACAATTCATATTTTTTAACTTATAAATTATATCTAATATATAAAAATTAATTTTTATTTGTTCGTTTTGTATGCGTTGCGGATTGAGAGATTGCGGTAAAACTTTGTCAACATATTGCACGCACTTTCGCAAAGATTATAACCATAGTACTACGGCTTTGAAGACTACGTCAGGATTTACCAAGGAGTGCGCAGCGGCGCCCTGGTGTGCCGTAGAGTGTAAAGAAGGGTGCCATGAGCCGCTCCTGTTTAACGTTCTTCGGAAACTAAACTCAGGTATTCGTGGGTACAAAATAAACCAGATTTTAAGCTGTAGTTGTAATAAAGAGCAAATGCTCTATGCTAAGATAAATGTGGCAAGAAATAAGAGAGCGGTGTCAAGCCTTATTCCACGCTTCGAAAAAGTGTGTGGAGATCACCAAGCTTACACGTCGCATTGACTAAGTAGTCATTGTATTTTATTTTCTATTTTTTTTAATAATAGATGTTTCCTTGTGTGTATATAAGTATAAAAACTTAAGTTTCATATTGTGGATGTTTTAATTTTTGTGCCGATCTAACAAGTATCATTGTACTCTATTTCGACTAGCTAGGGCACCGAGACAAAATACTAAACCTGTAAGTGCGCCGCGAACAGAAAAAGTTTGGAAACCCCTGGACTACGTTATCTAGGTTACCATAATATATGCTAAGGCCTTAATTTACCCGCGACTGCCGAACAAGCCTTGGTAGTTTATGTGGCAAGTGATCGTAATTTTCACAGTACGCGAGTATGTTGAGTTCGATCCCTGTTTGATAACTGAAAACTGCTTTGATAAAAATATATGGCAATTGTAAGTGCTGATTTACCACGACCTCGGCGTTAAAGGAAAATATTGTGAGGAAACCTTCATTTCTAAGAAATTAAATAAAAATATTTCGAATATACATGTGAAGTCCACTAACACGCAATAGGGCAAATTCGTGGGCACTTCCTTGCCCTAAAACCCTCTCAGAAATGAAAGGATAGTCTGTACCCAGGAGTGGCACGTATACAGGGTTATTTTTCAAAGAATAGCCAAATTTTAAACTTAAGTTATAATATATAAATAATGAAATACAATTATTGCAGTTTTTGAAAATATGAGTAAATAAGACTTCTACTTTTATTTGAAACTATCCCAAATTGATTGTGATTTATGGGCAACAATGTTTTTGCCTACCGATCGACCCTTACGAATGTGTGCGTGCGCAGTTAAATCAGTTAAAATAATGCATTACCACGCATTGTGAATTTAAAAGATAAAAAGGACAGAATGTGTGAGTTTTTCTTTAAAATTAATTTTTATTCACCATTTGTCTATATTACTTATTCTGAACCTTTTCTGTAAATTTGACCGGTTATTGCACTGAATGTACAAGAGGTAACTTTACCCGAGTTTCAGTCAAATTTAGAACTTAAACAAAACCTGCTATTACTACGCTCACCAAAAAGAGTCTTTATGATTTATATTAAGATTTAGGATAGTCAGAGACCATTTATTTTATCAATTTTTTTCGGACTAAATATAGCCTAGATCGCTCCTGGCATTGCTCTATATTAGAATCTGTTTGTGAAATTTTATCACAATCGGTTCAGCTATCCCGAATATTAGCCCGGACAGATAGACAGATAGACCAAAACTTTAAAAATGGTTATTTATGTCTTAACAGCATTCAACACCCTGAGCTTAAGACAGTTATAGGTACTTCAATTTTATTGATATGTATAGATAATATGGGTATGACCGGCGAAACAACTTGTTATTTTTATAATAACCTTCATTTTATATTTCAAATAATTTTAATCATTATTGTATAGGATTTTTATATTCGATATTGATTAACGTAGCCGAAATAGCTCAGTTGGGAGAGCGTTAGACTGAAGATCTAAAGGTCCCTGGTTCAATCCCGGGTTTCGGCATGTATGTGATTTTTGTTAGTAATAAAATTAGTAAATACTACATACAGGTACATATTATTTTTATTAGAAATTAAAATTAATTTTCCAATTCTGAAAAGTTTAACTTATAAAATATTTTAAAAGTTTTCTTTTTATAACATACATAAATAAATACATAAACTCACACGCCTGTCCACGACCTCCACTTGGCACGATCCTGACACACATCTTTCGTCTACTTCACATCCATTAATCTACGCATCCATACTCATCTCAATAATTCGCCAATTTGGTCGATAAGCTTCCGTTTAGAGCGGCCCTTGGCGACTTAGCCATTCACTTCAGCATTATAAATCAGCTTTGTCACTCTTTCCTCATTCATTCTTTTCAAACTACATTAAAACATAGTTTAGTTTAACTTACATTTCAGAAGTCCACTACTCCTCCTTCCTCTCTCGTTGATTGCTTCATATGGGGAATATTTGTCATAGTTTAAATAGTTTTTTTTAGATAGACGGTTGGCCACCGCAATTTTGGATTGCTTTTGGGAAGATTCTGTTGCCCATCTCCTGTGTCAATTCCCTCTATCGCCTCTTACGACACCAATTGGACAATATGGGGCAGTGATCACTCTTCCGTCGCTACTACTCGGCGGTGTTACAATGAGGGCTAATAATTTTCTGCTCACCAGATGTCGCTAGTTGACAGTTAGGTAAAGTTTTTTGTTACACAATGTAATTTTATTGAGAAGTTAGCTTTTAATAAAAGTTTATTAGTTTCTAGAGTATTATATTAACACAAAACAATGTGTCAGTGGTTTGCTCTTTAATTTTTGCACATTATAACTTTGTTTTAAAAATCTACTTTTATGAATATAAACATAACATAACAAATTAACTTCCCGCTATGAAATCTGTCAAATATTATACCTCACTTAGTGGCGCCGCCCTGGTGGCAGAAAAAGTCGTGGATGCCCCATTAAGATATGGGGCAGTACAATTGAGATATAGGTATCCAGTTGAAAATGCCAAACCTAAAATTTCAGAAGGGTGGGGTGCGGCATAACAATTCAAGGTCGTCAGCTCGTCACTCACCAACCTGCCAAGACAGTGGTGATATAGGCTAATTTTACAAGTCATGCATTCTATTTAGTGCGGTCTTGAAAAGGGTCCACCACCAATAGTGTAAATAAAGCTAACGAATAAATCTTTACATCTAAAAGCAACAACGACGCATCTGCATTTTATTCTTAATCGAGGATAGATGAAGATCTATTTGCCACACATGTGTATGGGCCACAGCATCCACTTACCACCAGGTGCAATGTGTGCTCGTTGGTCAGCTTATTCTAATAATATAATAATATACAAAATTTGACCTGCTCAAAGTTCAAAAACTTTATTAAACTTAGCTTGTATAAAAAGGGTTATTATAATATTAAGGAATTTATGGATGATAATAACATCTGGGGATGAGGTGATCGCTACCAAGCTATTTCTGATTTGTTTTGTGTTGTTAATTGTGTAACATACATGATTATAAGCTGTTATTTAAAAAAACGTCCCGCTGGGTTTCTTGCTGGTTCTTCCCAGGACAGAGTTTTTTTACGAGTATGAACCAGTGGTAATTAAACAAAAGAATTACTTTCATTAAGTATTATTTATAATCTATATTGAATAAAAAAGTTTCTGTTTCTGTTCTGTTTCTGTTTCTATAAATAACCGGCCAAGTGCGAGTCGGACTCGCGCATGAAGGGTTCCAAACCATCGTAAAACACTTTTCTAGTAGGAGGCCTTTAATTCTTAATTTATTTTTATTTTTGTTTTTATATTTGTTGTTATAGCGGCAACAGAAATACACATTCTGTAAAAATTTCAACTGTCTACTTAGTACGGATCATGAGACACAGCCCGCTGACAGACAGACGGACGGACGGACGGATGGACGGACGGGCAGCGGAGGCTTAGTAATAGGGTCCCGTTGGTTACCCTTCGGGTGCGGAACCCTCAAAAGTACCGTCGAATTGAGAACCTCCTCATTTTTCTAAGTCGGCTATAAATCTTGACATAAAGACAGGGTATATGTAGAAGAAAGACAGAAGTTAATTCTATATTAATTGCATACTATGTCGTTTTCTAATTTTTTAAAGTATTTTATAAACACTTACTTCATAGTAGTACTTGCTAATACTACTACTTAATAATAAATAATGTAATGGTAAGTGGATGTTGTAGCCCTTATACAATTAATTACATCTACTTTCGATTGATAATCAAAATGTATATACGTTGTAACCCCTGAGGACTAAGTTCGAATATCTCGTTGCCAGCAAAAGGGTCTTTGTTTCTTTGCATTTAGTATACGAAAAACACCAACATTAATTGCTATTTTTCGCTTAAGATCTCAGCTCCCGTATGGTCTAGTGGCTAGGATACCTGGCTTTCACCCAGGAGGCTCGGGTTCGATTCCCGGTACGGGAATTCTTTTTTAAAAGATTTTATTGCGACACTTTATTGCGAAGTAGATAACAATATGTAGATAAGACAGTGTATAAAAAAATATATTGTAATAACTAAAATATATTATTAAAAATAGTCCCTTTAGGCAAAGTTCCGAAGATACTGGCAGCGTTCCCCTTTGAATAGCTATACTAATTCTTTGTCCGAGGTAGCTGCCAGCTCTTCGGTCTCCTGTGACGTCGACTAACCTTTTTGCTATTTCCTTAAAAAGCCTTATAGCGCTAGGACCCCACGGACCAAGGGTCTCGACACCGAATGGGACAAAACATATTCGGAGCCTAGACCCTGTATTTGCATGCTTTAGCTTTTTCAGCCGCTTCACAAGCCGCACCAGCTCTGTTGTTGGTTCCATGTAGATGGAAGGGCAAGTGTGTCTGAACAGGTTGCATCCCATACCAGCACCCGGCCCATCTTCCATGGAATCAAACTCATACCGTCCGGTCTCTGCCATCGTCTCTTGCAATACCAGACGGCTCAAGTAGACTTGGCACGTTGACGGTGGCAAGAGACCGGCGTATGATATCGTTAAGTGCTGCATGTCTCGAGAAGCGGCCTGCACTTTTTTGGCATGATAGTCCGTGATGTCCTAGCTTGTCGACGTCACTGCCACACGGACATTTATGAGGAACGCAGACCGGAACCCCAAGCCGTAGACAGGTTGCGATTCGGAGCGTGTCAGGCTCAAGAAATGTTCCTGTATTTGACGAAGGGTACGCGTGAAGCCAGTAGCCGGCCTCATGCGTACCCACGGCCAAAAGCCTAGCACGCGCCGAACCTGTACTACATTAGTCCATATTATTCAATAAATTATTGATAAATTTTTATTTAATAACATCTTATACTTACCTCATATATCGGTGCCTCCCAGCATTATTTGCTCAAACAATTAAAAATTAAAATTTCAATTTCAATTTAAAATTGAATAACCTTTGTAACTTGTAAAGAAAATAAACATTAATTTTATTATTGCAAATGTTTGGGAGCCGATGCTGCCCCTCTCAGGTCCAATGGTGACAGTTGCTAAATAGTGGTATAATTTATTTAAGTATAAAATGTAGTTTTTAATTTATTTTAATTTACTATAGATTTTAAATCCGAAAAAAAAAAATGTTATTTATTTATATATTTTAATATTCCGACATTTTCAATTGAAAAATTATGCTCTTTTTATATATCTTTGGTGATCAATTCGGCATTATATTATTTCAATATTAGGGAGGGCCAGAAATTCGTTTTACATTCGGTTCAAGCAAATTTTGGGGGCTGGAACCGAACTGGGACATTCGGCCGAAGTTTAATTAAATGCCCAACATTCGGTACAAGAAAAAAGTAAAATACCTGCACTATTTTGACTAAAGATAAATACTTTATCATAGTCATTTATTTGTTAATTAATAAATACTACCATTATAATTTATCTAGTTTGTTACCCTTAAATCCTAACTTGTAATAGAGTAAAAAATTAAATTAAATTAGCTCTTCTCAATTAAAGAGTCTTATGAATCAAATTTGTCTAATAAGAAATAGTCATCAACTAAAAACAAAAAAAAAACATAAAGTTAGAATTCTTTTAACAAACATCAATAACTAATTGTAACTTTAATTTCCAAAGAAATTATTAGATGTGAGGCTATTTTTAGACTACCTTAATTCCATAAACTCTAAAATACAATTCACAATGGAGTTAGAGGCAAAGAATTCTTTAGCTTTCCTAGATGTTTTAGCGATCCGAAATCCTGATAAAACTATTGGTCACACTGTGTATAGGAAAAAGACCCATAACAACCTATATTTAAATGGTGAATCACACCATCATCCATCTCAGTTAGCTACCGTGGGAAAATCTTTGTTTCAGAGAGCACGAGGGATCTGTGACAGAAAACATCTGGCCGCCGAGCTTCAGCACGTCAAGCAAGTAATGCAAGACAACAATCTTCGGGTCCCGCGCCTATGTCACAGTGACCGAGTGAAACCGGCCACAGTCGAGCGTGTGCCTGCTGTACTACCCTATGTCAGAGGAGTCACAGACAAGGTTGGCTACATCTTGAAGCGAGCTTCCATTAAAACATACTTCAAGCCACCGAAGAAGATCAATTTTTACCATCCGTCAAGTGTCATATCCCTCTACAAGATGTAAGAGTGTAAAAGCTGGATTGTGAGTGTGGTCTCTCTTACATAGAACAAACAAAAAGATCTATAAAAACCCGCGTAAAAGAACATATAGCTGACTTGACTGAAGCACCGACGTTCCGGGAAGTCTGTAGTTTGTGAACATGTTCAAGATCGTCCCCGCCATTACATTAGATTTGATAGACCACAAATCCTCGCAAAAGAACACCGATTCCTACCAAGGATTATATGCGAGGATATTGAAATTTAAAAAAAAAACATTCTAATTTCAATAGAGAACATGGATGGGTGCTTCCATCTGCTTGGGATCCTATAATTAATAAAATTAAATCCAAACCCAAGTATACCACTGCAAGACTTCAAGATACTGTGAGCTCATTCTGCGTAGATCGGACCAAAAATTAATATTCAAAAACTGAAGGTAGCCGGGCTAACTATTACATCGGGACATCAAACACCTCAGTCCCCCCCCCCCGTGACCATGGGTGCTGTAAAGCACCCGAAACGTCGGGAATTAAAAAGTTAAATTAAACGCGATATAATACCTAAAAATTAGTTTCATTTATCGAGTAAGAGTAAATGTTAATAGATATTATTTTGCTTCAGATTTTACCAGCCATTTTATTTTACCAGCGTCAAATATTACGCTGGTATTGTGTGAGAGCGTGGTACTTCCCCGGTCGAGCCGACCAATTCGTGCTGTAACCAAATTTAGCTGCAGCTAGCTCTTGTTTTCTTCTATCTATTCAGTATTTGTGGCTTAAATATATTTTTTTATAGAAGAGGGGGCAAACGAGCATGCGGCTCACCTGATGGTAAGTGACTACCGCCGCCCATGAACAACTGCAACATCGGGGGAATTGCAGGTGCCTTGCCGGCCTTTTAGAAAGGAGTAAGCTCTTTTCATGAAGGTCCCTAAGTCGTATCGGTCCGGAAAAACCGCTATAATGTGATATACAATAATATATAATATACAGACATTTGAAATTCCTAACTAGTTTAATTTGAGATATACTCCTTATCAAAGTCGGTCAAAACTAACAACTTTATCCCCCCATTTCTTTAGTATATAAGATAACAAAAAGACCAAAAAACTTGTAAATTTATACTCTACCCAATGAGCTTTATACGAAGTCTTTCCTCATGCTAGGTTAAGAGAAATAAAATAAATAATTTAAAAAAATCAAAAACCCGACCGCAAAAAAGACAATTTAAAAGTAATGCACTAAAAAGACCGAAACAAGATTGAGAATAGAAAATTTTATTTTAGACTTTTTAGTGTTCCTACACACACTTATGTACTAAATTTCATTTGATAGCACGAGGTCCGACACAAACATGGCCCATTTTTACGCTATCAAAAACTTTTTAAACCAATTTATTATCCCTAATGAAATTTAAATATATAACTTATACGTATTTTTGTAATCCCCTTTTAATTTCCTTTATTTTGATACCCTACTCGATAGGTTGCGCTAAAAATCCTCTATTTTTTTTTTTTCAAGCAGCTTGGGTTTTTAAAACGAATAAAATGATACCTTAATTGTCGAAATCCATCCAACCGTTTGGGAAGATACGAGGTAATAAAGAAATTTACAAACATACATACAAGATACGCGTGAAAAACATAACCCTTCCTTGGCAGTCGGGTAAAAATGTATTACAGTATTTGTAATCGGCATCTATGTCCCACTTTACGCAACAAGTATTTAAATGATTCTTCTAATATCTGTAGTGCTGAGAAATACTCATATAACATAACATAACATAAACACTCACGCCTGTCACCCAGAGGGTAGGCAGAGATTATGGACTTCCATTTAGCACGATCCTGACACACCTCTCTCGCCTCCTCCACATCCATATACCTACGCATACACGCTCGTCGGTTAAGGGTACTCTTAATTTGGCCATTTTCAGTATATCGCCAATTTGGTCGATAAACCTTCGTATAGGGCGTCCTTCCTGACTCTGCTGTTCACCTCTGCCACATAAATTTGCTTTGTCACTCTTTCCTCATTCATTCTTTCTACATGACCAAACCACCGAAGCATTCCTTTCTTAATCCTGGTCACAACATCATCTTGCAAACCACACTCTTCTCTTATCACACAATTTCATTCAGTCATTCAGATTCAGTCCTAACATACTCCTTAATGACCGCATTTCTACAGAATTTATTCTACTCTCGTGCTTCTTCTGCCACACCCAACTTTCACTACATATATTAAAATAGGGACTAACACAGCATTGTGAATTGCCATACGTGCCTTTTGACATTCTGACTTTCCACAACAGAGTGTAGAGCCCCATTTACTTTATTTCTGCGTTCACTCGTCGTTCTATATCCTTATCATACCTACCATCCCTCTAAATACACATCCCAAGTACACAAACTCATCTACTTGCTCAACCAATTCCCTTCTATTCTTATTTCACATATTGTTTTACTTTTTCTTTCAAAGACCATAACTTTCGTCTTACTTATGTTCACTTTCATTCCCTTCTTTTAATGAAATGTTCATTAATGTAACCATCATTGCAACTCGGCCGCCGACGACGCGAGTATGACTTGATCATCGGCGCACAAAAGGCATTTGACGGTTAACTCACCCATTCTTAACCCGCATTCTTCAACTCAAACAACTGTCCATAAATAGGTTGAACAGCCACGGGAAGCCACACAGCCCTGTCTGACCCCTTTATGGATGCCAAACCAGTCCGAGTAGGCCCTGTTGATCCTGACACAAGCACTGGAGTCCCCTACAGAGACTCCAATGCCTTTTTCGTGGGGAATCCTCATGGATACCTTCCGCTGCGGGGCAACGAAAAGGTTATGCCGGACCCTACCGGCTAAAACCCCACGGTGGTCACCATCAGCGTATACGAGGGGTCCCGATCCGTTCGAACGCAACTGGGGCCCCTCCATCGCTTTGCTACACTAATAGCACGTCCCAGGGCAGTACATGCTACCCCAACACCAGCAGTGCTATCACGATGTCTCGAGACCACCGAGTCATCGTCCTCTTCGGGGTTACATTACTAGGCGTTCGAGGCCCCGCCCCGAGCGCTGCCCTGCAACCCTGAAGGCCCTGCTTGGGGAACACCGTTTTCAAGAGGAGGGCCGTGACGAACGCCTTGGCGATCGTCTCGCGCGGGATCCGCCTCCCGATCCTGCTCAGAAGCCTCCTCTGAATCATAACAGATTCACAGAAGGTGGCTACGGCCTCCACGCCGAATCCCTGCTCAGCATCGCCAACACGACTGCTGGCAGGAGAGGTTCTGTCCGATGCGGTTTACCAGGATCGTTCTGCCCCGCACGCTGGGCATACTGCGAGCGTGTGGGAAGCGGAGTCCGGTCCCGTCCACCACAGTGGAAGCAGTTCGTCGTCGCCTCGTTCGATCTACACAGATAATCACCGAAGCACCCATGCCCGGTAATTATCTGTAAGTCTGTAGGTGAGTCTTTCTGCTCGTCGCCGCATCCAGGCTTGAAGACCGGCAGGATTGCTCCATGACGCGCTTGCGTTCATAGCGCTCCTCGTCGAGAGCGCCATGACGCCAGAGCGTTTTGTCGTTCCTGCCGTTTAATTGATTCGAGCGCTCTTCTGGCTCACCACCACCACCACCTGGCGGAGGGCACGGATTCGAAGTACGCCCGCGTCCATTTCCGCCAGTATATCTAGTGGTGAAAAGCGACAGGATTCTCGCCGCCTCAAAGGATATAGTGCGGTATCCTCGTACGATGGTATGGGCCATCCTCCGCTGAACACTATAGATTTTAGTTCTACAGCGTCGGATGGCCAGCCTTTTGCCCATACAGGCGCTCCATACAGAGCTACGGATCGTATAACTCCTGCATAGAGGCGACGTACTTTCTCCGTTGGTCCCCTCACATTGGGCAGTAGTCTATGCATAGCACCCGCTACCCTTCGATCCGGGGACTAGGCGCTCGAAATGTTCTTCGAAGCCCCAGCGACTGTCCAGGTGGAGGCCAGGTACTTCATGTATCTCCCCTCTGACATCAGACCCACCCACGCGGACACACGTGTCGGGTGGTTCCCTGCCCTTGGTAATTTATGGAACCATAGGGCCTCGGTATTGTGAGGCGCTATTTCTAATCCCAACTCGTGGATTTTGGCAACGACGACTTCCGCCCCGAGTTCAGCGAGCCCTTGGCCCCTTGAAAGTGATCCCGCTGGCGATCACCAATGTGTCGTCAGCATAGCAGACAATATCGCCAGCGGGAAGATCGATTCGTAGAACCGCATCATAGGCGAGGTTCCAGTAGCGGCCCCAGCACCAAGCCCTGTGGAACCCCACGTTTAATCTCCTCCGGATCTTCCTGCCATTTGCCCCATGTACAGGATGTACCTGTCGCGCAAGTAGTCCCGATAATACCCAGCGGCAAGCACCTGATGATGTGCCAGCCCTCCTGATTGCATCCCAGGAGTTAAAGGCGTTGACGATATCAAGACTTATCGCCAACGCCACGCCACCTGGGATACCGCTTGTTCCGACAGGAGTGGACGCGCATAATCGCATCTAAAGTGGAACGCCCTGTCGGAACCCAAACTGGCTATCAGCCAAATCGGGACCGACGCGCAACAGATGCCTATTGAGCCGACTGGCAACTATCCTCTCGAATAATTTGCCATCTCGTCCAACAGGCATATGGGGCGGTACGCAGAGGGAGAACGGCCCTGCCCTCCTTCTTCAAGAGGACCAGCCTGCTTTTTCCAGGCTGTGGGGAACGTGGCACAGCGCAGACAGCTGGTAAACAGCTGCCTGAGCTGTCCCCAGGGCAGCCAGACTCAGCACTAGGGCCCGGCCCGGTGTTCCATCGGGCCCCGGTGCTCCGGGCTTAAGCGGCCAACGGCTCGGTCCAGCTCTTCGACGGTCACCCCATCTCATCCTGCCACCCCATGACGATGGTAGGTGACCTGAGGGACTTGACCGGTCCTCTGGGAAGAGCGTGCTGATCACCCTTTCCAGAAAATCCGGATCGAGAGTCTCCGTCAAGGGGCGACCGCTGGAGCCACCCAGTACCATCCTGTGGACGCCCCCAGGATCTTCGTTGAGTCCTCCAGAAGCTCTTTCCAGGACCGAGACCTGGCGTTGGCTATAGCAATTTGTAGCGCCTTTGTAGCCGCTCGGTATGCCCTGTAGAGTCTGGCTACCTCCGCGGAGCTCGCCTTCTTCTTCTTCGAGATCTGGTGTACTGGCGCCGACTCGCAAGCAGAGCGCACGGAGCCGTACGATTTCGCCGACCACCAGTACACTGTTTCAGGCTTGGGGCGACTGGTTCTGGGCATTGACAGGTCGCAAATTTGCACCGTCGTACCCGAAACCAGTTCGCTTCCACTTCAGGATCGGACTGAACCTTCGACGTTATCTGGCCAGGACGCGACGATAGCGGCGGCTTCGAGCTTATCTCGGTCGAGCCGCTTGAGACACCAACGCCGCGGGCTGCCCTCGGCGACTGGGGTTACTGTCGGCTGGCGAAGTGCGACATCGAACACGATGTGACGGTGGTCGGACAGTGACCGCCTCCGCCACTCGCCAGCCCGACAGCATTTGCATTGCAGGAGGGGTTGCCCACGTAAGGTCTACGATGGACTCCCTGCCACCGCACGCATGTGCTTACGGACCCTGATTCATTAATCGGAGGTCCAGCCCAGCCGCCCATTCCATCACTGTCTCCTTCGGATCGTCTCTGAGTTGCCCCAAGCCCTGTGTGGGCGTTAAAATCTCCTAGGACGATAAACGGACGAGGTTGACATTCGCGAACACAGTTCGCCACCTCGTTCAGGTACGCCTCGTAGTCGGCAAGGGACCCATTGGGAGAGACATAGCCCACTATGGCCAGGGGCCCCATTGCACTGTAACGAAGCCCTGCCCCTTATCAATAGGGCGGTGGGGCTCCTCTGCACTTCCCCAGTAGATGGCTACAGAGCCCAATTCATCACCGAACCAGCGAGGATGGTCGGGAACAGAATAGGATCTGCTACTACTATAAGGGCAACCCGCCACTCCGCAATGGTCTGCATAAGCAGATGTTGTGCATTACGGCAGTGGTTCAGGTTGCCCTGTAGGACTTTAAGGGTGTGATTTATTTTATTTTTCGACCACCTCCATTGCCGAGTTAGGACTCGGTGCAGGGACTGATGTCGCTGCGTCCGGCTTGTTTATGGATGCAGACGGAGTCTGCTCGTTCTCCTCCCTTGTTTTTTTGGAGGTGGGACGCACTTCTTACCCAGTCTGTGGCTGGCAGGCCAGATCTGAGCACAGAGGACACTTGGGTTCCGACGCAGTGCAATGTTTGGCTCCGTGCCCAGGCTCACCACATGCGTAACGTGCGGCTCTATTTACCTGACTGGGGCACCTGCTAAACGTGCCCTCTTTCAAGGCATCGAAAACAATGCATGGGTCTGGGCTCTAGTACCTCTACTCGGCAGACCCCAACCTACCCGTACTCTCCCAACGGCTGCAATCTTACGGATCGCAACGACGGGACATCACCCCAACGTCCCCATGCTACTGGGTGTTCGTCGGACTTCCCCGACTTTTATGTTGTCTACTGAACAACCCCTGCTGCAGCCATCGCAATCTCTTCAGCGCTGACGGCATCGTCGAGGTCCCTCAGCCGAACGTCGCTTGTTTGGGCGACTAATTCGCACGTTCAGGTCCGAGAGAACTCTCTCGCATCTTTGCCGCCAGCTTGTCCGCCTTTTCTCCACAGTCCGGACCCGTTATCTCCATCAGGAGTCCTCCAGTTACTGCGCGCTTAAGGCGAACAGTTTCTATGCCAAAGTCTGCCAAATGGATTTTGGTTTTGGCTTCCTCAGATTATTTAGATGTCTAAAGACTGCCTTTTTCTTTCAATATCATCATTCATACCGCTAGAATAACTAGCCTTGGTTGCTAGTAAATCTAGCCATGCTCTCTTCTTTGCTTCTACTTCCATCCGTACCTTACTCCTTTTTATATTTTCACAGGAAAGGATAAGGATAAGTCCTGAGCATTTCATAAGAAAGTATTAAAATGAATAGATTCAATATAATGTCGAACGAAAGTTCGGGGTTCGATTCCCCGGTCGAGCGTTTATTTCATGAAAGTTTGTTTTGAATTAATTTAGAGTCATGTATTACATAGTAATCAGCTGTGCAATACGACTAGAAGTATTATATTAAATTATATGCTTATTTTAGATGGAAATATAATTGGCACTTGATTATTTTTGTTCTTGTGATAATTTTTTTGCATGGTAAGTTTGCACCCTCCGGAAGCAGGGGAGGAGGTGGTGAATGCTGAATACAGCAGCTGATAAAATTTTACACTCATAACTGTTAACAAAATTGTTACTGTAAATGGTCTTATGAAAAAAATATTCCAGCGTGTCAGGTGCAGGAGCTATTATTAGAAGAAGAGTAAAATTTTGTTTTAGAGATTGTTTTGTCTGCAATTGTGCATAAAATAAAAATACCTTTAATAAGAGCACAACCGGCATTATACTCAGGCCCATCAAATGGTATGGAAAAATTAATTTTACAGGTTTCAAAAATTTATTGCAAAATTTTGTGATAAAATAAAATAATTACAAACTTATCCAAGATACCTGATACGTTATAGAAAAAAAAAATAACAAATAATAAACTAATGAGTTTGTGTCAGTTTTAAAAAAAGTTACAAGATATAACAAAATGACACAAAATAAATGTCAAAAAGTTCAGGATCTAATTGACGATATAGAGCTGACACTTAATCATGATTTTGAAACCACGCCAGTTGTAAACAATACTTCTGTGAAAAATGGTGTACACAAGAGAATTAAGAACAGACAAAATCTTTCTTTTCAAATTTCCGCCTAGTTTTAAGTAGAAGGACAAATACGCCATGTGCCAATTTAATTAAATATATTTTATAAAAAGTGATCTTGACTACGTAGTCAAGATGAAACGTTTTCATCAATTCACCATTGATAAAAATGAGAACAGCAATTTTAAAATTGTTTTAACAAGAAACACTATCAGTTGAACCTTGCAGCTTGTTCATTATTTTAATTATAAATACCTATAAATGTATATATTGTTAATAAATAATTCCCATAATATTTTGTATTATTGCGCTATCTGAAAAGTTCTAAACTCTATAGAAAATGTGGCGTATGAAATGACTGATAATCACTAGAACATTTTATCTAGGCTCTCCACATGATATTTTTGTCAGCATTAGGTACCCTTCTGTATCTGAAACGAATATGAATATTGCATATGTATACGATACAAAAGTAAAGTAACAGGCTATGTAAGTCGCTATTCTGGGCACAGGCCTCTCCTTACTTGTGAGAGGGTTTTAGGGCAAGGAAATGTCCGGCGATGCTAATGCGTGTTGGCGAACTTCACATGTCTTCGAATTGTTTTCTTATTCCGCAGACATATGCAGGTTTCTCACGATGTTTCCTTCACCGTCGTGCACGTGCTAAATCAGCACTTAAAATTGCAATTAAAAATTTCATTGGTGCTGCCGGGATCAAACCGGGCAGGAATTTACAGCGAGGGCTTAGACCCAGAGCTACTAATACGACACAAATAAATACGATTCAACGAATATAATAAAATCTCTTGCGTACTTAAAACTTAAACACTTGATAGCTCGTGATGCCTACCGGACGAAACTACAGCACCATATTGTGCAATGTAATTGAAGATGCTTAACCGCGACATAACTCTCAGTGACGCGAAAGCATAATAGGCGTATATCACTTATATAATTGTCACCTCTGCAGTTTATTAATCTTTGCGTTTTATAAGTAATACAGAAAGTAGTCGTTGGACGGTGTTGACGTCGGCTAAAATCTCTGCGGTCACCGTTTCATCAAGGTCATTCAAGCTTAAAGCCTTAACATCAATTTCACTATTGCACTCCATATTTTCCCAATATCTTTATTCGTAAAACATATGGTTATATAATTTATACATAAGCATCACACAAAAAGTCTTATTATTATGACATACATTACATAATTATCACATGAAATCTTAAATATCTAACACATAAGGTTGAAACAATCTTTATTAATAATCATGAATAACAACTGATACAATAATTTAATTCACCATTTACAAGTATTTTTACTTAAAAACAACTTTAATTTTCTTATATAAAACTATCTTTATTTCACTATACTCGTATTTAGCACACATTTAAACACTTTTTAACACAGAACTATCTTATTTGTACATAAAACAATCCTGAAACATTTATGACTTACTTTTATATACATTACTGAAATTTTTACAAATTAATAAAATTTATTTTCGTATTTATTTCACAGAGTTTTGCGCTCGGTTCACATCTCACACAACATGAACAACGATATCTGAGAGGACCCTAATCACATCGATAGGAGGCTAGCCTCCTCAAGGCCATGGGCAAACTCTTTGAACGAGTCATCCTCACTCGCATGAGGCGCCATCTGTTTCCCACGGACGGTGACCCTCTTGTTATCACTCACCAATTTGGTTTCCGGGCGAAACCTCTTGTCAACAAGTTCACCGTATTGTGGAATATATCCTCAGCGGTTTTATCCTCGCCGTCAAAGACCATCTTCTTCGACATAGCGATAGCGTTTGATAGAGTCTGGCACGAAGGCCTTATCTACAAACTATACAAAATAGGTTTCTCTGATCGTCTTGTCCATCTCGTGGCCTCCTACTTGAAGGACCGTACCTTTAGTTTCAGACACGAAGGCACGCTCTCCTCTTCGCGTCAAATCAAAGCCGGTGTCCTCAGGGCTCCGTGCTTGCCCCTCTTCTATATCCTGTACGCCAACGACATTTCCCTTCGAATGGTGTTCAGCTCTCCTCTTTGCAGACGACACTGCCCTCTGCAAAAGGCATCTCACTACCTTTATACGGAACAAGATCCAAAGTCAGTTAATGACTTGGGGCTTGGTTCCAAATAACGTATCGATGTGAACCCGGAGAAGCTCCGCCGTTCACTTCGAACATAAACGACGCCGCCCACTACCATTCCGCCAATCCGTATGCTGGGACCCTGTCCCTGGCATACGTCCATAAACTCTTAGGTGTCACCCTTGACACGAGGTTCACTTTCGAGCCCCATGTTAAGAGTAACTCGCAACGCGCGATTTTATCTGGGTAGGCTCAACAGTATGTTGGGCCGACACAGTAAAATGTCCCTCCGCAACAAGCGAACCCTTTGTAAGGTCTGTATACGACCCGTTATAACTTACGCGGCCCAATTTTGCTCACGCAAAGCCTAAAGCCCTGTTACAAACTTCAAGTTGTTCAAAACTATTTTGTCGTCGGGCTGAACGCACCCTGGTATGTCCGTAACGCCGACCTCCATCGAGACTTAGAGCTCCCCACAATTCAACAGTTCCTAAAAACACCCTCTGAGAACATCTTCAAAGCCTCAAGTCCCACTCAAACCATCTCATTCGTGAGGCAGCTTCCTATGCAGCCCACTTCCTCTCGCTATCGAGTCCGCAGACCAAGAAACTCTCTCGGACCCCAAACCAGCTTTGGCCGACCTGGACTGCCTCTTGGCGGCTCAGGCCGAGCATTCTACTAATGTATAATATGCCTTAATTAGGCGCAACTCTCAGCAGCTACTCACCGCCTGCGCCCCTTATCCTTAAGGGGTCGCATCAAATTTCGGCAGATAGGCCACTATGACTAAAACCGTTCCCAGGTGGTGTTTGGTGGGTAGGCACTTCTTTAAAATGAGTCCCACATACTCACGCAGCCGGCTGCGTGGTATGCTGAGCATTCACCACCTCCCTCCCCGCTTCCGGAGGGTGTCCTTGCATTTTAAAACATTGCTATTAAATTGTCACAGGCATTTCATAAGAAAGTAATCTATGTTAAAAATGAATAGATTCAATATAATGTCGAACGAAAGTTCGGGGTTCGATTCCCCGGTCGAGCGTTAATTTCATGAAAGTTTATTTTTGAAGTAATTTAGAGTCATGTATTACATAGTAATCAGCTGTGCAATACGAATAGAAGTATTATATTATATTATATATATTATATTATATTAGCTTATTTTAGATGGAATATTTGGCACTTGAGATTATTTTTGTTTTTGTGATAATTTTTTGCGCCCAATGCAAGGACACCTCCGGAAGCGGGGAGGGAGGTGAATGTCAGAGCATACCACGCAGCCGGCTGCGTGAGTATGTGACTCACTTTAAAGAAGTGCCTACCCACCAAACACCACCTGGGAACGGTTTTAGTCATAGTGGCCTATCTGCCGAAATTGATGCGACCCCTTATGGACAAGGGGCGCAGGCGGTGAGTAGCCGCTGAGAGTTGCGCCCACTAAGGCATATTATACATTAGAAGAATGCTCGGCCTGAGCCGCCAAGAGGCAGTCCAGGTCGGCCAAAAGCTGGTTTGTGGGGTCCGAGAGAGTTTCTCGGTCTGGTGGACTGATAGCGAGAGGAAGTGGGGCATAGGAAGCTGCTGCCTACGAATGAGATGGTTTGAGGGACTCTGAGGCTTTGAAGATGTTCTCAGAGGGTGTTTAGGAACTGTTGAATTGTGGGGAGCTCAAGTCTGATGGAGGTCGGCGTTACGGACGTACCAGGGTGCGTTCGTAGCCCGACGACAAAAATAGTTTTGAACAACTTGAAGTTTGTAATAGGGCTTTAGGCTTGCGTGAGCAAAAATTGGGGCCGCGTGTTATAACGGGTCGTATACAGACCTTACAAAGGGTTCGCTTGTTGGAGGGATTTACGTGTCGGCCCAACATACTGTTGAGCCTACCCAGATAAAATCGCGCGTTGCGAGTTACCTCTAACATGGGGCTCGAAAGTGAACCTCGTGTCAAGTGTGACACCCGTGAGTTTATGACGTATGCCAGGACAGGGTCCCAGCATACGGATTGGCGGAATGGTAGTGGGCGGCGTCGTTTATGTTCGAAGTGAACGGCGGAGCTCTTCCGGGTTCACATCGATACGTTATTTGGAACCAAGCCCCAAGTCATTAACTGACTTTGGATCTTGTTCCGTATAAAGGGTAGTGAGATGCCTTGCAGTAGAGGGCAGTGTCGTCTGCAAAGAGGGAGAGCTGAACACCATCTGAAGGGATGGGAATGTCGTTATGTACAGGATATATAGAAGAGGGGCAAGCACGGAGCCCTGAGGGACACCGGCTTTGATTTGACGCGAAGAGGAGAGCGTGCCTTCGTGTCTGAAACTAAAGGTACGGTCCTTCAAGTAGGAGGCCACGAGATGGACAAGACGATCAGAGAAACCTATTTTGTATAGTTTGTAGATAAGGCCTCGTGCCAGACTCATCAAACGCTATCGCTATGTCGAAGAAGATGGTCTTTGACGGCGAGGATAAAACCGCTGAGGATATATTCCACAATACGGTGAACTTGTTGGGACAAGAGTGTTTCGCCTGGAAACCAAATTGGTGAGTGATAACAAGAGGGTCACCGTCCGTGGGAAACAGATGGCGCCTCATGCGAGTGAGGATGACTGTTCAAAGAGTTTGCCCATGGCCTTGAGGAGGCTAGCCTCCTATCGATGTGATTAGGTCCTCTAGATATCGGTTGTTCATGTTGTGTGAGATGTGAACTGAGCGCAAAACCTGTGAAATAAATACGAAAATAAATTTTATTAATTTGTAAAATTTCAGTAATGTATATAAAGTAAGTCATAAATGTTTCAGGATTGTTTTATGTACAAAATAAGATAGTTCTGTGTTAAAAGTGTTTAAATGTGTGCTAAATACGAGTATAGTGAAATAAAGATAGTTTTATATAAGAAAATTAAAGTTGTTTTAAGTAAAAATACTTGTAAAATGGTGAATTAAATTATTGTATCAGTTAAGTTATTCATGATTATTAATAAAGATTGTTGTTTCAACCTTATGTGTTAGATATTTAAGATTTCATGTGATAATTATGTAATGTATGTCATAATAATAAGACTTTTGTGTGATGCTTATGTATAAATTATATAACCATATGTTTTTACGAATAAAGATATTGGGAAAATATGAGCAATAGTGAAAATTGATGTTAAGGCTTTAAGAAGCCTGAATGACCTTGATAAAACGGTGACCGCAGAGATTTTAGCCGACGTCAACACCGTCCAACGACTACTTTCTGTATTACTTATAAAAACGCAAAGATTAATAAACTGCAGAGGTGACAATTATATAAGTGATATACTGCCTATTATGCTTTCGCGTCACTGAGAGTTATGTCGCGGTTAAGCATCTTCAATTACATTGCACAATATGGTGCTGTAGTTTCGTCCGGTAGGCATCACGAGCTATCAAGTGTTTAAGTTTTAAGTACGCAAGAGATTTTATTATATTCGTTGAATCGTATTTATTTGTGTCGTATTAGTAGCTCTGGGTCTAAGCCTCGCTGTATTTCGCCGGGTTTGATCCCCGGCAGCACCAATGAAATTTTAATTGCAATTTTAAGTGCTGATTTAGCACGTGCACGACGGTGAAGGAAAACATCGTGAGAAAACCTGCATATGTCTGTGGAATAAGAAAACAATTGAAGACATGTGAAGTTCGCCAACACGCATTAGGGCATCGCGGCGGACATTTCTTGTCTCTAAACCCTCTCACGAGAAAGAAGAGGCCTGTGCCCAGCATAGCGACTTACATAGCCTGTTACTTTACTTTTGTATCGTATACATATGCAATATTCATATTCGTTTCAGATACAGAAGGGTACCTAATGCTGACAAAATATCATGTACCTAGATAAAATGTTCTAGTGATTGTCAGTCATATCATACGCCACTTTTTGACATTTATTTTTGTGTCATTTTGTTATATCTTGTAACTTTTTAAAACTGACACAAACTCATTAGTTTATTATTTGTTATATTTTTTTTCTGTAACGTATTAGGTATCTTGAATAAGTTTGTAATTATTTTTATTTTATCACAAAATTTTTGCAATAAATTTTGAAACCTGGTAAAATTAATTTTTTCCATACCATTTGATGGGCCTGAGTATAATGCCGGTTGTGCTTTTGGCTAAAGGTATTTTTGTTTTATGCACAATTGCAGACAAAACAATCTCTAAAACAAAATTTTACCTCTTCTTCTAATAATAGCTCCTGCGCCTGACACGGAATAATTTTTTCTATAAGACCATTTACAATAACAATTTTTGTTAACAGTTATGAGTGTAACATTTTTATCAGCTGCTGTATTCATAGTGCCTTGAGCAACACTTTGCCGGGTTCTGTACAGAAAATAATAATTTAAAAAAAAAAAACTAAAAAAAAAACAGGCGTTTGTAGATAACCGCGTGGGGTGCTTTTTCAGATATTTTTATGATGACGCTAATTTTATAAATATCCACAAAATATTTACAACAAATGACATCATCGCTTTATTAAAATAAAATGATTTTTTATGTTTATCACTACTTTCTTATTTTAAACTTATTGAAAATTATTTTCTACTTTTAGTTCGGTTATCTACAAAAGCGTGTTTATTTAGGTTTTGAAACCATTATTTATTTTCTTTTTTTTTAGTGCGGCAAACCAAAAGCGTGATTTTTTTGGACCGAAGTTCTTTTACGCGGCTTACAGTAAATTGAACTGGCAGAAATCGTAGTAGTTTTATGAATTATTGGCAAATCCTGAGGATCATGGCAAGGATAATGAGACAAACTATTTAAATTATTGCATTGTCATCGGCCCTTGATAAGTGTGCGAAGTTATAAATCAATGTGGCGTTTGGAAGTTACATACATAGATACCATATCAAGCTAATAAAAGCGTGTTAAGAATGATGCTGGCTTTGGTATTTTTTATTTGAAATAATTCGTAGGTGTAGTGCTGCAAAAAACAGTCCCAAATATGAATGGCCGCTACCGATGAATATAATACCTGCTATATTACACCTATTTACATAGAAACTTTAATAATCATCGCCTTAAAATTCTAAATAGCACTTTTTACACAAGAAAGTAAACTTTGAGATCAGTTCATCTTGTTTTTCGCTAATTAAGTGAATAGTAAAACAAACCAAAAGGTCCGTAATTTAAAATTTCTTACAGCTTTTTATAGAACAGACCTTATAATAAAATGTTAGTTAATATTTAGCGATCTGTTCTGAAAACTTTTAAGTGTGCCAGTCATACATTAATAATGAAATTTGGGTCATTATATTGGAAATAGTCTATTAAATATTTTATAATACAATTAATCATCTTCAGTATGATTGACCGTGTGTATGAATTTTATAAGTCTATGCTATTTTCGATGAAAATAATTATTGCAGATAAAAGACCTTTCACATTTACTTTAGTCTCGAATTTAAGTAAACAAAAAATTTGAACTTCTTAAGAAGTTGAATAAAACTATTTTACGGATTTTGTCGCGTTTAATTTTACTATTTTGATTCCCGACGTTTCGGGTGCTTTACAGCAACCCATGGTCACGGGGGGGACTGAGATGTTTGACGTCCTGATGTCATAGTTAGCCCGGCTGCCTTCAGTTTTTTAATATTAATTTTGGTTCGATTTACGCAGAATGAGCTTACAGTATCTTGAAGTCTTGGGTATGCTTGGGTTTGGATTTAATTTTGTTAATTATAGGATCCCAAGCAGATGGCAGCACCATCCATCTTCTCTATTGAAATTAGGATGTTTTTTAATTTCAATAGCCTCGCGTATCATCCTTGGTAGGAATCGGTGTTCTTTTGCGAGGATTTGTGGTCTATCAAATCTGATGTAATGGCGGGGACGATCTTGAACATGTTCACAGACTGCAGACTTCCCAGAGCGTCGGTGCCTCACGTCAGCTATATGTTCTTTCACGTGGGTTTTAATGGATCTTTTTGTTTGTCCTATGTAAGAGAGACCACATTCACAATCAAGCTTGTACACTCCTGCATCTTGTAGAGGGATATTACACTTGACGGATGGTAAAAATTTACTAATCTTCTTCGGCGGCTTGAAGTATGTTTTAATAGAAGCTCGCTTCAAAATGTAGCCAACCTTGTCTGTGACTTCTCTGACATAGGGTAGTACAGCAGGCACACGCTCGACTGTGGCCGGCTTCACTCGGTCACTGTGACGTAGGCGCGGGACCCGAAGCTTGTTGTCTTGCAATACTTGCTCGACGTGCTGAAGCTCGGCGGCCAGATGTTTTCTGTCACAGATCCCTCGTGCTCTCTGAAACAACGAGGGATATACACAGTGCCACATCATTTCCGTCATGCACGGACGCATGAAGTGACCAAAACGTACATACCATATACGGAATATACAGTGTGCCACACGCTTTTATCATGAACGGACGTAGAATTTAAAAACCTAAATGAGCAAGAATTATTCAGAATTGAATATCGCCCTGTCGAATATAAATGAAATTCCTATTCTTCTATGTTATTTGTTAATAGATAAATTAACAATATTCACTCTCTTAACATTTGTAATTCTGCCGGAAATAGAAGATGCAATAAGTATCTATCGTAAAAAGACGCAAGAGGTCAAAGAAATTCAAAACCGACTAAATAACAATAATCAAAACATAATATGACATGCTGCCCATCTCCTGTTTCAGATTTCTTATAACCGTGTAAGAGACAACACTCTTACACGGTTATAACAGCTAAAAAGGTCGTCCTAATAACAGCTAAAAATAAAAACTGCGGTTGCCAACTCGCCTCCCTACTGTAAGTTAATTGTACTATCCCTATAATATAACCTAGCGCAAGCAATAAGTTGACAAAGTTTTATTGCAATCTGATGAACGGTGTAGCAGCGCATAAAATACGAACAAACGTTCTTTTTATATATTATATTAATAAATCCTATTTGTGGTCCTTCCCCAGTCGAGCGTTCGTTCTGCAACCATAATATAGCTGCAGCATGGCTCTACCACGTAGAAAACGAAAAAACCAACTTCGCTTCGCTTAATAGATTTTTTGAATTTTATATAAATAAATAAAAAGGGTCTCCAGCTGTCATCACTTACCATACGAAACTTAGCATTGGGTATTCTGTGTGAACGTGGTCCTTACGTGTTCCAGACGACCCATTCGTAGCCATAACTCTATCGTGGCTCTACAACGTATAACGCTGCCACTTTCAGAGACTTACAATGATCAGAAAATAAAAGCGATAGAGTTCGTCGGCAGAATAGACTTGACTCTACGTAAAATGTAATTTGAAATAGAATGAGTATGGTAAAGGTAAATGTATTTTAATATCTAACATCTGGCTCACACTAGAGTGTGATACCGCTCACCCATCGAAGGTCATTGGATATTTCTGGTATTTCTCATAATCGTATACTGAACAAAATGGGATGGTGAATTATGCCTGAACCCCGTGTGGTTAAAGTTAAACTTATTTAATACAAATTAATACGTTAGCTTAAACTGGATAGTAAACATTTCCCAGAACTCCGCAACTATTTCAATAATAGACTTACGAGTCAAAACTTTGAACTATAAATCTAAATTCTTTGGTCAACCCAAAGGTCTTAACCTAACGAAATAGCATTTATATAATGGGATTATCGTGATAAAGGGCCCTATTACAAGGTTTACGAATATTAAACTGTCTTTTCTAATAGCTTCCAGTGAGATTTATACGAAGGCTTAAATTAGAATATGTTACAATTCATATTTTTTAAGTTATAAATTATATCTAATATATAAAAAATAATTTTTGTTTGTTCGTTTTTTATGCGATGAGATTGCGGTAAAACTTTGTCAATATATTGCACGCACTTCCGCGAAGATTATAGGCATAGTACAATTAACTTACAGAGGTGGCGCGGCTATCGTACCGACAAATTTATTCGAAAGTTATATATTATTCAACTTCAATGAATGTATTATCATTCCCAATTAAACAACATAATCCTTCCAAATTTGAAACGATATTTCCGCAATTATTTCTTCTGCGGCCGCAATGCGCCGGGTACCAGCTAGTTTTAATTTTAAATACTATATAAAATGGTAGTTTTTTAGTCCTTTTGCCTTAGTATTCAGTAGGTACAACTAGTGAAAACTTAGATCGATAAGTATTTTAACGTTTAAAGCTCTTACTGTAGTACGGTTTTATACTCATATAAATGTATTTAAGTGCATCTTCATTTAAGATGTAATTTTTAACCCAATAAATGAAACTAGTTTTTAGTTATTAGCAGACTCCAAAAAATAGAAGGTTTTTAATTTGACCGTATGTTTTTTTTTTGTAAATAATAACATATAAATTTAAAAAAAATTTGATCGCCTCGATATGGAAAAATAGGGATGAAGGTTTTGATGTAAGTATTTAGACGACATTCTTGTTGTTACTTTGGGCTTGTGGCATTACATAGTCCACTCAAAGGGCTTAAAAAAATTATAATAATTTTCTGGCGTCAGTCCTTCCATCCTATTACGATATGAGTGTCTTCAAAACAAGAGAGAATAGGCTATTGTTGTGCAAAGACAATGCGGCTTACCATCTAGGGTTCTAGGGTAATTTTTTTTAACTGTAGCGTTAAATGAATAATTCCACATGTTGGTAAGGGGCTATTGAAATCCATGGACATATGCAGCCAACTTTAAACAAAGAAGACTACAAATTGTCACCTCTGAGGACTAAGATGGAATACCTTACAGCCTGTAAGTATACTGGCTCTCTATACTCTTCAGACCGCAACACACAGCTGTGTACTGATCCAGACAGATTCCTAGATATAAAAGAGTCCTACCACCAAGAGAATCACCATAAAAAAGTAGAAGCCTTATTTACTCGTACTTTCAAAAACAGCAATAACGGTACCTATATCATGATTTACTCGTATATATTTGAACTTAAGTTTAAAATTTGGCTACTCTTTGAAAAATAACGCTGTAAATGTAAAGCAAATATTAATACCGTTTTTCCTTCTCATCTTTTAGCAGCATTACAGAAAACAATACCCTACTTCAATGCATGGGTGTCGTAAGGGGCTACTGTAAGAAATTTCAGAAATACTTCATTGCCGCGGTAGATGAAAAACACCCAGATCGGTTACGGGGCCTTGGTAAGGTTCAAGACATCAGGTAGTGCAATCGCCAATCCTATTGCTGAAGTGCTGCTGCTTCCAGCGTCCCCGTCACCTTGAAGACCCCCCTTTTTCGACAATCTGGGTGATGGTAGATACGGGTAAAAGGGGACTGTTTTGCAAGTTACTGACATTTTCTGTTAGTTTATATTAAATGATTTAAAAAAGCAAAAAATTAAGTTATCGTTTTTCGAGTACGTAATTATGGTGACTGCGCCATATTTTTACCCGTGTAATATGTCTCGATACGAAAAGTTTAGAATCTGCATCAGAAACAAAGCTATCTATATTTGTGGTTTTTATTATAGGTCTAACATGTAAACACTCTGCGTGGTAACGAAACTGGTTTTTAATCTTTCAAGATAATCTCATTAAAAACCACAATATATACAGGTTTCTCATACTATAAATACATAAGTATTTTATATTCGTTTGTCAATAAAACCAAATTCTATTGACAAACGAATATAAAAGATATTTGCAGGATGTATAGGATTCTTGTTGTCTTTGTCTTGTTTAATACCTTTATGTTTATTTTTAAGTTATTTAGTTATTAGTTTTAAGTAGTATATAAGTATCATCTTCGAAAAGATTAAGTAAGAAAAGAGGACTGTTGCCAGAGCAACAAGGTAATAACTCAGTTCAGGCAGAGATGCAAAAGTATGTGGTTAGAAAAGAAATCATCCGAATAGAGTAATTATGAAACATTTTATAAATAATTTAACATTTATCGTGGCATTTAATAATTTTATTACGTTGTGATTGCTTATAAAAATACGAATTTAATTATCTCTATGTATAAATTATAGCGCAACATGTTTTAATCAGAATTTAAGAATTGTAAAAATCTTGCTTCAATCGTTCAGCATATAATTATTTATAATTTAACCTTATAACATTGGTAGTATCACGCATAAAACCTGATTCATACGCGTCTATACACGGTGAGAGACAGTTGTAATTCAGTGTGCGAAGGAAGTCGACAGTATATGTTTACTAATCGTAAACAACAAATAATGATTTTAATGACAAAATACTCACTAATACAGTTGGAAATTCAATCAGTTAATTCATTAAAGTAAATAAAAGTGATTTGTTTGTGTTGTGAATTTATGAAGATTTGTTTGCAACCAAAGAATTTTGTAAGTTATTTTTTCTTATAATAAGCCAGTGCTTGACTACAATCCCACTTGGTGGCATGTTGTAATGAGTCCCTAGATAGTTATACGCACTGTCTTAGCGTAACAAAAGCCTATTCACTCTCGCCTTAAAGACACCGATTACAAATAAGTCGAAAAGTCTTTTATACTCTTTTTATAAAAGTAAGGGTGACAAACGAGCATAGTGTTGGTAGGCGGCTGCTGTGGGCCATAGACTAAGAATCGAAATGCAGATGCCTTGCACCGCTGAGGATAAAGTTGGAATGCATCGTTATTAATAAAAATGTCTTCGGTTCTCGCCACTCACCATACGAGACACTGCACATTTATTCTGTGCGAGCATGATCCCTTCCCGAATCCGAATCCGAAACCGATCCATTAGTGCTGCAATCATAAAATGATCCAGTGTGTCTACCACGTATAAACCTTTAAGAGAGTTCATGACCTCGTCTTGTCCCGTGGATGTCTTAACAGTCAACAAGGTAATTACTAAAAAAATATGACATACGGTGGTTTGGACGCGTAGAAAGAATAAATGATAAAAGAGTGGCAAAACAAATTTATGCTACAGAAGTAGAGTAGAGTCGGCAATGGACAGCCTAGATGAAAGTTATTCGACCAAATTTGCGATATATTGAAGATAGACCAAATTAGGAGTACCCTTAACCAAGAAGTATGCGCAGATATACGGATGTGAAAGAATCGAACCAAATGTAAGTCCTAGTCTCTGCCTATCCCTCTGGGTGACAGACAGGCGTGAAACTTGATGTATGTAAAACCATCTCGTATTTGTAAAATACTCAAACCAGCGACGAAGAACACTATCAAAATAGCGAATTGTCTATGATAGGTCGCTAAACAGTCTATCAAGGCTTTTTACTGCTACATGCTTACTGAGGAATTTTAAAAACAACATTATTTACAAATAATAAGATAAAAATATCAAGGCAAATGCGAGGTAGGTACCTACTTTTTTAATAATACACACGCGGCGAGTTCGTTCGAGAAACTGGTCTAAGCAATTATTTTGTTTCTAGTGTGTGTGACAAAACGAATGCGATTTTTGTATCATTTTGATAAAATTACGGTGTCTTTTTTTATAAAATAAGGGTAACAAACGAGCATGCAGTCCACTTGATGTTAAGTGGATGCTGTGGCCGTTAGACATCTACACCTAAAATGCAAATACTCGTACGTGGGCGGCGGCAGTCACATACCATCAGATGAGCTGCATGTTCTTTTGCCCCCTCTTATATAAGAAAAGGGCAACATCTTTCTTCTTCTTTTTAACCGACTTCAAAAAAAGAGGAGGTACTCAATGCTACTGTAACTTTTTGTTACCTCAGAACTTTTTTCTAGGTGAACCGATTTTGATTATTCTTTTTATTTCTTTTTATTTGAAAGCTGGTGCTTCTCATGCGGTCCCATTTGAGTTATACTTAATAATGCGTATTTTCTTCGACTACATTGACTTCGACTACATTGATGATGTTCTCCTTTTATTTATATTGAAGTCGGTTGTACAAAATTTTTAATTTTACCACTTGTTTCTGGACCCGACAGGTGGCGCTGTGGTCGAGTTATTAATAATTGTTATATTTCACAGTAAAAAGATCCGGAGTGAATTTGGAGAAAAACTCATTGCGTCACCTACTTAAAAAGACAGACTTTTGCTGGGCCAGCTAGTGTTGTAAACACTGGGTCAATGTTTCTTTTTTTTATAGGATAAAGGTGACAAACGAGCACACAGTCCACCTGATGGTAAGTAGTTGCTGTGGCCCATAGACATCTACATCCATCCTCGACTACGACTCTAAATGCAGATGCGTTTTCACCCGTGAGGACTAAGATAGAATGCCTCGTTACCAGTAAAAGGGGTATCCGGTTCTTCACACTCACTATACGAAACACAGCAGCATTAAGCTGCTATTTTACGCTGGTATTCTGTGAGAGCGTGGTCCTTCCCCGGTCGAGCCGACCCATTCGTGCTACAACTATACTATGGCTCTACCGCGTATAATATACGTCAAACAGTGTAAGAATATCCACTACCCCATATCATCCCGTGGGTGTTGTAAGAGGCATCAAAGGAATATAAACCAGGAGATGGGCAGCAGCAACTAAAACTAAGAAACTCCGGTTGCCAACTCGCCTACCAAGCGTGGCAACTATGGTCAATAGCACCCTAGGAGGCAATCTATGGGTAGGCCTTTGATCAGCAGTCGACTTTTAATAGGCTATAACGGTAATAGTAATCTTATATTTTACAATATCCTTGATATAGTGGAAACAAAACATTTATCAACTTTTTTGTTTACCTGATTCCAGATTCGAGGAACAGCGAATTTAGAAACAAAGATGAAAACAAGAATTCAACTTGTGTTACCGGTTTGCGTAATGGTTGGTATTATGTTCTGGGCAACAGGATCAACAGGTTGGTCTAAATTATATGCAAGTAGAGTTTGTACTTGGCCCAACATAGTTTGAACGACTGTCTGTCTAAGGCTCGATTAGTGCAAAGCTTAATAGCTCTAGGTCAAAATGCAAAAAAGCAGCTTTTTTACAACTCTAAATGCTGATTTACGAAATGGAAAACATAATGGAAAAACCAGCGTCAGGTCCTTAACCGCTCTCAAAGCCTCCTAGAAATAAGAAAAGCAGGCGGATCCTGAATTTCAGCAGGCTGATCTTATCTTTTTTCATTTAGTCTAGCTTTAGATGATGTATTATAAAAAAGCAGAAAATATTTAATACGCCCGATTTCTTTGATTTCTTTTTCTATTCCAGAAACCTTTTTTTGTTTTATTTTAATACACATTCCATTTAAAAAAGTTAACTATTCGTTTTAAAGATAAATAAAATTAAATGAGTGCGACAAGAGAGGTCCACACTACAAACTTCCCGGTAGGAAGCGATGAGAATAAGAAATCTAAGAAATAAAATAGGAAAATAATATACCTAAAAATTTTTAACATAATAAAATGCTAAAAACCTGTGACCATTTAGGATCTAATAAATTTACCTCAAAAAATGTAAAGTGAACTAAAAGCCTGCATATGCTTCATTGCGTGTTAGTGGACTTCACATAATTAATATAATTAATTTCTTATAGGTACCTGCAGGTTTCCTCACGATGTTTTCCTTTACCGCGTTGTAAATCTGCACTTAAAATTGCAATCAACAATATCATTTTTTTTATTTATATCTCACTTAAACCAGATACATTGTGTCTATAAATAATTTTTAGTATCATACAATAATTTTCTTACCACGTTAATAAAAGTGGAATCGAACCCGGGTTACTCGCGTACAGCGAGCGCTTAGCCATTGAGCTACCACGGCTCAAATTAATCTATTAAACTTAAAATCAATTGTGAAAATGTTAGTTTAGTAATTCTTCAGATAAGTATTAAAAAAAAAAAACTGCTGGATCTACTTTGATAAAAACTTCATCAGGTTCTTATTACTCAAATATGTATTGAATGAAACCTGTCCGATGTCGACATCATTATTTGTTTATTTTTTATATAGAACGAACGAGCCGCCTCCGCTTCCCATGGTTGATTTCTAGAACTCAAACACACACAAAAAATGTCATCAAAATCGGTCCAGCCATTTTCGAGTTTTGCGAGATTAACGGACAGCAATTGATATTTATATATAGAGAAGATAAGCGTGACAAACTTATACATACTCGTAGTAATATTTCACCTGATTTAAGTGGATGCTGTGGCTCAAACACATTTACATCTATCCTCAGAAACAAAATGCAGATGCGAAGTTACCTCTTGGGACTAAAATAGAATGCCTGGTTTTCAGTAAAATGAGTCTCCGGTTCACTAGACTCACCATACGTAAAATAGCAGGATTAAACTGCTATTTTACGCTGGTTTTCTGTGGAAGCGTGGTTCTTACTCGATCGAGCCGACTCATTAGTGCTACCACGCATAATAATTAATTGTAAAAATTTGCCAGGAACGTATATAGTTACATGCACCGCACCTACATACATCCATACAGACGTCCCACTAAATACTTGTCTTGAAATGTTTCCCACGTTGTCATAATTTGGACTTAGGAAAATCGAATCCATTCTTACTTATTTATTTCTACTGGGAAGTTAACAACTCTAAGCTTTTGGAAACTTGTTGAATTAATAATATGTTTTATAAACACTTATTTCAAGCATTCTTTGTACTATAGAACGGATCGTTAAAAAAACTGTCGTTACCGTTACAGCCTAATAAAGTCCACTGCTGAACATAGGGCTCCAACATATTATGCCTCATAGGGGGGATATTTGCCATAGTTGCCACGCTTGGCAAGCGGGTTGGCAACCGTAATTCTTTATTTTTAGTCGTTATTAGTAAGACGCTGCTGCCCATCTTCTGATTTGTTTCCCTCTGTCGCCTCTTACGACACCCACGGGATGATATGGGGTAGTCTATATTCTTACACCGTCACTACTCGGTACTAAACTACACGTTTACTTAATATAGAAATTGGGTTTTGGTATGTATCAAATGTAATATTCTGCACGAAATAGAAGCAGTGTTACTGTAAGCTCCTGTCATAATGACGCTCTTTGAAATTCATAACATATGAAAGGATCAGCCGGTTAAAGTTTGTGCCAAAAACTTTGAGAGTATCTGAACACTGGGAACGGCTACATCGATCGACTTAACACGTACACAAGTGTGGAAAGTTTTATGAGTGCATGATATTACATACCGTGTGGAAATTTACGCTACTGTAACAACTTAACTCTTCGTCCCACCTACACTTAAAAACTACTTTTACATAAAATAAAAAGTTAAACATAGTTTTAAAGGATTTTTAATACAAAACACTTAGGCCCGTATTAATAAACGTTACTCAGCTGAGTGACGCACTGATGAATAAACGAAACTCGACTCTCAAGTGTGTGTACTTGAGATGTTAAAATCTGAGTGCGGACAGTTCGTGACTTAAGATCGTGATTTTAAGAGAAATTAATTATTACGACGAAATTGAGTACAATGACGATATTTTACGGCCTTCGCGATACCGTTTACCAAAAATTTATATAAGGGATGTCTCCGATTCTTTTAAGTTACGAAGTGATCATTTTAAAAACCGATACAGATTGGGTCAAGAATCAGTAATACGAGTATATATTATAACATTATTAAAGACTCATTGGTGAAATACAGTAACAGAGGTCTTCCAATTTCACCAGAAATAGCCGTCCTATTAACTTTAAGGTTTTTTGCCACAGCATCATTTCAGTTATGTACATATTGTATATTTATTTAAGTAGGTATAATTTATTTCATTATTTAAATTATTATAATGTATTAAATTTCAAAGTAGGTAATTAGGGCATCCACGATTTGTACGATTTGTAAGATAAAATAAATGTCATGACTAGGTACATGCTACTGTAACTTTTGTTACCTCAGAACTTTTTCTAGGTGAACCGATTTTGATTATTCTTTTTATTTCTTTTTATTTGAAAGCTGGTGCTTCTCATGCGGTCCCATTTGAGTTATACTTAATAATGCGTATTTTCTTCGACTACATTGACTTCGACTACATTGATGATGTTCTCCTTTTATTTATATTGAAGTCGGTTGTACAAAATTTTTAATTTTACCACTTGTTTCTGGACCCGACAGGTGGCGCTGTGGTCGAGTTATTAATAATTGTTATATTTCACAGTAAAAAGATCCGGAGTGAATTTGGAGAAAAACTCATTGCGTCACCTACTTAAAAAGACAGACTTTTGCTGGGCCAGCTAGTGTTGTAAACACTGGGTCTGTTCTTTTTTATAGGATAAAGGTGACAAACGAGCACACAGTCCACCTGATGGTAAGTAGTTGCTGTGGCCCATAGACATCTACATCCATCCTCGACTACGACTCTAAATGCAGATGCGTTTTCACCCGTGAGGACTAAGATAGAATGCCTCGTTACCAGTAAAAGGGTATCCGGTTCTTCACACTCACTATACGAAACACAGCAGCATTAAGCTGCTATTACGCTGGTATTCTGTGAGAGTGGTCCTTCCCCGGTCGAGCCGACCCATTCGTGCTACAACTATACTATGGCTCTACCGCGTATAATATACGTCAAACAGTGTAAGAATATCCACTACCCCATATCATCCCGTGGGTGTTATAAGAGCATCAAAGGAATATAAACCAGGAGATGGGCAGCAACTAAAACTAAGAAACTCCGGTTGCCAACTCGCCTACCAAGCGTGGCAACTATGGTCAATAGCACCCTAGGAGGCAATCTATGGGTAGGCCTTTGATCAGCAGTCGACTTTTAATAGGCTATAACGGTAATAGTAATCTTATATTTTACAATATCCTTGATATAGTGGAAACAAAACATTTATCAACTTTTTTGTTTACCTGATTCCAGATTCGAGGAACAGCGAATTTAGAAACAAAGATGAAAACAAGAATTCAACTTGTGTTACCGGTTTGCGTAATGGTTGGTATTATGTTCTGGGCAACAGGATCAACAGGTTGGTCTAAATTATATGCAAGTAGAGTTTGTACTTGGCCCAACATAGTTTGAACGACTGTCTGTCTAAGGCTCGATTAGTGCAAAGCTTAATAGCTCTAGGTCAAAATGCAAAAAAGCAGCTTTTTTACAACTCTAAATGCTGATTTACGAAATGGAAAACATAATGGAAAAACCAGCGTCAGGTCCTTAACCGCTCTCAAAGCCTCCTAGAAATAAGAAAAGCAGGCGGATCCTGAATTTCAGCAGGCTGATCTTATCTTTTTTCATTTAGTCTAGCTTTAGATGATGTATTATAAAAAAGCAGAAAATATTTAATACGCCCGATTTCTTTGATTTCTTTTTCTATTCCAGAAACCTTTTTTTGTTTTATTTTAATACACATTCCATTTAAAAAAGTTAACTATTCGTTTTAAAGATAAATAAAATTAAATGAGTGCGACAGGAGAGGTCCACACTACAAACTTCCCGGTAGGAAGCGATGAGAATAAGAAATCTAAGAAATAAAATAGGAAAATAATATACCTAAAAATTTTTAACATAATAAAATGCTAAAAACCTGTGACCATTTAGGATCTAATAAATTTACCTCAAAAATTTAAAGTGAACTAAAAGCCTGCATATGCTTCATTGCGTGTTAGTGGACTTCACATAATTAATATAATTAATTTCTTATAGGTACCTGCAGGTTTCCTCACGATGTTTTCCTTTACCGCGTTGTAAATCTGCATAAAATTGCAATCAACAATATCATTTTTATTTATATCTCACTTAAACCAGATACATTGTGTCTATAAATAATTTTAGTATCATACAATAATTTTCTTACCACGTTAATAAAAGTGGAATCGAACCGGGTTACTCGCGTACAGCGAGCGCTTAGCCATTGAGCTACCACGGCTCAAATTAATCTATTAAACTTAAAATCAATTGTGAAAATGTTAGTTTAGTAATTCTTCAGATAAGTATTAAAAAAAAAAAACTGCTGGATCTACTTTGATAAAAACTTCATCAGGTTCTTATTACTCAAATATGTATTGAATGAAACCTGTCCGATGTCGACATCATTATTTGTTTATTTTTTATATAGAACGAACGAGCCGCCTCCGCTTCCCATGGTTGATTTCTAGAACTCAAACACACACAAAAAATGTCATCAAAATCGGTCCAGCCATTTTCGAGTTTTTGCGAGATTAACGGACAGCAATTGATATTTATATATAGAGAAGATAAGCGTGACAAACTTATACATACTCGTAGTAATATTTCACCTGATTTAAGTGGATGCTGTGGCTCAAACACATTTACATCTATCCTCAGAAACAAAATGCAGATGCGAAGTTACCTCTTGGGACTAAAATAGAATGCCTGGTTTTCAGTAAAATGAGTCTCCGGTTCACTAGACTCACCATACGTAAAATAGCAGGATTAAACTGCTATTTTACGCTGGTTTTCTGTGGAAGCGTGGTTCTTACTCGATCGAGCCGACTCATTAGTGCTACCACGCATAATAATTAATTGTAAAAATTTGCCAGGAACGTATATAGTTACATGCACCGCACCTACATACATCCATACAGACGTCCCACTAAATACTTGTCTTGAAATGTTTCCCACGTTGTCATAATTTGGACTTAGGAAAATCGAATCCATTCTTACTTATTTATTTCTACTGGGAAGTTAACAACTCTAAGCTTTTGGAAACTTGTTGAATTAATAATATGTTTTATAAACACTTATTTCAAGCATTCTTTGTACTATAGAACGGATCGTTAAAAAAACTGTCGTTACCGTTACAGCCTAATAAAGTCCACTGCTGAACATAGGGCTCCAACATATTATGCCTCATAGGGGGGATATTTGCCATAGTTGCCACGCTTGGCAAGCGGGTTGGCAACCGTAAGTCTTTATTTTTAGTCGTTATTAGTAAGACGCTGCCGCCCATCTTCTGATTTGTTTCCCTCTGTCACCTCTTACGACACCCACGGGATGATATGGGGTAGTGGATATTCTTACACCGTCACTACACGGTACTAAATAAACTACACGTTTACTTAATATAGAAATTGGGGTTTGGTATGTATCAAATGTAATATTCTGCACGAAATAGAAGCAGTGTTACTGTAAGCTCCTGTCATAATGACGCTCTTTGAAATTCATAACATATGAAAGGATCAGCCGGTTAAAGTTTGTGCCAAAAACTTTGAGAGTATCTGAACACTGGGAACAGCTACATCGATCGACTTAACACGTACACAAGTGTGGAAAGTTTTATGAGTGCATGATATTACATACCGTGTGGAAATTTACGCTACTGTAACAACTTAACTCTTCGTCCCACCTACACTTAAAAACTACTTTTATATAAAATAAAAGTTAAAGATAGTTTTAAAAAATATACAAAATTTGACCTGCTCAAAGTTCAAAAACTTTATTAAACATAGTTTGTATAAAAAGGGTTATTATAATATTAAGGAATTTATGGATGATAATAACCCCGGAATGAGTGTTCGCTACAAGCTATTTCTAATTTGTTTTGTGTGGTTAATTGTGTAACATACATGATTGTAAGCTGTTATTTAAAAAAAGTCCTGCTGGTTTCTTGCTGGTCCTTCCAGGACAGAGGTTTTTTTTCGAACCAGTGATAATTCAACAAAAGAGTGACTTTCAATAAGTATTATTTATAATCTATATTGAATAAAAAAGTTTCTGTTTCTGTTTCTAAAGGATTTTTTACACAAAATACTTAGGGTAACAGGGCTTAGCTGTTCACTATAGCCGATCAGCAATCACGATAGATATTTACACCTAATAGATATCGGTCGCAGTGGTACTAGTCAGGCCTGCGTAGCTGGTCGCACAAAAAAGGTGAAAAACGAGCACAAAGACTGACAAAGCAAGTTTATGCTGCAGAAGTGTGTGACAAAGTGGGCAAGGGATGTCCTATACAGACATTTTTCGACCAAATTGGCGGTATATTATAATAGATGGGCCAAGTTAAGAGTACCCTTAAACGACGAGCATGAATATATATAAGATAATTAAAAATTAAAAATTTTGTACAACCGACTTCAATATAAATTATAAAGAATAACTCAAAAACTATTGACTAATAGACCACATGAGAAGCACCAGCTTTCAAAAAAAACAAAGAATCACCGAAATCGATTCACCTTTTAAATCATTATTATATAAAGAACGTAAGGATATTGTGAGCCTCTCTGTTGAGCGAACTGTAGAAATGGCTTGTGTCGAGCTCGAGCACCTCATTGTTGTAAGTGTTTACAGACCCCATGTGCCACTTATGACTATTTTGAAAGAATTGTGGAAGAAGTTTTGCTCAAACTTAGTAAACAGAACAAGTCTGTTGTAATATGTGGAGACTTTAACATCAATCTCCTTGAAACTTCTTCCATTAGTATTAAGTTTAGCTCATTGTTTAAATCGTATAATCTTGTTAATTTATTCTTAGAAACAACACGTATTGCTGGGCCTAGTGCAACCTGTATAGATAATATTTTACAGATATTAAGCCCTTGCATAAATCAATTATTCAAAATTTAAGTTCAGATCACTGTGGACAGTTGGTATCATTGCCTTACATACAAAAAACAGAAAATAAGGAAGTTGTGTTTGTTCCAATAAATGACCATCGCTTGGAGAGGTTTAAGTAATATAATAAAGACTTCCATCACTTTCATTTAAAATAGTGCTAATTATTTGTATAGTATGTTATTTAAAATTATAACTTGTGAATTTAGTAGAATATTTACTTCTAAAACTTTCTCTTTGAACAGTCGCAAATCATTTAATGAATGGGCGACAGTAGGAATTATAAAAAGTAGGCGAAAGTTATGAGCTTTATAATGAAAGATCATATAATACTAGTGTTATATTTAGAGATTATGTAAAAACATATTCTAAAATATTTAAAAAGTGTGCTACACAGCTAAGGCTACATTTAAGTAACAAAATTAAATGCATCCAACAAAATTAAAATGACCTGGAGAATAATAAATAGTGAAACGGGCAAGGTCAAACCGCGCAACTCAGTTTTCAATTGAATATTAACAACAGTTTAACTCGATCTGATGAAGAAGTTGCTATGGCTTTTGAGAAACATTTTACTGATGTTCCTTTTTGACAACAAAATCATTAAATTCTTCTCTACTGTCGCCGAATCATTGCTTAAACAAAATGTAAAGGCTTTTCAAATACTTTTAAATTCCATAGAGTTGCCAAAAGATATCGTTAAATATTTTAAAACAATTGATGTTAAAAAACGGCAGACTTATGGGGATTTCCGTTAAAGTTATTTTATCTATAATAGATATAATAGCACCTTATCTAGCCACTATATTTAATACAAGCGTCGAATCTGGTGTGTTTCCTGATTTAATGAAACATAGTAAAGTCATACCTTTATTTAAATCTGGTAGTACATTAGACCCCGCCAACTTTAGACCGATTTCTGTACTACCAACATTTAGTAAAATTTTGAAAAAATAATTTTAGATCAGATCTTAAGTTTCTTTAATATTAATAAATTGCTACATAAAAATCAATTCAGTTTTACAAGGGTCGCTCGACAACTGACGCTGGAGTTGAGCTTATTAAACATATTTTTGTGCAGGAGAATTCGGAGGATGCTTTGGGTATATTTTGTGACCTTTCAGGCCTTCGACTGTGTTCACCATGAGACATTAATCAGGAAGCTACAGTACTATGGTGTCAAGAACACAGCGCTTAAACTTATTATTTCATATTTAAGTAATAGAATGCAGAAATTTATTATCAATGGTAAAGTTCTTCCGGGTCACCTGTACTAATGGGTGTCCCTCAGGGCTCGATTCTCGGCCCATTCCTATTTCATATATTATATGACTTACCTTCCCTTGTAGGGGATAATCATGATATAGTATTATTTGCTGATGATACTTCCTTGATTTTTAAACTTAAACGTCAATCATTTAAATGTGACGAAGTGAATAATGCTATATCAAAATTAGTGCATTGGTTTAACGTTAATAATCTACATTTAAACGGAAATAAAACTAAATGTATTAAATTTACAACAACTAATGTTAAAATCTGGGTATAATGTGTTTTAAATGGGGAAGAACTGAGCCCTGTTGAATCCACTGTTTTTCTTGGCATCACTCTCGACGCAAAGCTTCAGTGGGGCCCCCATATATCCAAACTAGCAAGCAGACTAAGTTCTGCAGCCTATGCTGTAAAAAAGATTAGAGGTCTCACTAGTGTCGAGACAGCTAGATTAGTTTATTTCAGTTATTTCCATAGCATAATGTCTTATGGGATTTTGCTATGGGGAAATGCAACTGATTCAGAAACTATTTTTGTTTTACAGAAGAGCCATTAGAGCTATTTACAACCTAAAACCGAGAGAGTCTCTTAGAGATAAATTTAGAAATAAATATATTAACGGCCTCTCAGTATATTTACGAAAATTTAATGTATGTTCACAAAAACAAAGGTAGTTTTAGTAAAAAAGTGATATACATTCTGTAAACACTAGGAACAAACACAAGCTAGTGATACCAGTTTCGACTCCACAGAGTCAGTAATTCATTCTTGGGGCAATGTATACGCTATTACAACAAGGTCCCGGAAAGTGTACAGGCTCTCTCTATTACCAAGTTTAAATGTTTTGTTAGCTGAAATTGTATAAAAAGGGTTATTATAGTATAAATGAATATATGATTGATAATAACCCCTGGGAAAGGTGGTCGCTACCAAGCAGTTTCTAAAATAAATTTTGTACTTAAATAGTTTGTACAACCATTAATGTAAAACTTACTTTAAAAACAAGTCCGCTGGGTTTCTTGCTGGTTCTTCCCAGGACAGAGGTTTTTCGAACCAGTGGTAAAGTAAAAATGACTTTCAATAAGAATTACACATGTAATCTATATTGAATAAAAATTATTCTATTCTATTCTATTATATTCTAAGCTTCGGTCTATGTGACGTAATCGTTCACGAGATCAAGCCCTCAAATCACAGAACAGTATTCTTAAGTACAGCATTTAGAGATACCGTTTTATGTGTTTATTAATTAGCAACGATCTTGAGATGTTGATATCGTAATGAGGGTGTATCAAATGATTACGCACTTGAGTTCGTTGTTGAGCAACGTTTATTAATACGGGGCATAGGGTAACAGGGCTTAGCTGTTCACTATAGCCGATCAGCAATCACAATAGATATTTACACCTAATAGATACCAGTCGCAGTGGTACTAGTCAGACCTGCGTAGCTGGTCGCACAAAAAAGGTGAAAAACGAGCACATAGACTGACAAAGCAAGTTTATGCTGCAGAAGTGTGTGACAAAGTGGGCAAGGAATGTCCTATACAGACATTTTTCGACCAAATTGGCGGTATATTATAATAGATGGGCCAAGTTAAGAGTAGGTACCCTTAAACGACAAGCATGAATATGTATAAGATAATTTAAAATAAAAATTTTGTACAACCGACTTCAATATAAATTATAAAGAATAACTCAAAACTATTGACTTATAGACCACATGAGAAGCACCAGCTTTCAAAAAAAAAACAAAGAATCACTGAAATCGATTCACCCAGAAAAAGTTATGAGATAACACACATAAAAAAGAACAAAAAAAAAAGAACATACAGTCGAACCATTTTGCTGGTTCAAATTTGTTTTTGTGGTAAAACCATGCTGCAGCTACATTTTGGTTGTAGCACGAATGGGTCGGCTCAACCACACTCACACAAAATATCAGTATAAAAAAGCAGCTTAATGCTGTCTGGTAATTATGATTCTTAATAGAGGATAGATGTAGGATGACTATGGACAACAACAAACAGTTACTATCAGGTGAACTGTGTGCTGGTTTGTGACCCTTATTCTATAACAAAAAAAAAACAGTTTACAAGTTTTCGTAACATTTACTTTTCATAACTGATCACTATACTAAAACTGTGTTTTAAGGTAAGCCATGTTTACGTTGGGTAACCGAATCATTATATTTATATAATATTCTTTCAGGAATATATATCAGTAATCTGTCAGAGGCGTGCTACCGATGCCTGTGTCACGTCGCCACAAAATGTGACACGTCGCACGGTTGCACTGCGGGCTACTGCGGACCTTATAACATATCTCGCGTGTACTGGATCGATGCCGGAAAAGTGACACTGCCGGATGATGATCCAGAAAGAAATCGGGGTGAGTAAAATGCCTAACATCACATAATATATTTTTTTTATACAATAAGGATGACAAACGAGCACACAGTCCACCTGATGGTAAGTGGATGCTGTGGCCCATAGACATCTACATTTATCCTCAAAATGCAGATGTGTTGTCACCCCTGAGGACTGAGATGGAATGCCTCGTTTCCAGTAAAAAGGTCTCCGGTTCTCTACACTCACCATACGAAACACAGCAGCGTTAAGCTGCTATTTTACGCTGGTATTCTGCGAGAGCATGTTCCCACCCCGGACGAGCCGACTCATTCGTCCTGCAACCACAATATGGCTGCAGCATGGCTCTACCACGTAAATAAAAATAAATTAAGCAAAGTAATGTTAAATTAAAATCCTCTAAAAAAATCATTATTAACTGGGTTATATGCATACGTTATTGTTTTGTGTAGGTATACATTGTTTGATTGCTTTTGTTATTATTTTTTAAATTATCTTGTAATTAATAACAGTAGCCTTTGATTTTTTTTTTGTAATTAATTGTATTTGTATTGTAGGTGATGGTGCTGATATTATATAGTTTTAAGAGCGTGCCTCTCTCGCAACTGTCCAACAAACTGATTGCAGTTTAGCGAGACAATTTCTGTGTTGTACCTAAATTTATTTGGATAAATAAATATAAATAAAAACAAGAGGTTAGATTTACGCAAAGTTAAATCTCGTAAATTACACATAAGAGTAGGTTGGCACTTTGACATATTAACACGCGCGCGTTTAATTTACAGGTTTGATGTGATGTAAAACTCTTGATATGCAACAAACATTAATGTTGGTTAGTGGATATTCTTCATCCCTTGGGTATCGTAAGAGGCGACAGAGGAAAACTTCTGTTGAATACAGAGATTACAGTGAAATAATAAAGCGGTTGCTAACCCGCTATCCAAGCGTTGCAATCAAGGCTATGGGAAAGGCCTATATTTAGCAGTAGAGTTTTGATAGGCGATGGTGAACATTAATGAACTTTTAATACAATTATGGCTAATAAACGACTGTATAATCTACGTAATTGTCAATTATTAGTGTTGGTAAATATATGGTGTGGCCCGTGAGGGCTACACGCGGTGGGGGATAATTAATATTGCGGAATTCCAGGTAGTATAGGCAGAATTTATTGTGTATTACACAATATATTCTGAGATTAAATCTCTTACGATAGCTCAGGCCCCTGGTAGAGGCTGCTTCAATTTAAACTGTTATATAAACGAAGGACCAGCGTAATTGCGTGTTCAGAGACTTTACCTGTATCACTTGCGAATCATTGAACATTGGTCGTCTGTGCTTCCCAGGCACAATCACCAGAATACTGCGGATAATTCTAGCGCGCGCTTATTACACACTAGCGATCCGCACCGGCTTGGTACAGTTAATTTCTGGATCTTGACAACAACGCCACCTACCGGGTCCAATTTTGAATCTAAACCATTCTCTAATCAACTTAATTACACACATAAAATTTCATCAAATCGGTCTAGCCGTTAGGGAAGAGTTCAGTTACATACACACGGACAGAAGAATTATATAATATATAATATGCATTTATTATACACATAAACCTTCCTCTTAAATTATTCTGTCTATTGATGAAAATTTCATCAAATCCGTTGCGCAGTTTAAAATATCTAAGCGTACAGACGGTGGGAAGAGACTTTGTTTTATACCATGTATAGAGAAGACACAGTCTAGCAGATCTGTAGGTTCATTGGTACATCATTTTATTAACACATGCATGGGATGCAAAAAGAGCAATGAATCCCATAGAACATAACGAGAAATCAGCAGCTCATCACCGATGCGCACAGACGTTCAAAACAAGCGAGCGTAATTTTCGTAAAGGCCGAGAGACGATTTGATACGACTTAGGGACCTTCAAGAAAAGAGCCTACTCCTTTTTAAAAGGCCGGCAACGCATATGCAATTCCTCTGGTTCCCCTGGTGTTGCAGTTGTTCATGGGCGGCGGTAGTCACTTAACATCAGGTGAACCGCATGCTCGTTTGCCCCCTCTCCTATAAAAAAAAAAAGAAAAAAAAAGACGGAAACATCCGACATCCTCCGATTCACAAGTTACATATTTATGGAGATTCCTCACACGCAATTCCCGCGGTGAATTTGAATAATTCACCTAATAGACAGAGCCATCGAGCCGACCCATTCGTGCTACAACTATACAATTAATACAGCTGCAGGCTCTACCATATGATAGAGGGAAATGGAGTGGATGGGCAGCCGCATGCAACGCATAATAAAAAAAATAAAAAAACTGCAGTTGCCAATCCGCTAGCCAAACGAGGCACGCTTGGCTAGCGGATTGTCAACGCACTATGGCAAATATCCCCCCTATGAGGATATCTATTGGGCAGGTCTATGTTCAGCAGTGGTCTTTTGATAAGGTGTAATAGTAATGGTATCTTGATTAATATAAAGTATTTTGAAAATGAATAATTGAGTATTACTTGTATGCGCATCAAGAAGTATCAATTCCGAGCGTCAAAACCGTGTCTAAAATATTATATTTTTATCCAACCTCGCCTTAATATGCGCTCGATATCGACGACGAATATAAAACAAAAGTTGTTATTAGAAAAACTAAAAGTAATAATATAATTTCCTATTAACTTCTGAAGCTGGTGCTAAAACAAAGTGTATAATGTGTGTATTTTTTTTATAGGATAAGAGTGACAAACGAGCACACAGTCCACATGATGGTAAGTGACTGCTGTGGCCCATAGACATCTATATCTATGTTCGATTACAAAAGAAAATGCAGATGCGTTGTCAGCCGTAAGTACTAAGATGGGATGCCTCGTTTCCAGTAAAAAGGGTCTCCGGTTCTCTATACTCACCATACGAAACACTGCAGCGTTAAGCTGCTATTGTACGGTGGTATTCTGTCAGAGCGTGGTCCTTCCCCGATCGAGCCGACCCATTCGTTCTACAACTATACTACTAATAGCTGCAAGATGGCTCTACCACGTTAGAATATAACGAAAGAAGGAGGTTTATAATTCTTCTGTATATTTTTTTGTGTGTTTTGTATGTTACGCGGTACCTTCATCAATTCTTTTTTTATTAAATAGGTTATTTCATATATAGGGAACAAAATGAACTGCATTTTGTTCCCGTAGGTGTCGTAAGAGGTGACCAGGAAAATCTTATGGATTACGACAGATGGCGGTATACGATCTCGATTACACCAGACATAAAATATCCAGATCGACGTCGAGCAGCGACGTTGAAGGTCATGTATGGTACTGCGATCGTCAATCCGCCAGCCAAGCGTGATGATTTAGACAAATCCCTACAGCAGGAGAGGTCCAAATCCTGCACATATAGAGAAGAAAAAGATTTATATTTTAATTTTTTTTATTGGCTGGTAATATAGTGGCGGTATAAAAATATCCACTAGGTACCCCATATCATCCCGTGGGTATCGTAAGAAGCGACAGAGGGAAACAAATCAGGAGATGGGCAGCAGCGTCTTCCTAATAACGACTAAAAACAAAAAACTGCCCTTGCCAACCCGCTTACCAAGCGTGGCAACTATGGCAAAATTCCCCCTATGAGATAATCTATGTGGGAGGTCAATGGACTTAATAGACTGTAACGGTATTCACTTGTAATAAATTAACTTCTTTTCTCAGCTTGGGAAGATTGCGCAAGGAGTTACCATTGCTCGAAAAGAATAATTGAAGGATACTTACAAAAATTTGGCAAGGTAAAACTTAGCATTTAGTTTAACTTACTTCTTGTATTTCTGTCTGTCTGTCTGTCTGTCGTTCCGGGTAGGTCCCTGGTACTGAAATTTATAGCACTTTCCGATTACATCCGCTATCCGGCTGAAATTTTCAGGGTAGCTCACAACTCGATAACAATGCATTCTAAATCTATTTTTATTCGCTTCGCTTTCGTGTATATCTTTTCGGATGGAATTTTAGTAATTAATTTTTAATTTAACTTCCCGATGAGCTAAAGACTTGAAATTTTGAACAAAGCTCGGAATCGGATGACATTGTCGGAATATGAAAAAAGTGGTATATTAAAATTTTAGTACAAAATTAAAAAAAAAAAACAATTGTTTGAAACCTAAATTACGGAGGAAGAGAACCCATCACCCCATTTTGCCCTGTGATCCACAGTAAGAAGTGACTATGGGACATGCCAGTAAAATTTTATGGCTTCCGATAGATGGCGTTATACCATAATTATGCATAATTAAACATAATAGACCGACAACGAGGAGCAGCGTCAAAGGTGCGAGGCATCTGGTACAGCCTTTATTAATCTGCCCGCCAAAGGTTAACTACTAACAAATCCTTCTTACAATGGAATATAAGCATGTCCAACTATGGGTTTCTATAGAATGATAAACAAAAATAAGTAAAATACTCAAATTGAAATACTTCTTCTCTATAAGTCTCTCCTGATTCACTGCGGGATATTGGCCCTTAAAAAACATGACATGACATCAGGACGTGCAACACCTTAGTCCTCCCGAGAACATGGGTAAAACAAAAGATATCTTTAAGGTTTTAAGAACATAGTCATTCACATTTTCAGGACTGCAACAACGACGGCATCACCGACTGCTTTGATTACATGATGGTCAACGGCAACGGTGGCTACGGCTGCTCCGCACCACTCAACCGCTCCACGAACGGCAGGCTCTGGCTGCGGAGATTCGAAGAGTGCAAGAATTCGTTGTAGAGCTAAAGAAACATCCTAAATTAAGTTTTCGACTTCATTACCTGTGACAGTTATTAAGAAATTTTAAATAAATAAAGATAAATAAGAAATTAACATTATCTCTTTTTTCAACCAACTTCAAAAAATTGATTGTATTTTTAATTTTTTTTTTGTGTTACCTCAGAACTTTTTTCTAGGTGAACTGATTTTGATGATTCTTTTTCTATTTGAAAGCTGGTGCTTCTCATGTGGTCTCGTATAAATATAAATTTACGGATTTTATCGCGTTTAATTTAACTTTTTAATTCCCGATTTGGTTGCTTTACAGCACCCTTGGTTACGGGGGTGACTGAGATGTATGAAGTCCCAATGTCATAGTTAGCCTGGCTACCTTCAGTTTTTGAATATTAATGTTTGGTCCGATCTACGCAGCTTATGAGCTTACAGTATCTTAAAGTCTTCAAAGATCAAGATTTGACCAGTAGTTTTTGAGTTATCCTTAATAATGCGTATTTAATTGACTTCGACTACATTGATGTTAATGATTCGATACATTTTTGTGTATATTGAAGTCGATTGTACAAAACTTTTAATTTTACCACTTGTTCGTAATCCAATACGTTTAAAAAAATTAAATAGTACTAGGTAAGTATAAGTAATGTTTTGTTTATTTTAATTTATCCATTCAGTCATTACAGCCTATCATAAGTCTACCGGTTAACATAGGCCTTCCCCGTCATATGCCTCTTTTCTTTTACAAAACTGAAGTGAATAACTAACTTACAACCCACCTCATTGTAAGTAGCTATTGCAGCCTATGGACACCTACAGCCAACTTTAAACAAAGAAAGCTACAGACGCGTTGTCACCTCTGAGGACATACAGACAGATACAGGCTCTCCAAGTCCCTTGAGACTGGAACTCAGCAGTGCAGGCACTGCTATTTATATTTGTATCCAGAAAAGGAGTCCTAAATTTAATAACATACAAGGGAATATTTTCCATCGTTGCCACTTTTGATTGCGGGTTCGCTTCTGCAGTTTTTAGGGTTCCACAGTTACACAACAAGGAACCCTTATAGTTTCGCTATGTCCGTCCGTCCGTCCGTCCATCCGCGCTTTTGCTGAGAGACCCTAGTTGCTACAAATCTGTAATTTGGCATAGTTATAGATATTAATCACGCCTAGAAAACTGTGAAATAAAATCGTAAAAAACATTTTTATTTTGGGTACTTCCCATACAAGTAAATGGAGGATATTTTTTTACCCGTCTATTCCATCATGTGGGGTATGGTCGGATAGGTCTTTCAAAAACATTGGGGGTGTGGAACAACATATTTTCGATTCAGGGGTCCGTTAGCGAAATATTTAGCTTTAAAGTGGTATTTTTCATTACAGTCATGTGCCCCCCCACCTAAACAGCTGTTTTTGGAAATATGAAAAATATGCAAAATAGTAGTATATATAATAAAGTTAATAGGAAAACTATCACAGCTAGTAGTTAACAAGTTAATGAGAAATAGTCGACCAACTTATAAAATGCACTTGGATTAGTAAAAATTTCGTTACAACTCCATATAGAATGACCTAAAAATAAACATTTTATATAGATAGGGTATTATTATCAAAATCGAAAAGTTTTTTTTAATATTTTTGAATATATTAATTCCCTATAAGGTGGATTTGAAAATAAGTCCTTCAGTTACGATCTCCCTACTTGGGCCCGTTTTTAGTCGTTAAGCGGTCAAACCGCGAACTCACTTATTATACTCATTATCAAGGAATCCCACGTATTGTGACGGGCAACTACGGAACGCTACCTCTACATAGTGCGTGGCCCGACACGCACTTGGCCAGTTTTTTTAAATTATTTTGAGTTATTGTTAGAAAAATGCTGCTCCTACTACACCCACAAAATGATATGGAGTAGTGAATTCTCTTACGCCGCCACTTCGCCATTATGTTTGTTTAGTTAAAAACTACCCCGCTAGGATACTTCCCCTATATCGTAGAGGCGTTTTACATACATAAATTTTACATGGACAAACATTTGTAGGCCAAAATAGAGCGGTCAAAATTGTCGTACTTGACAGCTATGGAAGGGCCGAAGTGGTATAGGTCTTATCCTTAGATTTCAAAGTACGTAATCTATCCGCAGGCAACAATGAAATTGTAAATTGTAATTTTAAGTACTGATTAACCACGAGCTAAATGACAGTAGCATCATGAGAAAACCTGACCCGAGAAAGAAGAGACGACGAGAAGGAAATATAGACAAGAAGAAATGGCAAATATTGAACACATGCGTAACCTATGTGGTCGTTCTGGGTTCCATTACCTTAGGTTCCACTACCTATTCAATATTGAGAGTTATAAGGTTGATTTTACTTTATTAGAAAAAAGAAAGAAAAAATAAATTTATTTAGTAACACATTATAGCAATTTGCTTACAACTATAGCATATTTTAAATTTGGTAAACGATACCAAACTCAGCTTAATAAACTTATCTATGGTAAAAACCAACCTTCAACCAAAAATAAGGTGAGTCGAAAGTTAATATAGTTTTGAAAATCCTGACTTTAAAAAAAATATATATTACGGTACGATACGTGGTAAAGCCATGCTGCAGCTATATTACTGGTATAGTTGTAGCACGAATGGGTCGGCTCGACCGGAGAAGGACCACGCTCTCACAGAATACCAGCGTAAAATAGCAGCTTAATGTTGCTGTGTTTCGTATAGTGAGTGTAGAGAACCGGAGACCAGTTTTACTGAAAACGAGGCATTCCATTTTAGTCCTCACGGGTGACAACGCATCTGCATTGTCATCGAGGATAGATGTAGATGTCTATGGGCCAACAACACACCACAAGCAACCACTTACCATTATTTTAACAGGTAGTGTCACCTACAGGGAAAAAATAATAATGTTTACCAAAATAAATCGATTACACAAAGTATAAAATCGATATAGGCTGTATGGTACATTTGTCCTTTGTCTATCAAGGTCTAAAAAAATATGAAAGTGTCTTTAAATTTTTAATAGCAATAAAACTTATAAAAGTTGAAAATCATTTTATTAACAAACTACGCGTACTTTTTTTTTTTTTTTTTGCGGATGGAAAATCATCTAATGACGCCTTTCGCTGTGGGTGGAGCGGAAGGGAGTGTCAGACTTTTACTGACTAAAAACCATCCGTGTTCCTTCAGTGCCCTTACGTTCCGGAGCCGCGGTATCTCTTTCGAACAGCCCGCAGCCCCGGCAGGCGTCGGCCCTTGCGGGCCCCTTCACGCTGCTGACAGCTCTTTGAGGCGCGCGTGGAACAAAACGCGCCGTCGACACGGCCTGTCGTCGTTAGACGGACGGACGGCGACTAAAACAAAAACTGCCCTTGCCAACCCGCTTGCCAAGCGTGGCAACTATGGCAAAATTCCCAAAAGTATTAGTAAAGTGGGAGGTCAATGGACTTTAATAGACTGTAACGGTATTGACTTGTAATAAATTAACTTCTTTTCTCAGCTTGGGAAGACTGCGCAAGGAGTTACCATTGCTCGAAAAGAATAATTGAAGGATACTTACAAAAATTTGGCAAGGTAAAACTTAGCATTTAGTTTAACTTACAACAAATATATAGTCTAAATAAACTGCGCAATTTGAGGCTAACGTCCCTTATTTTACCACGTCTTTATTAAGTTACTTTCTTGTTTTTCTGTCTGTCTGTCGTTCCGGGTGGGTCCTTGGTACTGAAATTTATAGCACTTTCCGATTACATCCGCTAACCGGCTGAAATTTTCAGGGTAGCTCACAACTCGATAACAATGCATTCTAAATCTATTTTTATTCGTTTCGCTTTCGTGTATATCTTTTCGGATGGAATTTTAGTAATTCATTTTAATTTTACTTCCTGATGAGCTAGTGACTTTAAATTTTGAACGAAGCTCGAATCGGATGACAATGTCGGAATATGAAAAAGTGGTATATTAAAGTTTTAGTACAAAATTAAAAAATAAACAATTGTTTGAAACCTAAAATTACGGAGTAAGAGAACCCATCACCCCATTTTGCCCTGTGATCCACAGTAAGAAGTGACTATGGATATGCCAGTAAAATTTTATGGCTTCCGATAGATGGCGTTATACCATAATTATATAATTAAACATAATATACTGACAACGAAGAGCAGCGTCAAAGGTATGCATCTGGTACAGGTTGCCAAGGTTAACTACTAACAACTCCTTCTTACAATGGAATATAAGCATGTCCAACTAAGGGTTTCTATAGAATGATAAACAAAATAAGTAAAATACTCAAATTGAAATACTTCTTGTCTATAAGTCTCCTGATTCACTGGGATATTGGCCCTTAAAACATGACATGACATCAGGACGTGCAACACCTTAGTCTTCCTGAGAACATGGGTAAAACAAGAGATATCTTTAAGGTTTTAAGAACATAGTCATTCACATTTTCATCGGCAACAACGACGGCATCACCGACTGCTTTGATTATGATGGTGAACGGCAACGGTGGCTACGGTTGCCCGCAGCACTCAACTGCTCCACGAACGGCAGGCTCTGGCTGCGGAGATTCGAAGAGTAGGAATTCGTTGTAGAGCTAAAGAAATCCTAATTTAAGTTTTCGACTTCATTACCTGTGACAGTTATTAAGAAATTTTAAATAAATAAAGATAAATAAGGAAATTAACATTATCTCTTTTTCAACCAACTTCAAAAATTGATTGTATTTTTAATTTTTTTTATGTGTGTTACCTCAGAACTTTTTCTAGGTTTAGGTCTTTTCTGGTGTTTCATGTGGTCTCGTATAAATATAAATTTACGGATTTTATCGCGTTTAATTTAACTTTTAATCCTGATTTGGTGCTTACAACCTTGGTTATGGGGGTGACTGAGATATGAAGTCCCAATGTCATAGTTAGCCATACCTCAGTTTTGAATATTAATGTTTGGTCCGATCTACGCAGCTTATGAGTTTACAGTATCTTAAAGTCTTCAAAGATCAAGATTTGACCAGTAGTTTTGAGTTATCCTTAATAATGCGTATTTAAATGACTTCGACTACATTGATGTTAATGATTCGATACATTTTTGTGTATATTGAAGTCGGTTGTACAATTTTTTTAATTTTACCACTTGTTCATAAACCAATACGTTTAAAAAAATTAAATAGTACTTGGTAAGTATAAGTAATGTTTTGTTTATTTTAATTTATCCATTCAGTCATTACAGCCTATCATAAGTCTACCGATTAACATAGGCCTTCCCGTCATATGCTCTTTCTTTACAAAACTGAAGTGAATAACTAACTTACAACCCACCTCATTGTAAGTAGCTATTGCAGCCTATGGACACCTACAGCCAACTTTAAACAAAGAAAGCTACAGACGCGTTGTCACCTCTGAGGACATACAGACAGATACAGGCTCTCCAAGTCCCTTGAGACTTGAACTCAGCAGTGTAGGCACTGCTATTTATATTTGTATCCAGAAAAGGAGTCCTAAATTTAATAACATATAAGGGAATATTTTCCATCGTTGCCACTTTTGATTGCGGGTTCGCTTCTGCAGTTTTTAGGGTTCCACAGTTACACAACAAGGAACCCTTATAGTTTCGCTATGTCCGTCCGTCCGTCCGTCCATCCGCGCTTTTGCTGAGAGACCCTAGTTGCTATAAATCTGTAATTTGGCATAGTTATAGATATTAATCACGCCTAGAAAACTGTGAAATAAAATCCTAAAAAACATTTTTATTTTGGGTACTTCCCATACAAGTAAATGGAGGATATTTTTACCCGTCTATTCCATCATGTGGGGTATGAAGTTGATAGTCAAAAACATTGGGGTGTGAACAACATCTTTCGATTCAGGTGTCCGTTTGCAAAATATTTAGCTATAAAGTGATCTTTTTGTTATAGTCATGTGTCCCTCTACCAACGAAACCCCTGTTTTTGGAAATATGAAAAATATGCACAACAGTAGTATGTATAATGAAGTTAAAATGAAAACTATCACAGCTAGTAGTTAACAAGTTAATGAGAAATAGTCGACCAACTTATAAAATGCACTTGGATTAGTAAAAATTTCGTTACAACTCCATATAGAATGACCTAAAAGTAGCTGCATTAATAACTTTGTAATGTTATTGTAAACTGTTAAAAATAAACATTTTATATAGATAGGGTATTATTATCAAAATCGAAAAGTTTTAAAATATTTTGAATACCACTCATAAGGTTGATTTGAAAATAAGTCCTTCAGTTACGATCTTCCTATTTGGCCCCATTTTCAGTCGTTATATGGTCAACCTGCGAACTCACTTATTATGCTCATTATCAAGGAAGCCCACATATTGCAGTTTTTTTTAATTATTTTGAGTTGTTATTAGAAAAATTCTGCACCTACTACACCCACGAAATGATATGAAGTAGTGGATCTCTTACGCCGCCACTTCGCCATTATGTTTGTTTAGTTAAAACTACCTCGCTAGATTTTCCTATATCGTAGAGGCGTTTTACATACATACATTTTAAATTAGAGGAAATAAATTGCCAAAATAGAGCGATCAAAATTGTCGTACTTGACAGCTATGAAGGGCCGAAGTGGTATAGGTCTTATCCTTAGATTTCAAAGTACGTAATCTATCCGCAGTCAACAATGAAATTGTAAATTGTAATTACTAATTAACCACGAACTAAACGACAGTAGCATCATGAGAAACCTGACCCGAGAAAAAGAGACGACGAGAAGGAAATATAGACAAGAAGAAATGGCAAATATTGAACACATAAAACCTATATGGTCGTTCCGGGTTCCATTACCTTAGGTTCCACTACCTATTCAATATTGAGAGTTATAAGGTTGTATTTACTTTATTAGAAAGAAAAAGAAAAAATAAATTTATTTAGTAACACGTTATAGCAATTTGCTTACAACTATAGCATATTTTAAATTTAAAACGATACCAAACTCAGCTTAATAAACTTATCTATGGTAAAACCAACCTTCAACCAAAAATAAGGTGAGTCGAAACTTAATATAGCTTTGAAAATCCAGTACACGCCTCATGAGCGTTTTATTAATATTGATGAAAAATAAATTGTTTTCCTGACTTTAAAAAATATATATATTACGGTACGATGTGGTAAAGGCATGCTGCACCTATATTACTGGTATAATGTAGCACGAATGGGTCGGCCTGACCGGAGAAGGACCACGCTCACACAGAATACCAGCGTAAAATAGCAGCTTAATGCTGCTGTGTTTGTATGGTGAGTGTAGAGAACCGGAGACCAGTTTTACTGAAAACGAGGCATTCCATCTTAGTCTCACGGGTGACAACGCATCTGCATTGTCATCGAGGAAAGATGTCTATACAGCAACCACTTACCATTATTTTAACACTACAGGGAAAAAATTAATAATATTTACCAAAATAAATCGATTACACAAAGTATAAAATCGATATAGGCTGTATGGTACATTTGTCCTTTGTCTATCAAGGTCTAAAAAAATATGAAAGCGTCTTTAAATTTTTAATAGCAATAAAACTTATAAAAGTTGAAAATTATTTTATTAACAAACTACGCGTACTAGGCTATTGATATGAAATAGGAACCAGTTGATGTATTAGGAGTTATCATGACCACATACAAAATCAACATCCGGACGTCCACGTAAAATTTTTTTCAAACCTTTTTTTTTTCAAAGTAGCAATATAAAATGATTTTTTAGAAAATATAAGATGGATTAATTAGTGTTTTCTTGATATACGGTTACCCATATTATCGTATAAATGCAATATGGTTATGATAGAGGCATTTTAAGAACACAAAATTGCTTGACCTTCACGTGTCGAGAGTAAAGCACTACCTAATAACGCTTCGCGTTATGAGGTGTACAATTACAACCAACGTTTTGGGTTATTTAATATAGGTACACTTTTTAAAATAGATGATGGAATAAAATCTCTGACAAAAAATTCAGGATCAGTTATATTCAGGAAGATTGTCAAGAATTTGTTACTCAAATTAATTCTCATATTTACGAACACTACACATTAAATAAAACTACTTTTGCACTGCTGCTTTACGGCAGAAATAGGTACGAATCCCCAATCCAGACGGATTTCTAGGCGGAGCGAGAACGAACCATTTTCTCATGGAGGAACGCCTACGCATAACCACCTCGCGGGGCAATGACGAGTTATTTATTTTATAGAATAAGGGTGACAAACGAGCACACAGTCCACCTGATGGTAAGTGGCTTCTGTGGTCTATAGACGCTTACATTTATCCTCCATTAAGAATTAAAACGCAGATGCGTTGTCACCCCTGAGGACTGAGATGGAAACCCTTTTTACTGGAAACGAGTTTTGAATTCGACTTTTAAAAAGGGTCTCCGGTTCTCTACATTCACCATACGAAACACAGCAGCATTAAGCTGCTATTTTACGCCGGTATTCTGTGAGAGTGTGGTCCCACCCGGTCGATCCGACCCATTCGTGCTACAACCGCAATATAGCTGCAGCGTGGCTCTACCATGTATATGTTATGTTGGCCTCGCACCGACAGAAACCAGTATGCCAGTCTGTTATGCATTACTTGAAGGCCTGTGCCCGGGAGTGTTTTATCTCTCAAATCTCTGCTTTTGAGAGGAGCTTCCTATTTCCTTCCTTTTTTAAATTGTTGATTATAAAGTTATGTAAAATTTTTTCATACGGGCAGCTGCAGAAGATACGGTTCTTGGAATGACTCAAAGACTTGGGGTACACAGACGCATGTTCCCATAATCTTTCAACAAACAAGAAAGCAATAGAAAAACCTTTAATATAATAGTAATAACAATGTTTCTCCAGAACTTCAGAATAAATTACGATCACGGAGGCCAGTATCAGCGGAGACTCGGATCCTATAGTACACAAGTCTGTACGCAAGCACCAATGTAGTACACTCTCTTCTCTCTGATAGTGCGATGGGAGGGGCACGGGGGTGAAACACCGCCAGAACAACCCAATAATTGATTTTGCTCCGTCCCGTGAATCCAACCCGTGTCCACAAGCTTAGCAGTCGCGTTTACGACCACTAGACCAACGAGGCAATTGAATCTTAACGATCTTAGAGAAAAAATAAAATGTCGATGCACTTCTGACACATAATATGTTACTAAGTTTTAATTGTTGACTTAAAAATATTTTTTACTAGGAACCGCTTTCCGGCTTTGCCTGAGTGGTATCTCTTAATGTCATTAATGTCTTATTTAAGATAAACATTAAGATCAAGTGTTGCTTTTTTGTCTGTGAAGTTTTGTCACAATCTGTTCAGTCATTCCGAAGATTATCCCGGACAGACAGACAAAGAAATAGTTTTAAAAAAATGATTATTCATGAGGCATGCAATGCTAATGGCATGCAAATAACCCCGTGAGCTCATTAAACGCTGTTATTTCGCTATTCAATTTTATTTTTATGTGGTTATGGTATTAAAAAAATATGTTTGTGTAGGAACAAAATTTTAATTTAAACTAAAATCTAGGTTAAGTATAAACGCTCTTTAATATGTTAACAGATATGCAGATTTTCACACCACGTGCCTTGTAACAAAGGGATTTTCACAAATCAGAATATTCGCCGAAATCCTCGGCTTCCTGGCTTACCTCAAATTGAACAATGCACCGTTTGTAGGTCCATTTCCATCCGAGTTATCACTATCCCGAATTATTAAAGAAGAATGATAATAAATTCAAGTTTTTATTAAAATGTTTTGTAATATTTATTAATCTTATTATTAGACGGTGAAGTGGCAGTGTCAGAATATCCACTACCCAATAGCGTTCTTCGGGTGTCGTAAGAGCGACAGACGGAAACAAGCCAGGATATATGCAGCAGCGTATTCAGCGTCAGGCTTGGCAACAATGGTAAATATGGAACTTCTGCAGGACTTCTACTTCAGCAATGCACTTTAATAGGCTGTAATGAATAAATGTATGAAATAATTATTCTAATGGCTAGTTAGCGCAGTGGCTGAGCGTTAAATTATGACAGGTCAGATTCAAATTCCACAGGGGACAAGTATTTGTATAGTCTATACATATAAAATGCTTTGTCCTGAATGACTGACTGACGGATCAACGCTCAGCCTAAACCGCTGATAGTAGAGACCTCAAACTTGGAGGGTGTGTTCTTTGTATGACGTAAGCATCCGATAAGAAAGGATTTTCCGAAATTCTACATCTAAGGGGGTGAAAGACGGGGGCAAAGTTTGTATGGGACAACGTGATTCCTTGGTCCAATCTACTTCAAATTTTGCATAAACATTCTTTAACAGAATTGATGGAAGACGTGTGTAAAAATATCTGTGTTTGATTTGTTTTGTATAATAATATAGTTTTCTTTTTGTTTTAATATAGATATTTAAGTAGGTAGTAGTTTGTCTTAGAAGTTTAATTTAGTGTGTATTGTTCTTCGCAATTTTCTTATATTTATAAATTTGTCTGTGTCTATTTTTAAAATGGGTGCAGAGTTGGTTAAGATCAATGGGAAATTAATAAACCTTACTATTGTACCAATAATGGGGGATGGCGCATGCTTTTTCTGTACGCTTTCTTATTTGTTGTACGGCACACAAGAACGCTCAATGGATATTCGTAAAGAAATTGTGCGTCATAACGAACAATTGGGATGAATTTGCTGTTATGTCTCATGACCGTCATGGCAACAATCATGGGACAAAAGAAGAGTATACATTAGATATGTTACAATACTCTACATATGGCGGTTTCTGCGAGTTAGTTGCAGCCGGTCAAATATACCCATTTGTATTTGAAGTGTATCGAAATGGCAACCTGTATGCCAAATTTGGTACAGAAGACCAACCCATCAAAAGGTTACGTTTTTCCCAAGATCTTTCTAATGGTCACTTTGATGCCGATGGAGATAATAAAACTGATGAGCGTCCAATAGCCAAAAAACGACGCATTGAAATGGCTGTATCTCCGACGTTTACTCAACCTTCACCAATTTCTAATGTTGTGCAAGACTTTCATTCGCCTACTTATACAATTATTGAATCTGAATGTGAATCAGGTTTAATTTCTTCTTTGTCCACGAATAATTGCATAGAATCTCCAACATTCACTATCCAAGACTCAGTCCAATATGAAATTAGTTTGACAAATAAGTCACAAAAAAAAGCGAAGAAACGCAGGGCTAGGTTTACCAATGTGGTCAAAAAATTGCAACTTAAGGAAACAAGAAAAAAATATACTCAAAATGAACCTTCTAATCATCGTAAACATGCAGCTAATTATCAGAAAAAACACCCTAAAGTTCACAGGCAGGCTGTCGTTATTTATCAGCGGGCACACCCTGAAGTACATAAGCAGGCTGCAAGTAAATATCGGCGCAAACACCTTGGAGTGTACAGAGTATCGCAGTTACGATATGAACGAAATCATGAAGGACAGCGAGTTGAAAGACGTCTACAACCTTCGAATCCTAAAGCCTTTTCTGAACTGAGTTATGATAGTAACATAGCGTACAATAGTGATAATACTGTTTTTTTTTTGGGACCGATGAACATTGTATGCAAGTGATGTAAAACTCTCAAGAACAAGGATGAATCTGTGAGAATGTGCTGCGATTCAGGAAAGGTCCAGATCGAACCTTTGCAAAAGCTTCCAGATCTTCTTTACTGTTTGATACAAAACCTCCACCCTGAGCATGATTACTTCATGGCTGGCATACATATGGCATATTATAATAGTTGTTTACAAATGACCTCATTTAGAGCTAAAAAGATAATACAGGATGGTTTTATGCCTACATTCAAAGTGCAGGGCCAGGTATATCATTTGGTTGGAAGTTTACTTCCGCCACCCCAGAATGAACTGTGGTTCATTCATAAAGGAAAAATATTTGGAGAGGTACGTTGTTTCATGTTTTCTACCGAATGGCAGAACTGGGGTCTGCCTCACATACACATATTGTTCGGATGTTTAACCGCATTTCACCTGACATGTTGGATAAACTTTTATGTGCTGAAATACGAAATCCAAATGAAGGTCCTATTTTATACGACATAATTAAAAACAATATGATACACGGTCCATGTGGGAACCTTAATAATAATTCTCCCTGCATGAAAGATAATAAATATAGGAAAAAATATCCCAGACAATTTTTGAGAGATACACAGACAGGTGACGATGGTTACCCACAGTACAGAAGACGATCTCCGGCTGACGGTGGTTCTACACTTAAATTTAAAGACATTGAAGTAGACAATAGGTGGGTGGTCCCCTATAATAAGGTTCTGTCACGGACATTTAAGGCACATATTAATGTAGAATTTTGCAATTCTGTTAAATCGATAAAGTACATTTGCAAGTTCATTAATAAGGGCCGTGATCAGGCGGCTTTCGTGCTAGAAAACAAAAAGGACGAAGTCAAATTATATGAGAGTCGGCATTATTTGAGTAGTCAGTTTGATTACTCTAATAATTTTGCAGTTTGGAGGATTTTAGGGTTTTCCATACATGAAAGGTTTCCCGCAGTCATACATTTAGCTGTCCACCAAAAACGACACTGTTAGCATTTTTTGATTTATGTCAAACAGATGACTTTGCTAAAGCCCTTCTATATGCGGAAGTGCCTTCATATTTTGTATGGCAAAAAAATAAATTTGTGACAAGGAAAAGAGGAAAACCGTAGATGGGTGGCCAGGAATAATGAAAGAACACGCTCCAGGTAGAGTGTACACGGTTCACCCGAATAACACAGATTGTTACCATCTTCGCTTCCTTCTGCACGAGGTTAGGGGTCCATCATCCTTCGAAGATTTGAAGACTGTCAATGGTGTCCTCCAACCAACTTTTCAATTAGCTTGCATGAAACTTGGCTTGCTAGAGGACGACAAACATTGGGATTCTGCCCTAGAGGAAGCAGCCTTATGCGAGTCTTACTAACTTAGCAACTTCTAATATATACAAACAAGGCACGGGTAAGATCCCCAATGTCTTGAATAGAGGTCGGCATGAGACCTCAGGGCCAACACCATGAATGGCACGAACACATTTTTTTTTTGTGGAATAAAAACTTTATTAATCTCAACACATTGATGCCTGTTTTGTATGTATGACTTAATCCAGTGATATGCTAAGCCTCTGATTCCGTTTTGATCACAGAACAAAATTACTCTCTACCAAGAGAAGAACGCTAACTTCATACTAAAACACGGAAACACGTGTTTATGAGTGTACACTAAAAGCGCTACGGTGGGTGCCCATTAAAACTTTTAACGGGAATTTCAAACCTTTGTATTCTGTAACTATTAACTTTTATTTAAAGATATTGAGTAATTTTGGCTCAAGCCTCACAAACCTATGGGGTAAATTCCATACATTTGAGAGGTTGCACCAAAATTACTCGAATATACTTTAGATTAGTATGTGAGATAAAATAAAACTATAAATAAGTATAGTTATGTAATTTTATTTTCTGGAAGACAGATTGTTTTATAAACTATGCATTATTATTGATGTTTTTTATTGCTTTTGCACATAATATTTCCACGCTTCTTACTGACACATGTTATTGTCAGAGTTATTCTTCACAGAACATTAACGTAAATTTAAATCAGCAAAATTCTCATGGTGAAAACTTAACTCAGTCCAAATACGTGATCTGAAACAGATACAATTCGAGTCAATATAGTAATAATCCCTACAAATAACGGTCAATAAATTCAAAATGTTTATAGACTTACCACAATATTGTCATAAGTTTTCTTTTCCTATTATAGGAAATCTGCAGAGTGATCAGATGATTTTGTGCTTTTTATTTGCAACACTTAACTTACTTTCGATGATGATCACACATCGTGCATAAAATTTTGAAATAATGAATTCATTTATAGTTAATATCTTATACAGAGAACATCTCACAAAAATCTTTACTGTATATTCACGACGATATTATGACTGTGTATTCGCCACAAACGAAAATAAAGTATTCTGAGCCCATAATAACTGAATTTAAGCAAAATCAATATTAAATATTAAAATCTTATGAAATAAATTTGAATAAATTTCAGAAAATATAAAACTTATGAAATAAATTTGAATAAATTTCAGAAAATATTTTCAATATAAAGACGTTGACAAACAAATGTCATTTTTTCTTCTGTTAATTCATGGCTTCTTTTGATAGAATTCTGCTAATATTTAATAATTTAATTTTAATCAATTAATAGGTAAATTAATTGTGCATATCTCAGAGTAATATGTATGTAATTATATTTTAAAGAGCAAACCAAAAAGTTTAACACAGCATTAACATTTTAGTTTCTTCCGATATAATATGAATTTTGTATCTAATTTTAAAATGGCAATCTAAAGAACATGAAGAAACAGCGATATTTTTTCTCGCTTTACTTTTACAAGCCCACATAAACATTGACAAAATCATGATTGTGCAGATTTTTCAGCTTTCATACAAAGTTGCATCACCTGGTTTTGATCTAATTTGAATAAATGCTGATCGTGTGATGAAGTCAAAAGCTTTTGACTTGTCAAAAGATAGCCGTAGTAAATAGTCTGTCATTAATATTTTGTAAAATATTTTTATTAAATTAAAGCGGCCAGTGTCGTGGTTTTGATTTTTGAAATCCATACTGAGTTGGATTTATTCTGTTAAACTTATTTAGGAAAACCATGACCTTTTTGCATGACTTTTCAAAAATTTGATAATATAGATACCAATATCACTGGATGGTAATTTTCCATTAGTGTTTTTCTTCTTTTATATAAGGGTTTTACAATAGACACTTTTAATTTTTCTGGAAAGGTGCAAGATTCTATTGATAAATTAACCAAATAGTACCTTACTAATTTAATTTTGCACGCTTTGATAACATTTGTACATATGCCATCATAACCTTCTGAATTTATTATTTAATGTCATTATAATTTTACTTATATCATATTCACTAACAGTGTTAAATAAATTGAATTTTGAAGTCTATTTTTGTATTGCTGCATATATTAGGAGTACCCTTAACCGACGAGCGTGTATGCGTAGATATATGGATGTAAAGGAGGCGAGAGGGTGTGCCAGGATCGTGCCAAGTGGAAGTCCGTAGTCTCTGCCTACCCTCTGGGTGACAGGCGTGAGTTTTTATGTTATGTTATGTTTATTTATTTTATTTGTCAAATTAATACAGAAATTATTAAGGGCCTCTGCTATTTTCATAGGTTCAGTTATTATAGAGTTATTGTGTTTAAGTAAATATGTTTATCTGCTGCTATATGCCCTAGTTCATTCTTAATAATTTTCCAGGTTGATTTTACAATATTTTTACTAGTTACTATAAACTTATTATTGCTATGTTTTTAGCGTAATTGATACATCTTCTTAAAAGCCTTGTGTAAATGTTATATACAACTTTATTATGATTTGTTTTATTAATGTAATATCTGTAACGTAATATTTTTCGTAGAACAACTTTTTAATACCTTTTGATATACATTTTATATGTGGTCTAATGTTAGATTTAATTTTATTACGATAAACGATAAACTTTCTAAATAAGTCTGAAACTTATTAATGTTTTCTTGAGAATAATTTCTTTTGAAAGAGAAAACAACATTTTTGGTGGGACCTTCTTTTTGTTTACGTTAAATCTTAACATTTGAGCAGTTTCGTGATCTGATAACGAAAGCGGAATAATTATTGCAGTGGCATTTGGTATGTTACTAATAACGTGATCAATACAGGACTGTCCTCTAGTAGGTGTTGTAATATGCAGATGAAAATTAAGTGTTTTAATAATATCTGTGAATGTAGTCGATACATTATCATTTACTAGCGAATAATGTTTATATCCCCGGCTATTACAATCTATTTACAATTTTTTTGAATATTTATAATTACTTTTATACAACAACAATTCTAGTTTTTGAAAAAAATTATCTTTTATTTTAGTCGGTGTTCGATATAAACATAATAAATATATTGCTATGGGGGATCAACACAGAACATCATTCAAAATGGAACGCGACAGCCAAGTCATCAAAACACGTTATCTTTTTAAAAGGCATTCCTCTTTTGACCATAATACAAGATTCATACATTACATTTCATAAAAATGTATACAACATTCGTAATTATTTTACGATATAATTTCCAGCTTCATGGAAACAAGTATTCGGCGCTCTCTCGTTGTAATTCTCGTAAAGTATTATTCAGCAACTAATTAACACGCTGGTAGCAACTCGCTTGTTGGAAATACAAATGAATATTTCAAATTTCAAGTTCTAAAGAAAGAATGAAACACGGCAAAATGTTGTACTTATTTATTTTTACATTAATACTTCTTCATCATCATCATCAACCAGAAAATTGTTTTTTTTTTTTGACATATGACAATTATTAACCGTGTAGTGGCCGTGTAAGAATATTCACTACCCCATATCGTTCCGTGGGTGTCGAAAGGAGCGATAGAGTGAAACTAAAACAGGATTTCTGATAAAATCTCAAAATTATAAAAAAACTGCGGTTGCCAACCCGCCGGCCTAGTGTGGCAACTATGGCAAATCCCCACTACGAAGCCAATCTATGGGGAAGGCCTATGTTCAGCAGTGGACTACAATAAGTGGTTGCTACTATCAGGTACTGTAACTACTAACTTTTGTAAAAATAAAACATGAGTTTAATTGAATACACAGAAGTATTATAGTATTCAATTAAGCTCGTTAGTATCGACAAAGCTCACGCCACAGCACGTACGTAGTAAAATCAATACCACAGGCGTGATTAAATCAGTACAAACCAGGTAAAGAGTTGTTATCCCGGTCTTTGATCATTTGCGAACATTTCTATCGAACTAAATACTTACTACAGTATTGAGAGGATGTAATTTATGAAGCGAATATTTGACCGCTAAGTAAAACATACAATCCACCAAACACAGACTTCTTCCTGTCTTCATGTTTTTAAATGTGGTTCTGGTTTTCATTTAGATAGACACCTTTATCTAAATGAAAACCAGAACAAGACATAAAATTGAGTTTTAACAGAAAAAGTAAATAAACAGCTTATATATATATATATATATATATATATATATATATATATATGTTACACTTATAATTAATTAATTTAATAATAATACTTTACTAATTCGTTTTAGTGCCCTTATCATAGTACTCAAGAACTACTCAAGAATAGTACAAAATATGAAGGTAATATTACCCAAAATTATTGAAAATAATGCTAGTATTGCCAATCTGCCTGCCAAGCGTAACAACTATGGCAAAAATCCCCCCAATTGTGGGGGAGGCCTTTGTTCAGCAGTGGACTTTTATGGGCTGTAATAGATACGTTACACTGACGTAAGAATACCTATAATTTTGAAATGAATTGCAGGGTGGAAATCCAGCAGTGGGACGCTTATAAGCTGTAACTTTACGTTTAATTTATGGATTTATCTTCTTGTCTTCTTAGCAATGTGACCTGCATAAAGATGTGATAGTTATATATCAAGTATTGGTTCATGTTCACTCATAAACCTTATGAAGGAAACTATTTTATTATGTTAACGAAAACCATATTCAAGGATTGACCACCTCACCTTGTGCTATTGGTGCGATAAAGTCTATTTAAACCCCGACAAAAACAGGGGTGTTATAAGTTAAACGTGTGTATCTGTTTGTCTGTCTGTGGCATCATAGCTCTTGAAAGGATGAACCGATTTTGATTAAGTTTTTTCGTTTGAAAGATGCATCGATATATATGTACTACATACTAGATTTGGCATTCCGAACATTCACTATGTTCAAATGAACTGTACTGCAATCTGTACGGAATATTGAAGCCACACTAAATGACACCTTTAGTGTCATTTAGTGTAACTAATATTCTAGAGTGTGGAGCTGCGCTAATAATACGAGATTTCAAATTAAAGTTTAAACCTGAACGTAATTAATAATTCAGTAGTCAAATAAGTAAAATTATTTGTTGTTCAAGTGAATAAATAGGTAATAATATTACAATAGAAAAAATAAATTTCTTCATTTATATGCCACGCTATCCACAATCATAGACTAAAATCTACTATCTCCGCGCATGCGCAAAACAGAATAGTGCACATTTTTGTTTGGAATAGCTTCTCTAGTACGTAGTACATAAAACTCAATGGAAAGATGTCTTAATCGAGTGTTCTTAGCTATGTTTTAAGAATATCTGTTCAGCCGTTTGAATATCATCAGCACTTTTGTTTCAGGGTTTTTTTAATTTAAGTTATACAAGTAGTAGTTTTGAACGTGGTAGAACCATGCTGCAGCTATATTAACTGTACAGTTGTAGCACGAATGGGTCGGCTCGACCGGGGAAGGACCACGCTCTCACGGAATACCACCGTAAAATAGCAGCTTAACACTGCTGTGTTTCGTATGGTGAGTGTAGAGAACCGGAGACACTTTTTACTGGAAACGAGGCATTCCATCTTAGTCCTCACGGGTGACAACGCATCTGCATTTTGATTCGCAAACGAGGATAGATGTAGATGTCTATGAGCCACAGCAACCACTTACCATCAGGTGGACTGTGTGCTCGCTTGTCACGCTTATGCTACAGTAATTATATGATTCCAACGATTTCACAAAAAATATTTTTCGGATAAAATATAGCTTCCTGGCATGGCTTTCTATCTGTTGTTGAAGTTTGTCTTTATGCAATTTATGTATGTAAACTGCCTCCGTGATAGAGGAGATTTATTAAATCCTGATGTAGCCACCATTTTCTTTTCAGTTTATAAAAACATGGCTCTACAACGTATAAAATACTTTGAAAACATTTTTAAGCGTAACTAAGTTGACATGCTGAAATGAGAACGTTTAGGGAGAGCGTTGAATAACACCCCGAAGAAGAGCTAAAAAGCTAAAGCTCGGTCGCAAACGACCGAAAAGTATGAAGCCGAGGTAATCTAAATAATTTAAAAACTGGCATCAACGCAGAGCCCTGTCTATAAGATCGTAATGAGTTTTTTTATAGAAGTAAAATAAATGTGACCACCTGTATACGTCATACTTCTAGACAGAGGCCTCTCCTCATTTCATTTGATTGACATATTCATTAATGCTAGTGGTAATTGAACTGGGCTTGCTGGCATATTTTGAAATTCAAAACGAACGCTCCGCCTCTCAGCTACCAGTAGCGTCTATATGTCTGTAACAAGTTTTAACTATTAAAATTATCTTAATTCTCAGGCAATTAATAGAATCAGCCGTTACTTTGCGGTAGTACATTATATTAAAGTTGTTAAAATTTACTTTGCGTACATCTGCTCGATAAAATAAAATGACGTGTCATAGTTTGTCCTAGTTTGAAAAGCACCTCCCGCCCTTCCTCAATTGCGTGCACTATCCCCGTCACCACTAATGCCAGCACCAGGGCTGCGACTGTGTGTGCTGGAACAGTTGGAGATATTAATAAATAATAATTGTACCGTTGCACTGCTGAATGAACAAACAAATGCTTCTAACTCACCTCTCTTAAACATCTTTAAGCCGGTGATCGGTGATTAGTTGCGTGGTTGGAGGGTAGGCGGGCATTTCGCGGCAGTTTGTTATTAATTTTACAAGCGGCTGCGTATGTCAGGTGGTGATTGGTCGCATGTTTTATCGCATGACGCAGTCGCTCGCTATAAGTGGGAAGCGGTTGCGTCAACGAGTTGTATAAATAGCAGCTGTTTTGGCTCGCCGCTCATTCCGCTTGCGCCGTCGCTCCCGAGCGGTCGAGTGCTTGCGGGTCCGCCGCTGACCGAGCACCCGTCCCCGTACGGGTCTTCTCCTCGGTCGGCACAGTTTCTTAGAATAGAACGTCAGTCCGTCCGTCCTCGGCTGGCGCCGCCGCCCGTGTGCGGTTGCGTTGGCTGACCGCTCTTCCGTCCATGTACGGTTGGGTGCCCTCCACACTCCCGTCCTTGCACGGTCGAGTTTTGCCCTCCGCTCGGCTAGCACAGCCGCGCCCGTGCGGTTGTGCCAGCTGTCTCGCCGTCGCCGTGTTTCCGTGCCCATGAATATGGGTTCGCGACGGTGCCTCCTGTCTCCGCCAGCCGCCCCTGTGCGGTTGTGTTGTGCGTCCGCACTTGCCGTTGGACGGTGAGTGCCTGCCTCCCTGTCCCCATCCGCCACGCGCGCTGGCAGCAGTTCTCGCACATGCGATTCCCTCACATTTCCAGCACCGTCGCACTTTGCGGCTGTGTTGGTTGATCCGCGCTTCTGTCCCCGGACGGTTGTGCCCCACGCCCTCCTCTCCCCGAGGAGGTCGTCTCAGATGCGACTGTACAGCCTTCGGGCTAAAGTCGATCCCAAGGTGGTGTTTAGTGGGTAGGCACTTCAAAGTGAGTCCCACATAACCACGCAGCCGGCTGCGTGGTATGCCAGAGCATTCACCACCTCCCCGCTACCGGAGGTGTCCTTGCATTGGGCAAAAAAAAAAAAAAAAAAAGCTCGCCGCTCATTCCGCTTGCGTCGCCCCCGTGCGGTTGTGCCGGAGTCCGCCGCTGACCGAGCACCCGTCCCTGTACGGGTCTTCTCCTCAGTCATACAGTTTCGAGGAATACGTCAGTCCGTCCCGTCCCCTCAGCTAGCGCTGTCGCCCCTGTGCTGTGTTAGCTGACCACTCCTGCCCTGTACGGTTGAGTGCCCTCCCGCACGGTCGAGTTTTGCCCTCCCGCTCGGCTAGCAGCAGCCGCGCCCGTGCGGTTGTTTAGCTGTCTCGCCGTCGCCGTGTTTCCGTGCCCATGAATATGGGTTCGGGCGACGGTGGGAGCCTCCTCTCCCGCCAGCCGCCCCGTGCGGTTGTGTTGTGCGTCCCACTTGCCGTTGGACGGTGAGTGCCTGCCCTCCCTGTCCCCATCCGCCACGCCGCTGGCATCAGTTCTCGCACATGCGATTCCCACTCACATTTCTCAGCACCGTCGCACTTTGCGGCTGTGTTGGTTGATCCGCGCTTCTGTCCCCGGACGGTTGTGCCCCACGCCTCTCCTCTCCCCGAGGAGGTCGTCTCAGATGCGACTGTACAGCCTTCGGGCTAAAGTCGATCCCAAGGTGGTGTTTAGTGGGTGGCACTTCTTCAAAGTGAGTCCCACATAACCACGCAGCCGGCTGCGTGGTATGCCAGGCATTCACCACCTCCCCCTTACCGGAGGTGTCCTTGCATTGGGCGCAAAAAAAAAAAAAAAAAAAAAGCTCGCCGCTCATTCCGCTTGCGCCGTCGCCCCGTGCGGTTGTGCCGGAGTCCGCCGCTGACCGGCACCCGTCCCGCGGGTCTTCTCCCTCAGTCAAGTACAGTTTCGAGGAATACGTCAGTCCGTCCCGTCCCCTCAGCTAGCGCTGTCGCCCCTGTGCGGTTGTGTTAGCTGACCACTCCGTCCTGTACGGTTGAGTGCCCTCCCGCACGGTCGAGTTGCCCTCGCTCGGCTCGCACAGCTGCCCCCTCGCGGTTGTGCTGGCTGTCTCGCCGTCGCCGTGTTTTCGTGCCCACTAATGTGGGTTCGAGCGACAGTGAGCCTTCCGTCTCCGCCAGCCGCCCCGTGCGGTTGTGTTGCGCCCGCGCTCACCGTTGGACGGTGAGTGCCTTCTCCTGCCTCCGCCCGCTAGTGCCGCCGCTCCCACGCGGTTGCGCTGGCAGTCAGTGCTCACCGTCCCCGTACGGGTGGGTACATCCTCGCTCATGCGATTCCCTCCGACACTCCAGCACCGCCGCCTTTGCGGCTGTGGTGGAGACCCGCTGCTCCGTCCCCGGACGGTTGTGCCACGCCTCCCTCTCTCTCGAGGGAGTCGTCTCCATTCGGCGATAAAGCCTTCGGGCTAGAGCCGTTCCCAGTGGTGTTGGTGGGTGGGCGGCACTTGAAAGTGAGTCTCACATAACCACGCAGCCGGCTGCGTGGTGCTGCAACATTCACCACCTTCCTCCCCGTTCCGGAGGTGTCCTTGCATTGAGTGCAAAAAAAAGCTCGCCGCTCACTTGGGTCAGTCACCGCAGTCTACTTCACCTGAAGATGCCTCGTGTAGAGGCGAAACACGTGTTGTATTGTCACCAGTGGTGTGTCTTTCCTAGTGTAGTAGTGTTGGGAGTAGTGGTGCTGGGATTAGTGATGACGATAGTAGTGCACTGCATTGAGGAGGAGGTGTTCTTCAAACTAGGTAAGACACATCATTTTATTTTATCGAGCGGATGTACGCGAGTAAATTTTACCAACTTTAATTAATTCTCAGGGCTAACAACGCATCTCCATTTTGATTCTTAATCGTGGACAGATGTGTCTCTGGGTAGAGCATCTAGTTATCTCCGAGCAGGCTGTGTGCCGACTGGCACATTTCTAGAAAGCCTTTGTCCAGTGGACTTAAAAGGATGTTGATTTTATGTAATAATAGGTATAAGTCATTGCCGTGTAGTATTCGCGTAGAGGTCCACTACCCTATATTATCATGAGAGGTGACAGAGAAGAACTGAAATAGGCTAAAATTATAGCATCTTCCTGAAAATAACTCAAAATAATAAAAAGTTCGGTTGTCAACCCACCTACCAAGCGCAGTTTGGCAATTTTTTTTATTTTTTGAACATAAATATTATCGTACATATCGCGGACTTAATGCCATTTATAGCATTAATGGCATTCTCTATCAGTCAACCACTAAGCTAAGCAGAGATAAACTAATGGGAGATAGTGCAGCAAAAATAAACTAATAATGAAAAAAGCGTTTAAGAAATTTGGATAAACCAGACTATATGTATATATATACATATACTCGTTTATAAGTTATTCTATACATATATCATACAAAAGTACATATACTATAAACATATTAATACAAACATACAACTGCATAAATCTACTTAAATACATACAATATATAAATATATACATAATATGCCATGATAAAAAGGAAAATATGTGACAATAAAATTGTTCTTTAGGAAAAATCGTGAATTCACACTTGCAATGCTTTCCTAAAGTGTTCACGAATTTTGTTTTGAAAAGAAACTTGTTGGAAGCTTTTTTAATGTCAAGAGGTATTTCGTTCCAGAGTCTTATAGCCGTAAGAGCGAAAGAGTGGGACATATAACCAGTAGGGTGTAAAGACGTTAGCAACTGAGATTATCTGAAGAACGGAGAAAACGATTATGAGAATCTCTAGGTACTGAAATTTAGATCTCAAGTACTCAAGAGCCACGGATCGTTCAGAATAGTGAAAAAGAGGCATAGGCCTCCCCTATAGATTGTCTCATAGGGGATATTTTCATAGTTGCCACGCTTGGCGGGTTGGCAACTGCAGTTTTAGGGTTCCGTACCCAAAGAGTATCCAACGGGACCCTATTACTAAGCCTGCGCTGTCCGTCCGTCCGTCCGTCCGTCCGTCTGTCTGTCAGCGGGCTGTATCTCATGATCCGTAATAGGTAGACAGTTGAAATTTTCACAGAATGTGTTTTTCTGTTACCGCTATAATAACAAACAATAAAAATTTAAATAAATTAAAAATTAAAAGGGCACCCCTACTAGAAACGTGTATTACGATGGTACGGAACCCTTTATGCGCGTGTCCGCCTCGCACTTTGGTTATTCTATTACCGGTTATTTATTTTAATCGTTATTAGAAATGCTGCTCCCATCCCTGATTGTTTCCTCTGTCGCCTCTTACTGCACCAACGGGATGATATGGGGTAGTGGATATTCTTACACCGCCACTTCACGGTAAGGTTGCTATTAAGTGGTAATTATTTTATTGTTTTAGTTGTTTGAAGCCGCGTTTACTTTTATTAAAAGTTTAATTTATTATATTATATAAAACATCGTTAATTAATATAACATTCATTCATTAAAATTTCCGTTTTTGTTTAAGATATAACAGGCATGTAATTTTCCAGTTACCCTGAAAACGAAGCGGTAATCATTCTCGTTCCTGTATATTATACGGGTTAAGAAGCGCTCAGTTAATTAACATCGCTTTTAGGGCTTCTGCTCTTGTGAAATACAATTGTGTATTATAATGGAATAGCAAAATTATATTATTTTGATGTTAACTATGTTTATTTATTTTATAGAATAAGTGTGACAAACGAGCATACAGTCCACCTGATGGTAAGTGGATGCTGTGGCCCATAGACATCTACATCTGGGGTTGGCTTTAGTAATCTGCGGCACGATTTAAGTGATCATTTTAGCTTTAGTTGACAGGCAATGATGCTATTGATTACCATCTAGCTGTTTTTTATGCCGGAAATCTTTAGTTTTCGAGATATCGATAATTATAGTTTTGAGGTCATATCCATTTAAAAATGATACGAAAACGAAATAACAATATAATTATTAGAAAGAGATAGCAATAGAGCATGGTCTGTATCTGTTTTAAAAAATAACACGCAACAACAATATACATGTCCATAAGTAAATGTTTTTATAATATTATATTTGGTCGTTTCTTTTGATCAAACCCTATCTACCAGAAGGTATAAATCACAAAACCGAATCTGTCAACCCCGACTTCCACGTGGTCTTTCCGCTCTTACCCCTAGAGTGTATATGAAAACCCGGAAGCGCGGAGGGAAAGCAGCCCTCGCCCGCTGCAAGCCTCACCTGCGCAGCTTCGGCTGTTTGGCCGCCTTCGGCGACCAGCCTCAGCCGCTACGGCTCGTACGCTGCCTGCGCTTAGTTACGCAAGGGCGAATGGGCTGCACTTGCCGCAGCGCTGGAGCAGAAGCAGAATCAAAATAGTGTTAATTCCCACGGTTTTTTCCCATCCTGAAAACTCCCACATTCCCACCGGGACCCGAATGTGACTTTTTTAAGCGAAAGCGATTTTGCCTTAATATGTAACAAAACTTTAAAAATTCATTAAAAAAAGGGGGGGTTTCCGCCACTTCCCCTTTGGGAGGTTCCACCCTTCCCCTCCTCCCCGGCCACTCGGCGACCATATATTCATGCCGCAGATTACTAAAGAAATACCTACATCTGTCCTCGGTTAAGAATCAAAATGCAGATGCGTTGTCAGTTGCCACCCTTGAGGACTAAGATGGAATGCTGTGGTTTCTATACACCTGCATCAAACCTCGATTAAAAATCAAAATGTTAATGCATTATCACCCCTAAGGACTAAAATAGAATGCCTCGTTAGTAATAAAAAGGATCTCTAGTTCTCTACCCTCACCATACGAAACACAACATAATTAACCTGCTATTTCACACTGGTATTCTGTGAGAGCGTGGTCCTTCTCTGGTCGAGCCAACCTATTCGTGCTGCAGCCATAAAATAGCCGAATTCTCATTGCATAAATTCTTTATTAGCTGAACTGAAAGCAGTAATTTTATAATTATTTCAATCGTCATAAATTACCAAAGCTTGGTGACGGTTTAAAAGAATCGGCGGTCTGTGATGTTGTCGGCGCTGACGACTTCCTACCACTTTTCTCAATAGGATGGACTTTTCAAGCTTGGTAATGTGATGGCGTGTCCAAAATACTGTAGGTAATCCAAAGTCAGAATATTTTTATTCCAATTGGCCTTTACAAAGCACTTTTAAAAGACAAAAAAGCCATCGCTTCAAAACCTATTACTGTGGGTTACCTTTAGAGAAGCGGTAAGAAAATCACAAGTAGACTATTTTTCTACCAACAGTTACATTTTAATCTTATAAAATATATAGACAATTGAAGAAAATCTAAACAAGTGGCAAAATTAAAAATTTTGTACAACCGACTTCAATATAAATTATTAAGGATAACTCGAAAACCATTTGTCCTTGATCAACCACATGAGAAGCACCATCTTTCAAATAAAAAAAGAATCATCAAAATCGGTTCACTTAGAAAAAAGTTATGAGGTAACACACATAAAAAAATACAGTCGAATTGAGTACCTCCTCCTTTTTGAAGTCTGTTAAAAAGCGTAATGCCTTATCTTTTAAATAATAAGCATTAAATGCTTTTTTTAAATGCGCCTTAAATTTATACAAAGGCAACTCGGTAATATTATAGGCACTCTTGTTATAAATATTTTATTGAATACTAGCTGGAACCCGGCGCGTTATTGCCGCAGAAGAAATAATTGTGAAATTATCTTTTCAAAGGAAGAGTTATATTGTTTAATTAGGAATGATAAAATATTGAATGATAAATAACTTTCAAATAAATTTGTCGGTACGATACGCGCGCCACCTACTGTAAGTTATATAGTACTATGCCTATAACCTTCGCGCAAGTGCAAGCAATAAGTTGACGAAGTTTTACCGCAATCTGATGAACGGTATGGCAGCGCATAAAATTCGAACAAACAAATATTATTTTTTATATATTACATATTATGAATTGTTGTGGTTATGAACGGTTATGGTTCCTACAAACGGTGGAATTTTGATTTAAAATACATGAATAAATTTTCGACCATCTTCGGTCAACAGAGACCGTTCGTAAAAATTTATTAAATTAAATACCAAATAGCTATTTATAATTTTTTTCCATAACGTGGTTACTTAGAGGTGAGTATCAAAATAATAATAATGGTAATCTCAAAATTTCATTGTATCTAGTATGCGAACAAATCGAACTTGACCAATGCACCTTGAAATTTGTTAATTGCCATTTTAAGTGCTGATTACGCCACGTGCTCGGCGATGCAGGAAAGCATCGTGATGAATCCTACGAGTCTGAGCAATTAAAAACATTTCAAGGATACATGAAAACTGTCAAAATGCATTGCGGCAGCACGGCGGACTATTCCTCGATATAAAACCCCTAGTAATGAGAAGATTTACATTACATAACTCTCACGCCTGTCACCGAGAGGTAGGCAGGAACTACTAAGTAAGACTTCCATTTGGCACGATCTTGTCAGACCTCTCGCTTCTTTCACATTCATATTTCTACACACATTTAACCAACTGTTTAATTTAGTCCTTAATTTAGCCCATTTTCAAGTGACAAAAACATTATTTTCGAATCACGCTTTCTATAATATAGAAGAATATATGAAATGTTCAATTTCTGACTTGCTTGACATGTAAAATAATGTAAATGTAAATGTAGATGTATTTTAATTTGTAATATTAATAATTTAATTTAATCGTATATCATTTCAATTGTAATATTTGACGTACGTTTATTCGGTAAACTTCAGTCTATGGCGTCCCTTGCTGACTCTATATTTGTTAAATTTACTTTGTCACCTTGTTTTAATTCATTCATTCTACATTTCCAAACCAGCGAAGGATTCCTTTTACTTTCATATATTAAGACTTTATTTTTTACTTAAATTGTACTCATAAGTACCATGTTTATCTGGGACTGGAATAAAAAAACTAACGTGTCAACAGTGTTACTTGCTTAGCATGTTGTGAAAGTTGACTAATGGGATATTGGGTTTGTGATTGTGTAGGCTATGGGCTAACCTCCTATCACTTTTTTCACAATTTTCCATCTATACCCGTTTTTTTTTTTGGATAAACGTGGTTTGCTATTCTTTGGACTCTGCCTCCCCTCCCGGCAATTACAGTCGTGACATATATATGCGTTTTTTGCTTTATACATTTTAAATGGTGATTTGAAGAACTTGACACTCGATTAAAAATAACTCTATTAATTCAAAGTTATACTTGGTCCTTCTGTGTCTTTTAAACGTCTCTATTTGGATAACTGTATAGCGAATTCCATATCACATACCTGCGAGAAATAGCCAAACACAGAATAACAAACGTATAGATATCGAGGTAATGCAATGTATTCCATTTTATTAATTTGGCACAGAATACTGAAGCGGTTAACTTACCTTTATATAAAAGTTTATTCTTAAATATATTCAAAATAAATTATATCCACCCTCGTTCTAGACGTTCAGTTTAAAATTACATAAAAAATCGAAGGTACAAATAAAATTAAGTATGACCATTAAGTATTTAACAAGTTAAAGCTTTTAAAATAAACGAACTTATTTAAAACCTCCCTTGTTTATCCCCTCTGTTTAGGGAACTGCCACAAAAGACCAATAATTTAGAACCTCTGCCTCCGAAATGTGAGACAATGAGATATCGTTTTAATCTAACAACGTCACGAAATGTTAATCTTACTGTATAAATTACATAAACTCATATGGAGAAAACGCATAAAGACAAGCTATAATCTTTAAGAATCGTAGGACTCTAAATATTTATTTCCAAAATTATAACCTGTAAAGAGATAGCTTTAAGATTATAAAAGGTTTTTTGGCGGGAAGTTGATCGCCGGCGAATTGTTTCCTCGGTCTTATCGTGTTCGTGGATTTTGATACGTAAAAGTGATGCAATTTTATAACTGTCTGCGCATGTGATCTATTAGTGAAAACAATGAGACAAGTGTTCCGATAAAGTTATAAACCGCAAGTTATTTTGTTTTCTTAGGTGCCTTAATAGCTTGAAATACTGTCGTCACCGACTGTCCGCTAGGTTAAGCTGTGTCAAAATTTCCCAAAAACTTCGCATATTGTGAAGAATTTTTGAAACATTATATTATTATGAATAATTTCTTATAACTTAACTGGCTTAACCATACGATTCTATGACAAAAGAAAAAAAGATAAATCGTTATTCTTTTTATTTTTCAGTCAGTCGGTTACGCGGCTTCGTCTTATGGAATCTGTCCATATTAACTGCAAGTACAATTCTCACAAGAGCAATGAAACAAGTTTGAGTTAATTCAATTATCAGGAAATATTATCATAATCATACCATATTTCTTTTATAAAAGTATATCCATTATAACATTAATATTTGAAAACATTTTACATGAAATTGAGTGACAAACTAACACAGTCCACTTGGTGGTAAGAGCAGGACTGTCATGGACACAGCTAGGAAGCAGCCTTATGGGAGTCTTACTAAATTAGCAACTTCTAATATATACAAACAAGGCACGGTTAAGATTCCCAGTGTCTTGAATAGAGGTTGGCATAAGACCTCTGGGCCAACACCATGAATGGCACGAACACATTTTTTTTTGTGCAATAAAAACTTTATTAATCTCAACACATTGATGCCTCTTTTGTATGTATGGCTTAATCCAGTGATATGCTAAGCCTCTGATTCCGTTTTGATCTAATTTGAACAAAAGCTGATCGTGTGATACGAAGTCAAAAGCTTTTGATATGTCAAAAAAGATAGCCGTAGTAAATAGTCTGTCATTAATATTTTGTAAAATATTTTTTATTAAATTAAAAGCAGCCAGTGTCGTAGATTTTGATTTTTGAAATCCATACTGATTTGGATTTATTCTGTTAATCTTATTTCGGAAAACCATAACCTTTTTGTGCATGACTTTTTCAAAAATTTTTGATAATATAGATACCAATATGACTGGACGGTAATTTTCCATTAGTGTTTTTTCTTCTTTTTATATAAGGGTTTTACAATAGACACTTTTAATTTTTCTGGAAAGGTGCCAGATTCCATTGATAAGTTAACCAAATAGGCTAGTACCTTACTAATTTAATTTTTGCACGCTTTGATAACATTTGTACATATGCCATCATAACCTTCCGAATTTGTATTATTTAATGTCATTATAATTTTTTTTACTTATATCATATTCACTAACCGGCGTTAAATAAATTGAATTTTGAAGTCTATTTTTTGTATTACTGTATATAATTTTATTATTTATTTTATTTGTCAGATTAGTACAGAAATTATTAAAGACCTCAGCTATTTTCATAGGTTCAGTTATTATAGAGTTACTGTGTTTAATTAAGTCAATATGTTTATCTGCTGCTACATTCTTAATAATTTTTCAGGTTGATTTTACAATATTTTTACTATTTAGTATAAACTTATTATTGCTATGTTTTAGCGTAATCGATACATCTTCTTAAAAGCCTTGTGTAATTGTTATATACAACTTTATTATGATTTGTTTTATTAATGTAATATTTGTAACGTAATATTTTTTTCGTAGAACAACTTTTATTAATACCTTTTGATATACATTTTATATGTGGTCTAATGTTAGATTTAATTTTTATTACCGGAAAGCTAAGTTTATAAAACAGATGAAATAGTTCATAGAATATATTGAAAGCTAAATTTAAGTCAGTTTCCGAAAACACTTCAGAAAACGATAAACTTTCTAAATAAGTCTGAAACTTATTAATGTTTTCTTGAGAATAATTTCTTTTGAAAGAGAAAACAATTTTCGGTAGGACCTTCTTTTTGTTTACGTTAAATCTTAACATTTGAGCAGTTTCGTGATCTGATAACGAAAGCGGAATAATTATCGCAGTGGCATTTGGTATGTTACTAATAACGTATTCAATACAGGACTGTCCTCTAGTAGGTGTTCTAATATGCAGATGAAAATTAAGTGTTTTAATAATATCTGTGAATGTAATCAATACATTATCAATATCATTTACTAGCGTATTAATGTGTATATTCACGGCTATTACAATCTATATACATTTTTTTTGAATATTTATAATTACATTTATACAACATCAATTCTAGTTTTTGAAAAAAATTATCTTTTATTTTAGTCGGTGTTCGATATAAACATATAATAAATATATTGCTATGTAGCATGTTCGCGTGTGTCAAATGTCCAGAATCTTCACATTCTTTCCCCGAATGGAAAAAACATATAACATTGTGTACAGTAGCGTCTTAAAATAGTATTCAGTTAGTTTTTTTTCCAAAATTCCCACAATCAATTAATCAGAATTCCCACAGATCTTCCTTTCAATTCAAAATTTCCTATTTAGCTCAGTTTCTTTTCAATTCCAAATGCTGCTCTGACGGACCTATTAAGCTCAGTTTCCTTTCAACTCAAAAGGCTGCATCTCTGACGGATCTTTTATTTGGCTCAGTTTCCTTTCAATTCAGAAAACTGCATCTCTGACGAATCAATTTAGCTCAGTTTCTTTTCAAAAGTCTGCATCCTGACGGATAATTATGCTCAGTTTCCTTTAATTAAAAAATATCCCATTTCCATTTGGAATAAACAGGTTATTTTCATGCTTTCCTATACGCTGCGTTTCAAAACATTTAAATAGGCTGACGAGTCAATTTTGCTCAGTTTCCTTTTAATGGCTGCATCTCTGACAAATCTATAAAACTCAGTTTTCTTTCAATTCAAAAGCAATGGATAGTTCATTTCCCAGTGACCATGCAGGCGAAGCCGCGGGTAACAACTAGTTCTAAATATATTGCTATGGGGGATCAACACAGAACATCATTCAAAATGGAACGCGACAGCCAAGTCGTCAAAACACGTTATCTTTTTAAAAGGCATTCCTCTTTTGACCATAATACAAGATTCATGCATTACATTACATAAAAATGTATCCAACATTCGTAAATATTTCACGATATAATTTCCAGCTTCATGGAAACAAGTATTCGGCGCTCTTTCGTTGCTATTCTCGTAAAGTATTATTCAGCAATTAATTAACACGCTGGTAGCAACTCGCTTGTTGGAAATACAAATGAATATTTCAAATTTCAAGTTCTAAAGAAAGAATGAAACACGGCAAAATGTTGTACTTATTTATTTTTACATTAATACTTCTTCATCATCATCATCAACCAGGAAATTGTTTTTTTTTTGACATATCAAAATTATTAACCGTGTAGTGGCGGTGTAAGAATATTCACTACCCCATATCGTCCCGTGGGTGTCGACGTAAGGAGCGATAGAGTGAAACTAAAACAGCATTTCTGATAGAATCTCAAAATTATAAAAACTGCGGTTGCTAACCCGCCGGCCTAGTGTGGCAACTATGGCAAATCCCACTGAAGCCAATCTATGGGAAGGCCTATGTTCAGCAGTGGACTGCAATAAGTGGTTGCTACTATCAGGTACTGTAACTACTAACATTTATACAAATAAAACATGAGTTTAATTGAATATACAGAAGTATAATAGTATTCAGTTAAGCTCGTTAGTATCGACAAAGCTCACGCCACAGCACGTACGTTGTAAAATCAATACGAGTACCACAGGCGTGATTAAATCAGTACAAACCAGGTAAAGAGCTGTTATCCCGGTCTTTGATCATTTGCGAACATTTCTATCGAACTAAATACTTACTACAGTATTGAGAGGATGTAATTTATGAAGCGAATATTTGACCGCTAAGTAAAACACACAATCCACTAAACACAGACTTCTTCCTGTCTTCATGTTTTTAAATGTGGTTCTGGTTTTCATTTAGATAAAGGTGTCTATCTAAATGAAAACCAGAACCAGAACATAAAAATTGAGTTTTAACAGAAAAAAAAGTAAATAAACAGCTTATATATATGTTACACTGATAATTAATTAATTTAATAATAATACTTTACTAATTCGTTTTTAGTGCCCTTATCATAGTACTCAGGAACTACTCAAAAATAGTACAAAATATCAAGGTAATATTACTCAAAATTATTGAAAACTACTGCTAGTATTACCAATCTGCCTGCCAAGCGTAACAACTATGGCAAAAATCCCCCCAATTGTGGGGGAGGCCTTTGTTCAGCAGTGGACTTTTATGGGCTGTAATAGATACGTTACACTGACGTATGAATACCTATAATTTTTGAAATGAATTTCAGGGGTGGAAATCCAGCAGTGGGACGCTTATAAGCTGTAACTTTACGTTTAATTTATGGATTTATCTTCTTGTCTTCTTAGCAATGTGACCTGCATAAAGATGTGATAGTTATATATCAGGTATTGGTTCATGTTCTCTCATAAACCTTATGAAGGAAATTATTTTATTATGTTAACGAAAACCATATTCAAGGATTGACCACCTCACATTGTGCTATGGGTATGATAAAAGTCTATTTAAACCCCGACAAAAACAGGGGTTTATAAGTTAAACGTGTGTATCTGTGTGTCTGTCTGTGGCATCATAGCTCTTGAAAGGATGAACCGATTTTGATTAAGTTTTTTCGTTTGAAAGATGCATCGATATATATGTACTACATACTAGATTTGGCATTCCGAACATTCACTATGTTCAAATGAACTGTACTGCAATCCGTACACCTTTAGTGTCATTTAGTGTGGCTTCAATATTCATAGAGTGTGGAGCTGCGCTAATAATACGAGATTTCAAATTAAAGTTTAAACCTGAACGTAATTAATAATTCAGTAGTCAAATAAGTAAAATTATTTGTTGTTCAAGTGAATAAATAGGTAATAATATTACAATAGAAAAAATAAATTTCTTCATTTATATGCCACGCTATCTACAATCATAGACTAAAATCTACTATCTCCCGCGCATGCGCGAAAACAGAATAGTGCACATTTTTTGTTTGGAATAGCTTCTCTAGTACGTAGTACATAAAACTCAATGGAAAGATGTCTCAATCGAGAGTGTTCTTAGCTATGTTTTAAGAAAATCTGTTCAGCCGTTTGAATATCATCAGCACTTTTTGTTTCAGGGTTTTTTTTTTTAATTTAAGTTATACAAGTAGTAGTTTTGAACGTGGTAGAACCATGCTGCAGCTATATTAACTGTACAGTTGTAGCACGAATGGGTCGGCTCGACCGGGGAAGGACCACGCTCTCACGGAATACCACCGTAAAATAGCAGCTTAACACTGCTGTGTTTCGTATGGTGAGTGTAGAGAACCGGAGACACTTTTTACTGGAAACGAGGCATTCCATCTTAGTTCTCACGGGTGACAACGCATCTGCATTTTGATTAGCAAACGAGGATAGATGTAGATGTCTATGAGCCACAGCAACCACTTACCATCAGGTGGACTGTGTGCTCGCTTGTCACGCTTATGCTACAGTAATTATATAATTCCAACGATTTCACAAAAAATATTTTTCGGATAAAATATAGCTTCCTGGCATGGCTTTCTATCTGTTGTTGAAGTTTGTCTTTATGCAATTTATGTATGTAAACTGCCTCCGTGATACAGGAGATTTATTAAATCCTGATGTAGCTACCATTTTCTTTTTAATTTATAAAAACATGGCTCTACAACGTATAAAATACTTTGAAAACATTTTTAAGCGTAACTAAGTTGACATGCTGAAATGAGAACGTTTAGGGAGAGCGTTGAATAACACCCCGAAGAAGAGCTAAAAAGCTAAAGCTCGGTCGCAAACGACCGAAAAGTATGAAGCCGAGGTAATCTAAATAATTTAAAAAACTGGCATCAACGCAGAGCCCTGTCTATAAGATCGTAATGAGTTTTTTTTTTTATAGAAGTAAAAATAAATGTGACCACCTGTATACGTCATACTTCTAGACAGAGGCCTCTCCTCATTTCATTTGATTGACATATTCATTAATGCTAGTGGGAATTGAACTGGGCTTGCTGGCATATTGTGAAATTCAAAACGAACGCTCCGCCTCTCAGCTACCAGTAGCGTCTATATGTCTGTAACAAGTTTTAACTATTAAAATTATCTTAATTCTCAGTTAATTAATAGAATCAGCCGTTACTTTGCGGTAGTCCATTATACTAAAGTTGTTAAAAATTTACTTTGCGTACATCTGCTCGATAAAATAAAATGACGTGTCATAGTTTGTCCTAGTGTGAACAGAACCTCCCGCCCTTCCTCAATTGCGTGCACTATCCCCGTCACCACTAATGCCAGCACCAGGGCTGCGACTGTGTGTGCTGGAACAGTTGGAGATATTAATAAATAATAATAATACCGTTGCACTGCTAAATGAACAAACAAATGTTTCTAACTCACCTCTCTTAAACATCTTTAAGCCGGTGATTGGCGATTGGTTGCGTGGTTGGAGGGTAGGCGGGCGTTTCGCAGCGGTTTGATATTAATTTTACAAGCGGCTGCGTACGTCAGGTGGTGATTGATCGCATGTATTATCGCATGACGCAGTCGCTCGCTACTTAAGTGGGGAGCGGTTGCGTCAACAAGTTGTATAAATAGCAGCTGTTTTGGCTCGCCGCTCATTCCGCTTGCGCCGTCGCCCCCGTGCGGTCGTGCGCTAGCGGAGTCCGCCGCTGACCGAGCACCCGTCCCCGTACGGGTCTTCTCCCTCAGTCAGTACAGTTTCGAGGAATACGTCAGTCCCGTCCCGTCCACCTCAGCTAGCGCTGCCGCCCCTGTGCGGTTGTGTTAGCTGACCACTCTCCCGTCCCTGTACGGTTGAGTGCCCTCCCACACTCCCGTCCCTGCACGGTCGAGTTTGCCCTCCCGCTCGGCTCGCACAGCCGCCCCGTGCTGTTGTGCTAGCTGTCTCGCCGTCGCCGTGTTTCCGTGCCCACTAATGTGGGTTCGGGCGACGGTGGGAGCCCTCCCTTCTCCGCCAGCCACCCCCGTGCGGTTGTGTTGTGCGCCTGCGCTTACTGTTGGATGGTGAGTGCCTTCTCTCCCTCCCTCCGCCCGCTAGTGCCGCCGCCCCAGCGCGGTTGCGCTGGCAGTCAGTGCTCACCCGTGCTGGAGTGTCGGAGAGTCTCCAGTGCTGGAGACCCGCGCTTCCGTCCCCGGACGGTTGTGACGGTTGTGAATCGGAGACGACCTCCCTGAGGGAGGTCGTCTCCGATTCGGCGATAAAGACTTCGGGCTAGAGCCGTTCCCAGGTGGTGTTTAGTGGGTAGGCACTTCTTGAAAGTGAGTCCCACATAAACACGCAGCCGGCTGCGTGGTATGCTACGAGCATTCACCACCTTCCTCCCCCGTTTCCGGAGGATGTCCTTGCATTGGGCGCAAAAAAAAAAGCTCGCCGCTCACTTAGTGGTCAGCCACCGCAGAGTCTACTTCACCTGAAGATGCCTCGTGTAAGAGGCGAAACACGTGTTGTATTGTCATCAGTGGTGTGTCTTTCCTAGTATAGTGGTGTTGGGAGTAATGGTGCTGGGATTAGTGGTGACGGGGATAGTGCACGCAATTGAGGGAGGGCGGGAGTTGCTCTTCAAACTAGGTAAGACACATCATTTTATTTAGCTAAATACGTATCTCCATTTTGATTCTTAATCGTGAACAGGTGTGTCTCTGGGTACAGCATCTAGTTATCTCCGAGCGGTCTGTGTGCCGACTGGCACATTTCTAGAAAGGCCTTTGTTCAGTGGACTTAAAAAGGATGTTGATTTTACGTAATAATATGTATAAATCATTGCCGTGTAGAATTCGCGTAAGAGAGTCCACTACCCTATATTATCCCGCGGGTGTCATGAGAGGTGACAGAGAAGAACTGAAATAGGCTAAAAATTATAGCATCTTCCTGAAAATAACTCAAAATAATAAAAAGTTCGGTTGCCAACCCACCTATCAAGCGGTTATGGCAAATATTTTTTATTTATTTAAAATTTTATGCACATAAATGTTATCGTACATATCGCGGACTTAATGTCATTTATGGCATTAATGGCATTCTCTATCAGTCAACTACTAGGCTAAGCAGAGATAAACTTATGGGAGATAGTGCAGCAAAAATAAACTAATAATGAAAAAAAATGTTTACGAAATTTGGATAAACCAGAATATATATGTAATATACAGGGTATTTTTGAAACGCTCCTGAAAACCAAGACAGATGATAGTACTAAGGATACCTATGATGATGGGTCACAAAAAAATTCGATCCCGAGGAAAAAAAATCATCTTTTCACAACGTTTTATTAACTTTATTCACGCTCCATCATGTTACTACAGTTAATAAAACGATATTTCACTAAAAAAAATCATAAAAATACTGAAACATAAAACCAGCAGTGGAATTACTGAATTACAATCAGCTGACTAGGGGTCAATGTACGCGCGAACGCCGAATTTGCGCGGCCCGCAACTAGCGATGGTACCACAATACCTAATAATTTACAACACTTGTCTAAATACCTAACTTATCTACTTAACATACTATTTTGCCACTGTGCTTGTCTCCACGTAGCCACTTTAATTCGAATTCACAGGTTAAATAAACCAAATAACTGGTTCGATTCCCCGCTAATGAAAAAAATACTTAAATAAAATGTTAACATGGTTAGAGTCATGCTTTTTTATCCATTGTGTAGGTATGTTTATTATTCTGATGTATTCAGTTATGTACCTATTCCGATCAGTTCAGTACCAAGTTATTTAAAAAAAAATAGGTATGAAACAGCTTACCGATCCTCCGTGGCCTTATGAGATTCTCTAAGGCACATTAACATGTTGCCGTATTCACGAGCACTATAAACGTACCTACGCGTTAGGCATTATTAAAACAAAACAAAAAACACAAAACGTAACAACAAGAACAATATCATTAATTAATAAATAACAACTAATAACGACAATAATTTAATAAACAAAACAATTGAACTATCGCTCGTGATAGTCAAGACGGAACTGTCTCAAAAACTAAAATTATTAATCAATCCCGCCAAAACAAATGCGCACGTTGTAACGTCCTTGAAGCATGTGTAAATTCCACAGCGCGAGGCGACACGAGGCAGCGTGTGTGTGAAAGAGAAGGGTAGAGTGATTAGTATACCTAATGCATTGTTTCGTACCGATCTAGATAATAGTTAGGCGCCCGCGAGGATATTGACCCTATTGTCAGCTGATTTTCTTTTTTAAGTTTCACTGCTGGTTTTATGTTTCAGTATATTCATGATTTTTTTTAGTGAAATATCGTTTCAATTAACTGTAACAACATGATGGAGCGTGAATAAAGTTAATAAAACGTTGTGAAAAGATGATTTTTTTCCCTCGGGATCGAATTTCTTTGTGACCCATCATCATAGGTATCCTTAGTACTATCATCTGTCTTCGTTTTCGGGAGCGTTTCAAAAATACCCTGTATATATATATAACTTTATATATATATATATATATATATATATATATATATATACAATATTTTTGTATAAATATAATATTGTCTAGTAAATATTCTTACATTATCTGAAAATATTTTGTTACTTACACAATTTATAAAATAAATATATACTAGGATAATGAAACTAAAACTAAAAACCTTAAAAAAAAAATTGTAATAACTAAAATATATTATTAAAAATAGTCCCTTTAGGCAAGGTTCCGAAGATACTGGCAGCGTTCCCCCTTTGAATAGCTATACTAATTTTTGTCCGAGGTAGCTGCCAGCTCTTCGGTCTCCTGTGACGTCGACTAACCTTTTTCTATTTCCTTAAAAGCCTTATAGCGCTAGGACCCCACGGACCAAGGGTCTCGACACCGAATGGGACAAAAACATATTCGGAGCCTAGACCCTGTATTTGCATGCTTTAGCTTTTTCAGCCGCTTCACAAGCCGCACCAGCTCTGTTGTTGGTTCCATGTAGATGGGAAGGGCAAGTGTGTCTGAACAGGTTGCATCCCATACCAGCACCGGCCCATCTTCCATGGAATCAAACTCATACCGTCCGGTCTTGCCATCGTCTCTTGCAATACCAGACGGCTCAAGTAGACTTGGCACGTTGACGGTGGCAAGAGACCGGCGTATGATATCGTTAAGTGCTGCATGTCTCGAGAAGCGGCCTGCACTTTTTTGGCATGATAGTCCGTGATGTCCTAGCTTGTCGACGTCACTGCCACACGGACATTTATGAGGAACGCAGACCGGAACCCCAAGCCGTAGACAGGTTGCGATTCGGAGCGTGTCAGGCTCAAGAAATGTTCCTGTATTTGACGAAGGGTACGCGTGAAGCCAGTAGCTGGCCTCATGCGTACCCACGGCCAAAAGCCTAGCACGCGCCGAACCTGTACTACAGCTCAAAAGATTGTCATAAGTCAATTTGCAGTTTATGTCGTCCCAGCTCCTTTGTGAATTTGGAGAAACAGGAAAATTTTGACCTGGGCATGCAATTAAGAAAGCGTTTCTAGCTTCTTCCAGGCCAGCAATCTCAAAGTTTGAAGGGGATGCCCTTAAAATTTTACTTATGAGATTTGCTGAACTATGGACAGAAGATAGAAAGGCTGGTAAAGAGACACTGGAAATTTTGCGAATCCCTAAACCACCATAACGGATGGGTAGGGATGCTTGGGTCCAAGATTGCTCGTTCAGGTGCATATTAAGAATCGATTCTAAATTTATTTTGATTAAGTTGTCTACTTGTGTCAAGAGGTCTGGGTGATTCCAAAAGGAGCAGCAACGGAGCACATACGTAAATTTTGGGACGAAAAGACAGAATTTTAAGATGCAAAGTGCATAATGTGGACTAATTTCAAGGAGACGGTCAGCGGAATTTTTAAATTTAGTAATTGAGTTATTAATATATTCAGAAATAGATTCATTAAAAATTGGAGAGCCTTAAAGGTAAAGGGAATTACTGTTAACTATTTTAATATTTGGAGCCAAAATATTAAATTTTTGTTTTACGTCATTTAAATTTAAGTTGCAGTTATTTATAAAAAGTTCGCATTTGCTAAAATTAAGCTCCAAACCAATGGCTTCAAATTTATTTTTGATTAAAAAAAGGTCCGAAAACACAGTATCCATATCACCTCCTAGAGTTCCGTCGTCCAAATACCAAACGTTGAATTTAGAATTAAAATTTTTGATTATCGGATTTATAGCCAAACTAAAAATTGCTGGCCCAAGGATTAGCCTTGTTGACAACCTACTTCCGAGGACAGTTCATTAGAACGATATAACAATTTTGTTGGGTCTGCGTAACTGAGAAAAAGATAATTGTATATTTCCGGTATATGTTGTTTTATTTCCGTCAGCAGGGTATCCCTATTTACCGAATTGAAAGCATTTTTGACATCAATTTTGAGCAACACGTCAGGATGTCCGTAAGTTAGGAAAGAGCGTAGGGCATGGATGGCTGCCTCACACCCTCCTTTTACACCGAAGCCTAACTGTACGGGTTCAAATTCCGAATTTAATTTTGGTAAAATATGTCGAACAGCAATTTTGGAGGCCAGGCGTCGTAGTGTTGATCCAACAGCAATTGGCCTCACCCCTCCGTCCTTTTTGGTGAGGGCAATGAGGTTCGCGCCGAAAAGAATGGGAACAATTTCTGGATTGACATTACCGGAATACATAAAGTTGATTAATTTAGTGATCGAATTTACAAGTTGCTCGCCTGCATCACCCACAGAGTGCGATGTTAAGTCTTTCAGATGTTGGGGTGAGATTCCATCCAAACCTGCAGCCGAACCTGGTTTAAAAGATAAAATGGCACCTGTAACATCTTTTTTATGAATTTGAAGGCATGCTTGCCCTGCTGTTGGTCGGTCGAGAAAATATGGGTTTAATGGAGCTGGAGGATGTTTTGTCCGTAAGGCCTGAAGGGTGTCAGGGGTATCTGGTGATAGCACGTCGTTGGAGAACAAAAGGCGAGCGGCACCTTTGAGATCTCCGTCACAGATTTTGTTTTCGATGAGTTTGTTGCGATTACGAGGGCATCATATTTGATTAGAGGTGCGGAGAAGGTGAGGAGCTTACAGCACAGTTATTTTTAATCTTTTGAGTCAAAGATAAATTCAGTTCATCAGTTTTTATTATATGTAGTGCATGAAAATAAAAATAGGTTCTGCTAGTCTTGAGTACAATTGCTTATGTAACATTTCTGGATTAATTGTGACAAATGCGTAGCAACGGTTATTCGAGCTCCTCGAGTTCTTTTAACTATCGGTATACTATTTTTCAAATGGCTAAGATATGTGTGGAAAGGAGTTGGATGGTTGGCTACATAAGTAGGCACACTCGAAATAATGGGATGGATGTCTAAGGTGAACTATTTTGGCTAATACATTTCCTGTGTGTTTTGTAGTGTATGTTGAGGCCTTTCAAAGATTTGAATGACTTGTTGCACTGTGTACATGTATGGGTCGCGTTCGACGTGCCATCACAAGATTGGGTCACGGACTGCATTCACAACAGTTAAATACAATCACAAAAAAGAATAACTTAAAACAAATTTAAAACACAATAAAGTAACATAAAAGTACACTGAAAATATAAAAATAAGTCAAAGTCCAAATATCGTTAAGTAGGTGCGTCACAGGATGGTCTTGCAATTCGACGCTGCAGTGGAAGAGATCTAGCGACGCATTTCGTCGCTAGGACAACCGATGGCGGCTTTAGCAACCGTGTCTTGAGATTATCACGCGGATTAGAAATTTTAAAGACTGAACAGGCACTGAGCCTGCTTGTCACTTTTGTGTCCAGACAGCAATATATAGTTCGGAAATCATTTGTTGCGAATTGTTTCGTTAGATTTGTCATAAGTCACCATCTTGAAATATTTTTATATATCGTAGTTGATTTGAGATTATAATATCTAAATTCAGATTATAAACCACTGTTATATTATTTATATTTATGTCAATAATAAACGTTTTCCTTGTACACTAAAATTTTACAATTAAAATATATACTTATTTTTATTAAAATATTTAGACAATCAAATATTTTAATAAAATATATATATATATATATATATATATATATAACTTATATATATATATATATATAAGTTATTCTATACATATATCATACAAATGTACATATAATATAATCATATTAATACAGACGTACACAAATACATAAATCTACTTAAATACATACAATATATAAATATATACATAATATGCCATGATAAATAAGGAAAATATGTGACAATAAAATTGTTCTTTAGGAAAAATCGTGAATTCACACTTGCAATGCTTTCCTAAAGTGTTCACGAATTTTGTTTTTGAAAAGAAACTTGTTGGAAGCTTTTTTTAATGTCAAGAGGTATTTCGTTCCAGAGTCTTATAGCCGTAAGAGCGAAAGAGTGGGACATATAACCAGTAGGGTGTAAAGACGTTAGCAACTTCAGATTATCCGAAGAACGGAGAAAACGGTTATGAGAATCTCCTAGGTACTGAAATTTAGATTTCAAGTATTCAAGAGCCACGGATCGTTCAGAATAGTGAAAAGAGTGCACATAGGCCTCCCCTATAGATTGTCTCATAGGGGGGATATTTTCCATAGTTGCCACGCTTGGTAAGCGGGTTGGCAACTGCAGTTTTTAGGGTTCCGTACCCAAAGAGTATCCAACGGGACACTATTACTAAGCCTGCGCTGTCCGTCCGTCCGTCCGTCCGTCTGTCTGTCAGCGGGCTGTATCTCATGATCCGTAATAGGTAGACAGTTGAAATTTTCACAGAATGTGTATTTCTGTTACCGCTATAATAACAAACAATAAAAATTTAAATAAATTAAAAATTAAAAGGGGCACACCTACTAGAAACGTGTATTACGATGGCACGGAACCCTTTATGCGCGTGTCCGCCTCGCACTTTGGTTATTCCATTTCCGGTTATTTATTTTTAATCGTTATTAGGGAAACGCTGCTGCCCATCCCCTGATTGTTTCCCTCTGTCGTCTCTTACTGCACCAACGGGATGATATGGGGTAGTGTATATTCTTACACCGCCACTTCACGGTAACGATTGCTATTAAGTGGTAATTATTTTATTGTTTTAGTTCTTTGAAGTCCGCTTTTACTTTTTATTAAAAATTTAATTTATTATATTATATAAAACATCGTTAATTAATATAACATTCTTTCATTAAAATTTCCCTTTTTGTTTAAAGATATAACAGTCTTGTAATTTCCCAGTTACCCTGAAAACGAAGCGGTAATCATTCTCGTTCCTGTATATTATACGGGTTAAGAAGCGCTCAGTTAATTAACATCGTTTTTAGGGCTTCTGCTCTTGTGAAACACAATTGTGTATTATAATGGAATAGCAAAATTATATTATTTTGATGTTAACTATGTTTATTTATTTTATAGAATAAGTGTGACAAACGAGCATACAGTCCACCTGATGGTAAGTGGATGCTGTGGCTCATAGACATCTACATCTATCCTCAGTTAAGAATCAAAATGCAGATGCGTTATCAGTTGCCACCCTAGAGGACTAAGATGGAATGCTGTGGTTTCTATACACCTGCATCAAACCTCGATTAATAATCTAAATGTTAATGCATTATCACCCCTAAGGACTAAAATAGAATGCCTCGTTAGTAATAAAAAGGATCTCCGGTTCTCTACACTTACCATACGAAACACAGCAGTGTTAAGCTGCTATTTTACGCTGGTATTCTGTGAGAGCGTGGTCCTTCTCTGGTCGAGCCAACCCATTCGTGCTGCAGCCATAAAATAGCCGAATTCTCATTGCATAAATTATTTATTAGCTGAACTGAAAGCAGTAATTTTATAATTATTTCAATCGTCATAAATTACCAAAGCTTGGTGACGGTTTAAAAGGATCAGCGGTCTGTGATGTTATCGGCGCTGACGACTTCCTACCACTTTTCTCAATAGGAAGGACTTTTCAAGCTTGGTAATGTGATGGCACCACGTGTCCAAAATACTGTAGGTAATCCAAAGTCAGAATATTTTTATTCAAAATTGGCCTTTACAAAGCACTTTTAAAAGGCAAAAAAGCCATCGCTTCAAAACCTATTACCTTTAGAGAAGCGGCAAGAAAATCACACGTAGACTATTTTTCTACTAACAGTTACATTTTAACCTTATAAAATATATACACAATTGAAGAAAATCTAAACAAGTGATAAAATTAAAAATTTTGTACAACCGACTTCAATATAAATTATTAAGGATAACTCAAAAACTATTGGTCCTTGATCAACCACATGAGAAGCACCAGCTTTCAAATAAAAAAAGAATCATCAAAATCGGTTCATATAGAAAAAAGTTATGAGGTAACACACATAAAAAAATACAGTCGAATTGAGTACCTCCTCCTTTTTGAAGTCTGTTAAAAAGCGTAATGCCTTATCTTTTAAATAATAAGCATTAAATGCTTTTTTCAAAGCGTCTTAAATTTATACAAAGGCAAATCGGTAATATTACAGGCACTCTTGTTATAAATATTTTATTGAATACTAGCTGGAACCCGGCGCGTTACTGCCGCAGAAGAAATAATTGTGGAATTATCTTTTCAAATTTGGAAGAGTTATATTGTTTAATTAGGAATGATAAAATATTAATTGAAATTGAATGATAAATAACTTTCAAATAAATTTGTCGGTACGATACGCGCGCCACCTACTGTAAGTTATATAGTACTATGCCTATAACCTTCGCGCAAGTGCAAGCAATAAGTTGACAAAGTTTTAGCGCAATCTGATGAACGGTATGGCAGCGCATAAAATACGAACAAATAAATATTATTTTTTTATATATTACTTATTATAAATTGTAGGTTCCTACAAACGGTGGAATTTTGATTTAAAATACATGAATAAATTTTCGACCATCTTGAAACCGTTCCGTTCCGAAACAGAGACCGCTCGTGAAAATTTTATTAAATTAAATACCAAATAGCTATTTATAATTTTTTTCCATAACGTGGTTACTTAGAGGTGAGTATCAAAATAATAATAATGATAATCTCAAAATTTCATTGTATCTAGTATGCGAACAAATCGAACTTGACCAATGCACCTTGAAATTTGTTAATTGCCATTTTAAGTGCTGATTACGCCACGTGCTCGGCGATGCAGGAAAGCATCGTGATGAATCCTTACGAGTCTGAGCAATTAAAAAAACATTTCAAGGATACATGAAAACTGTCGAAACGCATTGCGGCAGCGCGGCGGACTATTCCTCGATATAAAACTCCTAGTAATGAAAAGAGATTTACATTACATAACTCTCACGCCTGTCACCGAAAGAGGTAGGCAGGAACTACTAAGTAAGACTTCCATTTGGCACGATCTTGTCAGACCTCTCTCGCTTCTTTCACATTCATATTTCTACACCACACATTTAACCAACTGTTAAGGGTACTCTTAATTTAGCCCATTTTCAATATATCGCCAATTTATTCGATAAACTTCCGTCTATGGCGTCCCTTGCTGACTCTAAATTTGTTAAATTTACTTTGTCACCTTGTTTTAATTCATTCATTCTACATTTTTTTTTTTAATATGATAGGGTGACAAACGAGCACACAGTCCACCTGATGGTAAGTGGTTGCTGTGACCCATAGACATCTACATCTATCTTCAATAAAGAATCAAAATGCAGATGCGTTGTCACCCGTGAGGACTAAGATGGAATGCCTCTTTTCCAGTAAAAAGGGTCTCCGGTTCTCTACACTCACCATACGAAACACAGCAGCATTAAGCTGCTATTTTACGCTGGTATTCTGTGAGAGCGTGGTCCTTCCCCGGTCGAGCCAACCCGTTCGTACTACAGCTATACTACAAATATAGCTGCAGCATGGCTCTACCACATAAAATTTCCAAACCAGCGAAGGATTCCTTTTACTTTCATATATTAAGACTTTATTTTTTACTTAAATTGTACTCATAGGTACCATGTTTATCTGGGACTGGAATAAAAAAACTTATGTGTCAACAGTGTTACTTGCTTAGCATGTCGTGAAAGGTGACTAATGGGATATTGGTTTTGTGATTGTGTAGGCTATGGGCTAACCACCTATCACTTTTTTCACAATTTTCCATCTATACCCGTTTTTTTTTTTTTGGATAAACGTAGTCTGCTACTCTTTGGACTCCGCCTCCCCTCTCGAGAATTACAGTCGTGACGTATATATGCGTTTTTTGCTTTATAAATTTTAAATGGTGATTTGAAGAACTTGACACTCGATTAAAAATAACTCTATTAATTCAAAGTTGTACTTGGTCCTTCTGTGTACGTTTAAACGTCTCTATTTGGATAACTGTATAGCGAATTCCATGTCACATACCTGCGAGAAATAGACAAACACAGAATAACAAACGTATAGATATCGAGGTAATGCAATGTATTCCATTTTATTAATTTGGCACAGAATACGCGGTTGAACATTGGTGAAGCAGTTAACTTACCTTTATATAAAAGTTTATTATTAAATATATTCAAAATAAATTATATCCACCCTCGTTCTAGACGTTCAGTTTAAAATTATATGAAAAATGGAAACTACAAATAAAATTAAGTATGGCCATTAAGTATTTAATAAGTTAAAGCTTTTAAAATAAACGAACTTATTTAAAACCTCCCTTGTTTATCCCCTCTGTTTAGGGAACTGCCACAAAAGACCAATAATTTAGAACCTCTGCCTCCGAAATGTGAGACAATGAGATATCGTTTTAATCTAACAACGTCACGAAATGTTAATCTTACTGTATAAATTACATAAACTCATATGGAGATAACGCATAAAGACAAGCTATAATCTTTAAGAGTCGTAGGACTCTAAATACTTATTTCCAAAATTATAACCTGTAAGGAGATAGCTTTAAGATTGTAAAAGGTTTTTTGGCGGGAAGTTGATCGCCGGCGAATTGTTTGGTAAAAGTGATGCAATTTTATAACTGTCTGCGCATGTGATCTATTAGTGAAAACGATGAGACAAGTGTTCCGATAAAGTTATAAACCGCAAGTTAATTTGTTTTCTTAGGCGCCTTAATAGCTTGAAATACTGTCGTCACCGACTGTCCGCTAGGTTAAGCTGTGTCAAAATTTCCCAAAAACTTCGCATATTGTGAAGAATTTTTGAAACATTATATTATTATGAATAATTTCTTATAACTTAACTGGCTTAACCATACGATTCTATGACAAAAGAAAAAAGATAAATCGTTATTCTTTTATTTTTCAGTCAGTCGGTTACGCGGCTTCGTCTTATGGAATCTGTCCATATTAACTGCAAGTACAATTCTCACAAGAGCAATGAAACAAGTTTGAGTTAATTCAATTATCAGGAAATATTATCATAATCATACCATATTTCTTTTATAAAAGTATATCCATTATAACATTAATATTTGAAAACATTTTACATGAAATTGAAGTGACAAACTAAATTACAGTCCACTTGGTGGTAAGAGCAGGACTGTCATGGACACAGCTAGGAAGCAGCCTTATGGGAGTCTTACTAAATTAGCAACTTCTAATATATACAAACAAGGCACGGGTAAGATTCCCAGTGTCTTGAATAGAGGTTGGCATAAGACCTCTGGGCCAACACCATGAATGGCACGAACACATTTTTTTTTGTGCAATAAAAACTTTATTAATCTCAACACATTGATGCCTCTTTTGTATGTATGGCTTAATCCAGTGATATGCTAAGCCTCTGATTCCGTTTTGATCTAATTTGAACAAAAGCTGATCGTGTGATACGAAGTCAAAAGCTTTTGACATGTCAAAAAAGATAGCCGTAGTAAATAGTCTGTCATTAATATTTTGTAAAATATTTTTTATTAAATTAAAAGCAGCCAGTGTCGTAGATTTTGATTTTTGAAATCCATACTGAGTTGGATTTATTCTGTTAAATTTATTTAAGAAAACCATGACCTTTTTGTGCATGACTTTTTCAAAAATTTTTGATAATATAGATACCAATGTGACTGGACAGTAATTTTCCATTAGTGTTTTTTCTTCTTTTTATATAAGGGTTTTACAATAGACACTTTTAATTTTTCTGGAAAGGTGCCAGATTCCATTGATAAGTTAACCAAATAGGCTAGTACCTTACTAATTTAATTTTTGCACGCTTTGATAACATTTGTACATATGCCATCATAACCTTCTGAATTTGTATTATTTAATGTCATTATAATTTTACTTATATCATATTCACTAACAGGTGTTAAATAAATTGAATTTTGAAGTCTATTTTTTGTATTAATGTATATAATTTTATTATTTATTTTATTTGCCAAATTAATACAGAAATTATTAAAGGCCTCAGCTATTTTCATAGGTTCAGTTATTATAGAGTTATTGTGTTTAATTAAGTCAATATGTTTATCTGCTGCTATATCATTTATAGTTCATTCTTAATAATTTTCCAGGTTGATTTTACAATATTTTTACTATTTAGTATAAACTTATTATTGCTATGTTTTTAGCGTAACTGATACATCTTCTTAAAAGCCTTGTGTAATTCTTATATACAACTTTATTATGATTTGTTTTATTAATGTAATATTTGTAACGTAATATTTTTTTCGTAGAACAACTTTTTTTAATACCTTTTGATATACATTTTACATGTGGTCTAATGTTAGATTTAATTTTTATTACCGGAAAGCAAAGTTTACAAAACAGATGAAATAGTTCATAGAATATAATGAAAGCTAAATCAAAAACACTTCAGAAAACGATAAACTTTCTAAATAAGTCTGAAACTTATTAATGTTTTCTTGAGAATAATTTCTTTTGAAAGAGAAAACAATTTTGGTAGGACTTTCTTTTTGTTTACGGTAAATCTTAACATTTGAGCAGTTTCGTGATCCGATAACGAAAGCGGAAGAATTATCGCAGTGGCATTTGGTATGTTACTAATAACGTATTCAATACAGGACTGTCCTCTAGTAGGTGTTGTAATATGCAGATGAAAATTAAGTGTTTTAATAATATCTGTGAATGTAATCAATACATTATCAATATCATTTACTAGCGTATTAATGTGTATATTCCCGGCTATTACAATCTATATACATTTTTTTTGAATATTTATAATTACATTTATACAACATCAATTCTAGTTTTTGAAAAAAATTATCTTTTATTTTAGTCGGTGTTCGATATAAACATATAATAAATATATTGCTATGTAGCATGTTCGCGTGTGTCAAATGTCCAGAATCTTCACATTCTTTCCCCGAATGGAAAAAACATATAACATTGTGTACAGTAGCGTCTTAAAATAGTATTCAGTTAGTTTTTTTTCCAAAATTCCCACAATCAATTAATCAGAATTCCCACAGATCTTCCCTTTCAATTCAAAATTTCCTATTTAGCTCAGTTTCTTTTCAATTCCAAATGCTGCACCTCTGACGGACCTATTAAGCTCAGTTTCCTTTCAACTCAAAAGGCTGCATCTCTGACAGATCTTTTATTTGGCTCAGTTTCCTTTCAATTCAGAAAACTGCATCTCTGACGAATCAATTTAGCTCAGTTTCTTTTCAAAAGTCTGCATAATTATGCTCAGTTTCCTTTAATTAAAAAAATATCCCATTTCCATTTGGAATAAACAGGTTATTTTCATGCTTTCCTATACGCTGCGTTTCAAAACATTTAAATAGGCTGACGAGTCAATTTTGCTCAGTTTCCTTTTAATGGCTGCATCTCTGACAAATCTATAAAACTCAGTTTTCTTTCAATTCAAAAAGCAATGGATAGTTCATTTCCCAGTGACCATGCGGGCGAAGCCGCGGGTAACAGCTAGTTCTAAATATATTGCTATGGGGGATCAACACAGAACATCATTCAAAATGGAACGCGACTGCCAAGTCATCAAAACACGTTATCTTTTTAAAAGGCATTCCTCTTTTGACCATAATACAAGATTCATACATTACATTACATAAAAATGTATCCAACATTCGTAATTATTTTACGATATAATTCCAGCATCATAGAAACAACTATTCGGCGCTCTTTCGTTGCTATTCTCGTAAAGTATTATTCAGCAACTAATTAACACGCTGGTAGCAACTCGCTTGTTGGAAATACAAATGAATATTTCAAGTTCTAAAGAAAGAATGAAACACGGCAAAATGTTGTACTTATTTATTTTTACATTAATACTTCTTCATCATTATCATCAACCAGGAAATTGTTTTTTTTTTTTTGACATATGACAATTATTAACGGTGTAGTAGCGGTGTAAGAATATTCACTACCCCATATCATCCCGTGGGTGTCGAAAGGAGCGATAGAGTGAAACTAAAACAGGATTTCTGATAGTCTCAAAATTATAAAAAAACTGCGGTTGCTAACCCGCCGGCCTAGTGTGGCAACTATGGCAAATCCCCACTACGAAGCCAATCTATGGGGAAGGCCTATGTTCAGCAGTGGACTGCAATAAGTGGTTGCTACTATCGGGTACTGTAACTACTAACATTTATACAAATAAAACATGAGTTTAATTGAATATACAGAAGTATAATAGTATTCAGTTAAGCTCGTTAGTATCGACAAAGCTCACGCCACAGCACGTACGTTGTAAAATCAATACCACAGGCGTGATTAAATCAGTACAAACCAGGTAAAGAGCTGTTATCCCGGTCTTTGATCATTTGCGAACATTTCTATCGAACTAAATACTTACTACAGTATTGAGAGGATGTAATTTATGAAGCGAATATTTGACCGCTAAGGTAAAACACACAATCCACTAAACACAGACTTCTTCCTGTCTTCATGTTTTTACATGTTTTCATTTAGATAAAGGTGTCTATCTAAATGAAAACCAGAACGAGAACATAAAAATTGAGTTTTAACAGAAAAAAAAGTAAACAAACAGTTTATATATATATGTTACACTGATAATTAATTAATTTAATAATAATACTTTACTAATTCGTTTTTAGTGCCCTTACATAGTACTCAAGAACTACTCAAGAATACTACAAAATATCAAGGTAATATTACTCAAAATTATTGAAAACTACTGCTAGTATTGCCAATCTGCCTGCCAAGCGTAACAACTATGGCAAAAATCTCCCCATGAGGCGATTTGTGGGGGAGGCCTTTGTTCAGCAGTGGACTTTTTTGGGCTGTAATAGATACGTTACACTGACGAATACCTATGATTTTTGAAATGAATTGCAGGGGTGGAAATCCAGCAGTGGGACGCTTATAAGCTGTAACTTTACGTTTAATTTATGGATCTATCTTCTTGTCTTCTTAGCAATGTGACCTGCATAAAGATGTGATAGATATATATCAGGTATTGGTTCATGTTCTCTCATAAACCTTATGAAGGAAACTATTTTATTATGTTAACGAAAACCATATTCAAGGATTGACCACCTCACCTTTTGCTATGGGTGTGATAAAAGTCTATTTAAACCCCGACAAAAACTGTTTGTCTGTCTGTGGCATCATAGCTCTTGAAAGGATGAACCGATTTTGATTAAGTTTTTTCGTTTGAAAGATGCATCGATATATATGTACTACGCACTAGATTTGGCATTCCGAACGTTCACTATGTTCAAATGAACTGTACTGCAATCCGTACACCTTTAGTGTCATTTAGTGTGCCTTCAATATTCATAGAGTGTGGAGCTGCGCTAATAATACGAGATTTCAAATTAAAGTTTAAACCTGAACGTAATTAATAGTCAGTAGTCAAATAAGTAAAATTATTTGTTGTTCAAGTGAATAAATAGGTAATAATATTACAATAGTAAAAATAAATTTCTTCATTTATATGCCACGCTATCTACAATCATAGACTAAAATCTACTATCTCCCGCGCATGCGCGAAAACAGAGTAGTGCACATTTTTTGTTTGGAATAGCTTCTCTAGTACGTAGTATATAGAACTCAATGGAAAGATGTCTTAATCGAGAGTGTTCTTAGCTATGTTTTAAGAAAATCTGTTCAGCCGTTTGAATATCATCAGCACGTTTTGTTTCAGGGTTTTATTAATTTGAGTTTTGAACGTGGTAGAGCCACGCTGCAGCTATATTAACTGTACAGTTGTAGCACGAATGGATCGGCTCGACCGGGGGTAGGACCACGCTCTCACAGAATACCAGCGTCAAATAGCAGCTTAACACTGCTGTGTTTCGTATGGTGAGTGTAGAGAACCGGAGACCCTTTTTACTGGAATCGAGGCATTCCATCTTAGTCCTCACGGGTGACAACGCATCTGCATTTTGATTCGCAAACGAGGATAGATGTAGATGTCTATGGGCCACAGCAACCACTTACCATCAGGTGGACTGTGTGCTCGCTTGTCACGCTTATGCTACAGTAATTATATAATTCCAATGATTTCACAAAAAATATTTTTCGGATAAAATATAGCTTCCTGGCATGGCTTTATATCTGTTGTTGAAGTTTGTCTTTATGCAATTTATGTATGTAAACTGCCTTCGTGATACAGAAGATTTATTAAATCCTGATGTAGCGACCATTTTCTTTTTAATTTATAAAAACATGGCTCTACAACGTATAAAATACTTTTAAAACATTTTTAAGCGTAACTAAGTTGACATGCTGAAATGAGAACGTTTAGGGAGAGCGTTGAATAACACCCCGAAGAAGAACTAAAAAGCTAAAGCTCGGTCGCAAACGACCGAAAAGTATGAAGCCGAGGTAATCTAAATAATTTAAAAAACTGTCATCAACGCAGAGCCCTGTCTATAATATCGTAATGAGTTTTTTTTTTTTTTTTATAGAAGTAAAAATAAATGTGACCACTTGTATACGTCATACTTCTAGACAGAGGCCTCTCCTCATTTCATTTGATTGACATATTCATTAATGCTAGTGGGATTGTACTGGGCTTGCTGGCATATTGTGAATAATGATTTCTTATATTTACGCGAACACTACACATTGAATTAAACTACTTTTACGGATTAAATCGCGTTTAATTAACTTGTTTTATTAATTCCCGACGTTTCGGGTGCTTTACAGCACCCATGGTCACGGGGGACTGAGGTGATTGACGTCCCAATGTCAAAGTTAATACGGAGTACCTTCAGCTTTTTTAATTATTAATTTTGGTCCGATCTACGCAGAATGAACTAACTGTGTCTTGAAGTCTTGCAGTGGTATGCTTGGGTTTAGTTTTAATTTTATTAATTACAGGATACCAAGCAGGTGGTAGTACCCAGCCTCCCTCTCTATTGAAATTAGGATGTTTTTTAATTTCAATAGCCTCACGTATCATCCTTGGCAGGAATCGATGTTCTTTCGCGAGAATCTGTGGTTTATCAAATCTAATGTAATGGCGGGGGCCGTCTAGGATATGATCACAAACTGCAGACTTTCCGGAACGTTGGTGCTTCACGTCAGCTATGTGTTCTTTTACGCGGGTTTTAATAGATCGTTTTGTTTGCCCTATATATGAGAGACCACATTCACAATCAAGCTTGTACACTCCTGCATCTTGTAGAGGAATATTGCACTTGACGGATGGTAAGAACTGACTAATCTTCTTCGGCGGCTTGAAGAATGTTCTTATAGAACTCATAGACAAATCGTCCAGTGATCTAAAGACAATTTTATCGACATTTGATTATAAGAATTGCATGGAAACTTTAGATAAACGGGAATCAACTAAATACAATGAATGCAAAAATAAACATATAGATAAATACCAAAAACTAACAACTAAATCATATGTCCAACACCAACGTCAACGTAAGAACGAAACACAACCATTGACAACAGACGCGAGTAATAAACAACGCGCGGTCTATAACCTGTCAAAACAATCTCTGGACGACGCGACAATAAAAGTTTTGGCCAAAGGTATGAATTTCGCAATAACACCCGAAAAATCCTGTATGAAAACATTATCTGTAGTGTTGAGGACTGTCTGTATAAAAATAATATTGGTAAGGAAGATTTAGAGGCCATACGTCAAGACATCTCGTCTTTGTTACGTCGAAGCTCAGTGCCGAAATTAAATCTTCCGAAGGATGAAATTAATGCATTAAAAAACTTACGCAACAGACCAGATTTAACGATTCTCCGCGCAGATAAAGGTAATGCTACGGTTATAATGGATACGTCGGATTACAATTCTAAAATACAACAACTTTTATCGGATGAAAGTACGTACGTAAAGGTCAAAACAGATCCTACAACTAATACGCTTAAAACAACTAGCGATCTAATTAAGAAATACTCCGAGAAATTGAATCTAGACGTCAATTCGATAATACCTGCGTGTGCCAAACCACCGAAGTTGTATGGGTTACCAAAAATACACAAACCGAACGCTCCATTACGTCCAATAGTGAGTCAGATCGATTCGCCAACTTACAGATTGGCTCAACTCTTAGCAAAAACACTATCACCACTCAGAGGACACACAAGAGCACACACTAAGGATTCATACCATTTTGTTAGTGAGATAAAAGACCTATGTCTTACTGACAATGAAACTATGGTCAGTTTTGATGTTCAGTCTCTATTTACATGCCTACCTGTTGAAGACTGCATCTCAATTGTAACTAGGAAACTAGAGGAATACAACATGCCAGCAGAATATGCAGTACTGCTTAGACATTGCCTTACATCTGGCTATCTATTGTGGAAGGAAGAGTTTTACAAGCAAGTAGATGGTGTTGCAATGGGCTCACCGGTATCTCCCATTGTCGCCGATATTTTCATGGAGAACTTTGAGGAGAAAGCCCTGCTTACTGCACCAGTAACTCCAAGGTTCTACAAGCGGTACGTAGACGATACTTTCACAATTTTACCATCAGACAAAGTAACTGCATTTTTAGAACATCTTAATTCCATAAACTCTAAAATTCAATTTACTATGGAGTTAGAGGCAAATAATTCTTTAGCTTTCCTAGATGTATTAGTCATTCGAAATCCTAACAACACCATAGGTCACACCGTGTATAGAAAAAAGACCCATACAAACAGATATTTAAATGGTGAATCCCACCATCATCCTTCACAGTTGTCTACCGTGGGCAAATCTTTGTTACAGAGAGCACGAGGGATCTGTGACAGCAAACACCTGGCCGCCGAGCTTCAGCACGTCAAGCAGGTTCTGCACGACAACAAGCTTCGGGTCCCGCGCCTACGTCACAGTGACCGAGTGAAGCCGGCCACAGTCGAGCGTGTGCCTGCTGTACTACCATATGTCAGAGGTGTCACAGACAAGATTGGCTACATCTTGAAGCGAGCTTCTATAAGAACATTCTTCAAGCCGCCGAAGAAGATTAGTCAGTTCTTACCATCCGTCAAGTGCAATATTCCTCTACAAGATGCAGGAGTGTACAAGCTTGATTGTGAATGTGGTCTTTCATATAAAGGGCAAACAAAACGATCAATAAAAACCCGCGTAAAAGAACACATAGCTGACGTGAAGCACCAATGTTCCGGAAAGTCTGCAGTTTGTGATCATATCCTAGACGGCCCCCGCCACTACATTAGATTTGATAAACCACAGATTCTCGCGAAAGAACATCGATTCCTGCCAAGGATGATATGTGAGGCTATTGAAATTAAAAACATCTAATTTCAATAGAGAGGAGGCTGGTATTACCACCTGCTTGGGATCCTGTAATTAATAAAATTAAAACTTAACCCAAGCATACCACTGCAAGACTTCAAGACACAGTTAGTTCATTCTGCGTAGATCGGACCAAAAATTAATAATTAAAAAAGCTGAAGGTACTCCGTATTAACTTTGACATTGGGACGTCAATCACCTCAGTCCCCCATGACCATGGGTGCTGTAAAGCACCCGAAACGTCGGGAATTAATAAAATAAGTTAATTAAACGCGATATAATCCGTAAAAGTAGTTTAATTCAAGGCATATTGTGAAATTCAAAACGAACGCTCCCCTCTCAGCTACCAGTAGCGTCTATATGTCTGTAACAAGTTTTAACTATTAAAATTATCTTAATTCTCAGGCAATTAATAGAATCAGCCGTTACTTTGCTGTAGTCCATTATATTAAAGTTGTTAAAAATTTACTTTGCGTACATCTGCTCGATAAAATAAAATGACGTGTCATAGTTTGTCCTAGTTTGAAAAGCACCTCCCGCTCTCCCTCAATTGCGTGCACTATCCCCGTCACCACTAATGCCAGCACCAGGGCTGCGACTGTGTGTGCTGGAACAGTTGGAGATATTAATAAATAATAATAGTACCGTTGCACTGCTGAATGAACAAACAAATGTTTCTAACTCACCTCTCTTAAACATCTTTAAGCCGGTGATCGGCGATTAGTTGCGTGGTTGGAGGGTAGGCGGGCGTTTTGCGGCGGTTTGTTATTAATTTTGCAAGCGGCTGCGTACGTCAGGTGGTGATTGGTCGCATGTTTTATCGCATGACGCAGTCGCTCGCTACTTGAGTGGGGAGCAGTTGCGTCAACGAGTTGTATAAATAGCAGCTGTTTTGGCTCGCCGCTCAACTACAGGGGATGCCCTCGCGCTCCTCGTCCTCGTCTCAATAAACCAGCTCCGCCGCCGGTTAATGAGAATACATTCCCGGCGCTCCCGTCTACAATGCCCCGTCAGGGCACTTCCCAGCCCTCTCAGGGCCCCCCTAGGCCCATTATGGGCCCCCCTAGGCCCCTTATGGGCCCCATCCAGCCCCCTCCGGGCTTTTCTCGGCCCACGCAGCCACCAATCCTCCCCTGGGGCCCCAAAAAGGCCGACCCCCTGCGGACTTCCTCCGCTCCTCAACAAGCGCAACCCTCAATGGTTGATGACCTGAATACGGTTTATTCCGCTATTCAGAGCATCGACATTAGCAAGATCGCCATACTAGCGCGCAAACTGCGTGCTGCTAGGTCCCCTCAGGACCGTCTCCTCGCTCTAGCGGAGCACCACAACCTCTTGTGCTCATTGTAAGTTAAGCTAAATTAATTTAACTTAACTTAAAAATAACAGAGCACTCTGCCCTCCCAAACTCTCACGGTCGTATCAAGCCTAAAGGATTATCGCTTGTGTCATTTAATATTCGCGGGTTGCAAAATAACCTCCCCGAGCTTAAGCTCTTTCTTCGAGATCGCGAAGCCGACCTCCTCCTCCTTCAGGAAACCAATCTCAAAACTAAGGACATCAAAGGCCTTTCCATCCAAAAATATTCTCTTCTTCGTAACGACAGACCGGACCGCAATGGCGGCGGCACTGCCATTTATTACAAGAAGAAACTGCATAGCTCCCACATCCCTACTCCGCAGCTTACCAACATGGAAGCCACGGTATGCTGGCTAGCCATGACCGGACATCAGTCCATCGTCATAGCCTCCTGCTACATCCCCAGTGGAACCCTTCCCCTCAAAAAAGATTTTGAGGCTATCCTCTCACTAGGCAACTCGGTCATTATCTTTGGAGATTTTAACTCCAAGCATACTGATTGGACTTGCCGTACTACTACTCCTAGCGGCAAGAAACTGCTTGATATCACACAGTCTCTCGACCTAACCGTTCTCAGTCCCCACGGTGTAACTCACTATCCCGACAACACCGATCACGCTCTATGACAGTACCTTAACAAAGAATATTAACTTAAAAAGTAATTTAAATATTAATAAAAATAAAGTTATTATGTATTGTGATGACATAGGCAAAAATTTGGGCACAATGTTAAATAACTGTTTAAAAGGACATCAGGTTAGTAATTGTTGTATGCCTGGAGCATCCTTTAGTCATATAATGAATAAAGTTTTAACTAGTAAGTTTTGCCCTAATAGCACATTAATAATTTTGTTAGAGAAGAGGCAATGTAAACAAAACTCAATTATTAAAATATATTGATCATCTAAATACTTTAAATGTACATAAAATTATCTTGTTTACATTGCCTTACATACAGGGTTGGCCACAGAAAATAAAATAAGATACAATTTAAATTTATTAATGAATAACTTTTCATTTAATAACAATATAAACTTGACATCTAATTGTTATAATTATAATAATATAATTAATTTAATAGACATAAATAATTTAATTAAAAATTTTTGACTAGAGATAGGTATTACCTATCCAAATATAATTTAAGACAGATAGCAAATGTGCTATCTTATTGTTTATATATTAACTCAGCCAAGGACTTGGCTACACCGACATCTGCTTCTTTTGAGCAGTGTAATGACTTAATATGTAATTTGGAATCAGTTCCAAGTAATTTAAATTAGAAAATGAGACAATAGAGGTAATCACTAGCAGTTATAATAATTTAAATAATTTAGAATGTAGCTTACAAAACCTTCATTGTATGACTCCACAGAGTGATAATAAAAATTGTTTACATCTGGTGCATCAGAATATACAAGGCATGATAGGCAAAGAGCTAGAAATTGAATTGTTCTTAAATAGCAATAATATTCATATTTTATGTATTACTGAACATTGGTTAAAAGCTTATAACATAATGTTTAATTTCAGTAATCACCAGGTGGTCAGTTCGTTCAATAGAGAAACGGTTTTAAGAGGTGGCTCGTTAATATTAGCTAGTAAATTAGTATCACGAACGTAAAGATATTGTGAGCCTCTCTGTTGAGCGAACTGTAGAAATGGCTTGTGTTGAGTTTGAGCACCTCATTGTTGTGTGCGTCTACAGACCCCCATGTTCTATATACAATACTTTTGAAAAAATTATGGAGGAAGTTTTTGTTAAGCTTAATAAACAGAATAAATCTGTTGTAATATGTGGAACTTTAATATCAATCTCTAGAAGCTTCCTCCACCAATATTAAATTTAGATTATTGTTTAAATCATATGGTCTTTTTAATTTATTTTAGAGCCAACGCGTATTACTGAATGTAGTGCAACATGTATAGATAACATTTTACAAATGTTAAGCCGTTGCATAAATGTATAATTCAAAATTGAGTTCTGATCACTGTGGACAGTTAGTTTCGTTACCTATGTTCACAAAAAGCAAGTAGATGAGAAAATTGTGTTTGTTCCTGTAAATGCGTCGCTTGGAAGTTTAGAAGTAACATAGTGAAGAAACTTCCATCACTTTCATACCAAAATGATCCTAATTTTTGTATGGAACAGTGTTTAAACTTATTTGCAATGAATTTGATAATATTTTTACTTCTAAAACGTTCTCCTTGAACAGTCGGAAGGCTTTCAATGAATGGGCGACAGTAGAGTCCATAAGAGCAGACAAAGGTTGTATGAACTTTACCATGAAAGGTCATATAACCTAGCGTCGAATTTAGGAATATGTTAAAAATATTCAAAAATATTTAAAAGTGTGCTCCAAAGCCAAGTCTTTGCATTTGAGCAACAAAATTAAGACGGCTTCTAATAAAATTAAATGACGTGGAGTATAATTAATAGTGAAACTGGTAAGGTCAACTCTCGCAATTCAAACTACCGGTTGAGCTTTAACAACAAATTAACGGAATCAGATCAGGATGTTGCAATGGTTTTGAGAAGTATTTTACGGATATTCCGATCTTAACCACTATGTCACTGAATTCTTCTCCTGCCGTCGCCGAATCATTGCTTAAACAAAATGTAAATGCGTGTACAAAGAATTTTACATTTCATAAAATATCATCAAAAGATATTGTAAAATATTTTAAAACTATTGATGTTAAGAAAACTGCGGATCTGTGGGGCATTTCCGTTAAATTTATTGCGTCTATAATCGATATAATCGCGCCTCAACTAGCTATTATTTTAATACTAGTATCGAATATGGTGTGTTTCCTGATTTGATGAAGCATAGTAAAGTAATACCTTTATTTAAATCTGGTAGTACATTAGACCCGCCAATTTTAGACCCATTTCTGTACTGCCAACACTAAGTAAAATTTTGAAGAAATTATTCTTGATCAAATGTTAATTTTTTAATGTTAATAATTTACTTCATAAAAATCAATTCGGTTTCTGAGGGGTCGCTCGACAACTGATGCTGGTGTTGAGCTGATTAAATATATTTTCAATGCATGGGAGAATTCACAGGATGCTTTGGGTATATTCTGTGACCTATCCAAAGCCTTCGATTGTGTTCACCATGAAACATTAATCAGGAAAATACAACACTACGGTGTAAAAATAATGCTTTTAAATTAATTGTTTCATATTTAAGTAACAGAACGCAAAAAGTTGTCATTAATAGTATGAGGTCTTCCGGGTCGATAGTACAAATGGGCGTGCCTCAAGGCTCAATTCTCGGACCCTTTCTGTTTCTTGTATATATTAATGACTTATCTTACATAGTAGGGGATAACCATAATATAGTATTATTTGCTGATGACACTTCATTAATTTTCAAATTAAAACGACAATTATTAAAATATGACGAAGTAAATAATGCTATATCTAAATTAGTAAATTGGTTTAATGTTAATAACTTGCATTTAAATAGCACTAAAACGAAATGTGTGAAGTTCATGACTCCAAATGTCAGACAATTAAATACTAATATAATTTTAAATGGGAGGAACTGAGTCTTGTCGATACCACCATTTTTCTTGAATAACACTAGACGCGAAGCTCAATGGAGCCCCATATATCAAAGTTAGCAAGCAGACTTAGTTCTGCAGCATATGCTGTAAAAGATTAGAAATCTTACCAGTGTGGAAACAGCTAGACTTGTTTACTTTAGCTATTTCCATAGCATAATGTCCTATGGTATTTTGCTATGAGGACACGCAACTGACACTGAAATTATATTTGTTTTACAGAAGGGCCATAAGAGCAATCTATGATTTAAAACCTAAAGAGTCGCTCAGACAAAATTTAAGGAAATTAATATATTAACTTTGGCCTCTCAATACATTTATGAAAATGTAATGTACGTACACAAAAATAAAAGTAGTTATACAAAAATAAGTGATATTCATTCTGTAAATACTAGGAACAAACACAAGCTAGTAGTACCAGTTACTGACTCCACCGAGTCAGTAATTCATTCTGGGGCGATGTATACGCTTTACAACAAAATCCCAGAAAATATACAAAATTCGACCTGCTCAAAATTCAAAACTTTATTAAACATAGTTTGTATAAAAGGGTTATTATAATGTTAAGGAATTTATGGATGATAATAACCCTGGGAATGAGGTGTTCGCTGCCAGGCTGTTTCTAATTTGTTTTGTGTGGTTAATTGTGTAATATACATGATTGTAAGCTGTTATTTAAAAAAGTCCCGCTGGGTTTCTTGCTGGTTCTTCCCAGGACAGAGGTTTTTTCGAACCAGTGGTAATTAGACAAAGAGTGACTTTCAATAAGTATTATTTATAATCTATATTGAATAAAAAGTTTTGTTTCTGTTTCTGTTTCTCCAGACGTATTAGACTTTGCAATAGCGTCAATCGAGACCCTTGACGATCTTGGATCCGACCACCGCTGTCTCCTCATACTTGGCCATCAGCCACCTCCCCAACCCCACGAAACCCACTAACTGGAAGGGCAAGAGTCCGTAGCAAAGCTATGGACTCTGGGGACTCCCATCTCCCTCTCGTCGGACCTCGACAGTCCCGAAAAATCAACACCGCGGTCGATTCACTCCACACCATAACATCCTCCTTTAAGGAGAAAAGGTCGTCAGTTGCTAATAATAATGGTCTTCCCCATATGCAACTTAGAAAGCCAAGAGAGCTGCTTTCGGAGAGCAGCACTCTATCCACCCCGACTACAGGCGTACGGCCAATCATCTTCAACGAGAAGTCCGTTCACGCCTCTCTGAACTTCGAGACCTCGAAAAGAGTAACCTCATGGAGAATATCCCTCCCTCTCATACAGCGTACTATCAGATGGCGAGAGCCCTCCGCATAAACGCTATCACTCACACTTCCCCTCTCTCCCGTCCCGATGGCACTATTGCCTTCGAGGACGAGGAAAAATCTCCCACATCCAGGCAGTGGAGGATGAGGTCCGCCGCCGGAACTCGCCCCCAACAGCCTCTGACCCTATCACTATGTCCAATGATAAGATCTCATCCCTCATCAAAGGACTTAAGCCCAAAAAGGCTCCGGGCGCGGATGGCATCTCCAACCAAGCCCTTAAACATTTTCCTGAGCAGGTGTTAACCCTTTTAGCTATTATCTTCAACGCCTGCTTCAACCTCAGCTATTTTCCCACCACGTGGAAGGAGGCAACTGTCATTGGTATCCCCAAGCCAGGAAAGCCTCACAACCTCCCCTCCAGTCATCGTCCCATCAGCCTCCTCAAGGCCATGGGCAAACTCTTTGAACGAGTCATCCTTACTCGCATGAGGCTCCATCTGTTTCCCACAGACGGAGTCCCTCTTGTTATCCCCCACCAATTCGGTTTCCAAGCGAAACATTCTTGTCCCCAACAAGTTCACCGTATTGTGGAATACATCCTCAGCGGTTTCTATCCTCGTCGTCATAAGACCATCGCGGTCCTTTTCGACATAGCAAAGGCCTTCGATAGAGTTTGGCACGAAGGCCTTATATACAAACTTTATAAAATAGGTCTCCCTGATCGTCTCGTTTGTCTCGTAGCCTCTTATCTGAAGGATCGTACCTTTCGTTTTAGACACGAAGGCACGCTCTCCTCTCAACGCCCTATCAAAGCAGGTGTCCCTCAGGGCTCAGTGCTTGCCCCTCTGTATATCCTGTACACTGACATTCCCATCCCGTCAGATGGTGTACAGCTCTCTCTGTTCGCAGATGACACTGCCCTTTACTATAAAGTATATCACTACCATATTCGGAACAAGATCCAACAGTCAGTTAGTGACTTAGGAGCTTGGTTCCAAACGCTATCGATGTGAACCGGAGAAGAGCTCCGCCGTTCACTTCGATCATCATAAACGACGCCGCCTCTCTACCATTCCGCCAATCCGTATGCAAGGGACCCCTGTCCCCTGGCATACGACCGCCAAATATTTAGGTGTCACCCTTGACACAAGGCTCACCTTCAGGCCCCATGTCAAAAGAGTAACCTGCAACGCACGCTTCTATCTGAGTAGGCTCAACAGTATGCTGGGCCGATACAGTAAGATGTCCCTCCGCAACAAGCGAACCCTTTATAAGGTCTGTATACGACCAGTCATGACTTACGCGGGCCCCATATTTGCCCACGCTAATCCCAATCTCCTTAAAGAACTTCAAATAGTTCAAAACAATTTCTGTCGTCAAGCTACGAACGCACCCTGGTACGTACGTAACGCCGACCTCCACCGAGACTTAGAGCTCCCCACAGTCCAGCAATTTCTAAAAATACTCTCTGAAAACTTCTTCAAAGCTTCAGAGTCCCACTCTAATAATTTCATTCGTGAGGCAGCTTCCTATGAAGCCCCACTACCCTCCGCAGACCGAGTCCGCAGACCGAGAAACTCTCTCTCGGACCCCCCCAACAAGCTTTCGGCCGACCTGGACTGCCTCTTGGCGGCTCAGGCAAAGCCTTCTTCTTCCAATGCTTAATATGCCTTAGTAGGCGCGTCTCTCAGCGGCCATTCGCCGCCTGCGCCCCCTTTCCCTTAAGGGGGTCGCATCAAATCTCGGTAGAAAGGCCACTATGGCCAACCGTTCCCAAGGTGGTGTTTGAGTGGTGAGCACTTGGGTTGTTAGGTTAGTCAGTGGGTCCCATAACCACGCAGTGGCTGCGTGGTATGCTTAGAGCATTCACCACCTCCTCCCCGCTTCCGGAGGGTGCCTTTTGCACTGGGCGCAAAAAAAAAAAAAAGCTCGCCGCTCATTCCGCTTGCGCATCGCCCCCGTGCGGTCGTGCCGGAGTCCACCGCTGACCGAGCACCCGTCCCCGTACGGGTCTTCTCCCTCAGTCGAGTACAGTTTCGAGGAATACGTCAGTCCCGTCCCGTCCCCCTCAGCTAGCGCTGTCGCCCCTGTGCGGTTGTGTTAGCTGACCACTCTCCCGTCCCTGTACGGTTGAGTGCCCTCCCACACTCCCGTCCCCGCACGGTCGACTTTGCCCTCCCGCTCGGCTCGCACAGCCGCCCCCGCGCGGTTGTGCTATCTGTCTCGCCGTCGCCGTGTTTCCGTGCCCACTAATGTGGGTTCGAGCGACGGTGGGAGCCTTCCCATCTCCGCCAGCCGCCCCCGAGCGGTTGTGTTGTGCGCCCGCGCTCACAGTTGGACGGTGAGTGCCTTCCCTCCCTGCCTCCGCCCGCTAGTGCCGCCGCTACCGCGCGGTTGCGCTGGCAGTCAGTGGTCACCGTCCCCGTACGGTGGGTACATCCTCGCTCATGCGATTCCCACTCCGACACTCCAGCACCGCCGCCCTTTGCGGCTATGGTGGAGACCCGCGCTTCCGTCCCCGGACGGTTGTGCCCCACGCCTCCCTCTCTCCGAGGAAGGTCGTCTCCGATTCGGCGATAAAGCCTTCGGGCTAGAGCCGTTCCCAGGTGGTGTTTAGTGTGTAGGCACTTCTTGAAAGTGAGTCTCACATAACCACGCAGCCGGCTGCGTGGTATGCTACGAGCATTCACCACCTTCCTCCCCCGTTTCCGGAGTCTTCCAGTCTACTTCACCTGAAGATGCCTCGTGTAGAGGCGAAACACGTGTTGTATTGTCATCAGTGGTGTGTCTTTCCTAGTGTAGTAGTGTTGGGAGTAGTGGTGCTGGGATTAGTGATGACGGGGATAGTGCACGCAATTGAGGGAGGGGGGGAGGTGTTCTTCAAACTAGGTAAGACACATCATTTTATTTTATCGAGCGGATGTACGCAAAGTAAATTTTACCAACTTTAATTAATTCTCAGGGCTAACAATGCATCTCCATTTTGATATATCTCTGGGTACAGCATCTAGTTATCTCCGAGCGGTCTGTGTGCCGACTGGCACATTTCTAGAAAGGCATTTGTCCAGTGGACTTAAAAAGGATGTTGATTTTATGTAATAATAGTATAAGTCATTGCCGTGTAGTATTCGCGTAAGAGAGTCCACTACACTATATTATCCCGCGGGTGTCATGAGAGGTGACAGAGAAGAACTGAAATAGGCTAAAAATTATAGCATCTTCCTGAAAATAACTCAAAATAACAAAAAAAGTTCGGTTGCCAACCCACCTACCAAGCGGTTATGACAAATATTTTTTAATTTATTTAAACTTTTATGCACATTAATATTATCGTACATATCGCGGACTTAATGCCATTTATGGCATTAATATCATTTTCTATCAGTCAACCACTAGGCTAAGCAGAGATAAACTTATGGGAGATAGTGCAGCAAAAATAAACTAATAATGAAAAAAATGTTTACGAAATTTGGATGAACCAGAATATATATAATATATATATATATATATATATATATATATATACTCGTTTATAAAGTATTCTATACATATATCATACAAATGTACATATAATATAAACATATTAATACAAACGTACACAAATACATAAATCTACTTAAATACATACAATATATAAATATATACATAATATGCCATGATAAATAAGGAAAATATGTGACAATAGAATTGTTCTTTAGGAAAAATCGTGAATTCACACTTGCAATGCTTTTCTAAAGTGTTCACGAATTTTGTTTTTGAAAAGAAACTTTTTGTAAGCTTTTTTTCATGTCAAGAGGTATTTCGTTCCAGAGTCTTATAGCCGTAAGAGCGAAAGAGTGGGACATATAACCAGTAGGGTGTAAAGACGTTAGCAACTTCAGATTATCCGAAGAACGGAGAAAACGATTATGAGAATCTCCTAGGTACTGAAAGGAGACAATTTCTTTTTGTATGGAGAATGGGCCCACTACAAATTTTAGGGATACTTAATGAAATGTATGTCGATTTATTCCTTATAATCTATAGATTGCAAAATTAATATTAGTTTTATCGCATCTAAAGGGAATTCAGAGAAATTAAAATATGAATATCACAATAACCTAAAAAGAAACTAAACGCTATTTTTTTTAATCTGGCTTTGGCTCTGGGTTCTAGCCCTTCTGAGCCGAAACTAAAAGTTGTTTTCTATTAGTATTGTGAGTTAGAATAGTGTATAGAATAGAATAGGACAGCTAAATAATTAATAGCATAAAACAAAATTGCAGGTACATTTAACATTTATAGGTACTTTTAGACTGATGGAAAATCCTTTTAGTAGTTCCGGCAAAAATAGTACACTGACCAAGAAACATGGTGTGGAGGCTATTTTTACATGTATTGATTGATTAGTGAATATACATCACAAACACCATTACAATAATTAAATAAATGATTAAAGCCAAAATGAATAAAAGATAATATGTTCATTTATAATATTACCTTTACATGCTATAGTAAGAAAGATGTTTTAATCTGGTTGTAAAGGATAAAACACAAAGTAAAATACCACTGTATTTATTACTGTAATCATTTCAAAAGTAGTCTATTAATAGGGGAACAGACAGACAGGCGCGGTGTTAAGACTTTATTTTGATATATCTTTGTTGGTTAGTAAAGGTGCAGTGTGTAAACTTTGCTTTAAAATATATTAACTGATTAGTTATTATACCCCAAACACCATTAAACCCAAAATGACTAGGTAATATCATGTTTATTTATGTTGATAAATATGAAGTGAGACGTTTTAAACTAGTTGTGTAAGGATTACAAAACACATGTATAATTTAAATGTATTTATTATTGTCAGTCATTATCATTTCAAAAGATTTTTTCAAAATAACTTGATAATAACATGTCCATTTATGAAATTGTTAGGAATCATAAGGATATTTTCTGTGATATAAGACTGTTGTCTTCAATATCCATATACTTTTTGTCTCTGCTTACGAGCAGCTCTGCAAGATTTCAGCCTACAAGACATACACATTTATTCTAAGCAACCCACCTAAAAAGTTAATGAATATTGAAACAAGCACACATGTACTTATTTATCTAATATCATTTGCAACCAGTAACACGGTTTTAGGTGCATGTGTGCGTCAACAGTGAACTATTAAGGGGTGTTTAGCGAGTTTTACCTCTACAGCGATTGAGAAAATAAATAGCACGTAAGATGTTTTGAACTGGTCGTGTAAGGATAAAAAAACTCTATATTGTCACTGTATTTGTTATTGTAAAATCATCATTCTTAAAGCAGTATTAAAAGTGACACATGCCACCAGGTGCAGTGTCAGGACATTGTTATTAATTTGTATTGATTGAATAACATGTTTACATTCCAAGCACCATTAAAACCAAAATGACTGGATAGTAACATATCCGATTTTTGATATTAACCACGAAAAATAAATAGCATGTAAGGTGTTTTGAACTATTTGTGTTAGGATAAAAGAAACACTGTATTGTCACTGCATTTTGTTTGTTATTGTAAAATCATCATATTCTTAAAGCAGTCTATTATAAGTATCACAGGCCGCGAGGTGCAGTGCCAGGACATTCTTTTAATATGTGTTCATTGATTAGCATGTTTACATCCAACTGCAATTAAAGCTAAAATGTAAAATTCTCAGTAGCAGTCTCGTACCGGTAAGCTCAGTGTGGGACGGCTACCCTCTGGTTGGAGTGACGACCTGGTAAGATATTCAAAAGTCTATGGATGCAGGTGGCTCAGGACCGTGCTTTGTATAATTCTATAGGCTGTAATGATGAAGAAGTTTTAAACTAGTTGTGTACGGATACGGCTCGACCGGGGTAGGACACGCTCTCACGGAAAACGCTACCAGCGTAAAATAGTAACAATGCTCTGTGTTTCGTATGGTGAGTGTAGAGAACCGAGTCCTTTTACTGAAACAAGCACTCCATCTTAGTCCTCAGGGTGACAATGCATATGCATTTTGATTCTTAAACGAGGATAAATGTAGATGTATATGAGCCACAGCATCTACTTACCATTAGGTGGACCGTGCGCTCGTTTGTCACACTTATTCTATAAAAAAAAAAAAAAAAAATTGTCAATTGAAAGAGATACGAAAAGGTTAGAGCATCTATTCAACTTGCTCGGCGTTTATTTATAAATTAGGCGCTTTATTTATAATAAGGCATAGTAGAAACAGGTCAAGTAAGCAACAATAATTACAAGTTTTATTGATTATTATTCGTCATCATTACAACAATTCGCTGCTGAACATAGGTCTTCCCTAAATTAAATATATAATGTAAAATATTGTATAGGCCTTCCGTCAACTGCCATCGCGTTTCGTCCCGTATGGTGTCGTAAAAGTCGTAACAGAGTAAAATAAAGATACCAGGAGATGAGCAGCAACATCTCCCTATAGAATACCACAAAAAGCTTTGGTTGCCACAAGCGTAGCAACTGTGGCAAAAACTACTTGTGTATAAATTATTCCAATCATTGTGAGGTTCATTTAAGTGGTATTCACAAATATGAGCGCACAGTGGCACATAAAATGAGTTATCAATCAGCAATCGCTCTTTAAGGTTAGTAGTTCTTTTTAGTTTAGGTATTAAGAATCTAGATAAATGATTACATAACTTAAAAATACAGTGTCGGGAAGTAGAAGCAGCATGCTTATAACTAGCCACAGAATAGAATAGAATCATTTTTATTCAATATAGATTACAATACATAATACTTATTAAAAGTCATTTTTTACTTTTACCACTGGTTCGCAAAAAAACCTCTGTCCTGGGAAGAATCAGCAAGAAACCCAGCGAGACTTTTTTTAAAAAAAGCACGTTTTACAATATAATTTTTTATACAATTGTTTTGAAAACATTTAGAAACAGCATGGTAGCGATCACCTCATTCCCAGGGGTTATTATCAGTCATTTACTCTCTAGTAGTATAATAACCCTTACTAGACAATTTTTGCTTAAGAAATAATTTAAACCTTTTGATAGAAAAGGTCTGCATATTATAGTAATTGTTGATGCCGCTCTGGAAATGGCAGGAGTTATAGTTACAGGCATAAGGGGTGTTTGTTGGATGTTACCGATGTCTTCAATATTCATGAATTGTAATTCCATATCCCTGTTATCATTTGTGTCTCCATACAGTTGTAGAAGCTCTCGGCCGACAAGATTGCAGACTCATTCTAAATGATCCACCTGAAAAGTGTTTTTTTTTTCATCAACTAACCGAACAGACTATAGTTTTACAGTGTCTTCCACCTAAATAATGATATTTATTAATATTTTATTTATTTCAATCCTTATTACTAATAAACAGTCTTAATGTCTCTTAAATTATATATAAATAGCATGTACTCGTTTCCCTTCATAATACTTTTGTAGTAAACCAGATTCCACTAAGGTAAAAATAAATAAAAATACATCAAATCAGAAAGGTAAACAAGTGAAGTAGTTATTTTAGAATTATAACATTATTTGACTAAGTACAAGTTCCAAGACGTTTTACATTTACACTAATTTCATTTAAGGTAAAAAATATTACTTGTGTATTAAGTACAAAGGCAGACAAATATGGGGTAAGGTAAGGAAGAAGTAGCAACTAAAGAAAAAAAACTGTGGTTATCGAATATCTCCCCTATAAGGCAATCTGTGGGGGAGGTCTATGTTCAGCAGTAGACTTTTGATAGGCTGTAAAGTTAAAGATAACCTGGTGGTGAATAGCCAAATTGTTTGTAGTGCGAGGTGTATGATACTACAAACATCAATCTGTGTGCCAAAGCGATTATGCCAACTCCTCCGGGCAAGCCTATTTCAGGCAGGGATCACTTACAGGCTGTTAAAGTAAAGTAAGTACCTGGTGTGATGGTATCCACTGCAAAATAATATCTCTTTCTGCTGAGTTCTTAAAATGAGCTCTTAAAATTGAAGATCCACATGGAATACAAATCTTCTAATGGAATGAGCAGTTTCAATACTTTCTTGCAATATTCTTAGGCAGTTACAACAAACTGCATCAAGTAGATGTAACTGAAAAATTGGGAATGCAAATAAAAATAAAGAAGTAAAAAAATATTAAATTCAGAAAGAATGTACATTACCTACAATCAACAAAATAACATAAAAATAATGTAAACAAAATTCTTGCTTCCCTGATGGAGTTTAAATATAATAAACATAAATAGTAGATGTATTTAATTAAATATTAACACTAATATGTATTCCCTAATAACATCCATTTATTTTATGTTATCTCTATCTATAATATTAAATTCAGAAGGAATGTGTACATTCCTTCTGAATTTAAGCAGCGTCTTCCTATTAACAACTACCAATAAAAAAACTGTGGTTGCTGACTCGTCTACTAAGCATGGCAACTATAGCAAGTATCCTCCTTTGAGGAAATCTGAGGGAAGGTCTATGTTCAGCAATGGGCTTTTGATAGGATGTAACGGTTGTGGATATAGTTACTCTGACAGACACTTTTAACATAGATTTGTGTATATTTTGTGTGATTTTATTTTCTCTATTAATTAAATTAGATTTTACCAATAACATAACAATTCAATACTTTGACACTTTTAACATACTAATAAGAATTGTGTTTGTCATATGTTTTAGGTAATTCAACATAAATTATAGATTTTCCAAAATTCTAGGAGCAAAAGTAAACTTGTACATATTATACACTCACATATACTTTTAATTAAACTCGTCAGTTTTCATTTTCGAATGTCATTGGCGAATTAAATACATAATGTGGAATATTTGGCTAACCTGTATAATATAATCCAACACTTGTTGCATTGATTAGACATTGACATATTAATTTGTTAGTAATATGAAGGGATATTTATTAGTATTGTTACAAACTTAAAATAATTAAGTACTAAAACATGTATAGATCGTTAAGTGTCTGTGGGTGTGGGTCGTTTATTTTATTTCTAAAAATCGTACCATATCTCAATATTCAGTAAAATAAAATAAAATGTAATACATTATAAACGAAACTTAGTAGTTTTCGTTTCCGTAGTATAATATTTTTGGACTAGAACTCGAGAGTGACAAAATAATATATATTTCACATAAAAGTTTGAAACTTTAAATCAATTGTAGGTTTTGTACAGTTGAATTCTTCGCATTCCATAAGATAAGATACTCACCTCTTGAGAAATCCACAAATATAAAAGTTGGCGCACATCTGCTCCTGTCTCGGCTAGTTATTGTCTTCGCACAGTGCGTTGAAATCCACAAATATTATTTAATTGTTTTCAGTGTATGCTGATCTTCCAGATAAGTAAATAAGTACAAAAAACAGCAGTCTGACGAATGTCAATGCCGTAAAGTAATCCCCTGCCGCCGGCACAGACATAGATATGATGCTTATATTATGATAATATGGCCGTCGGTTTTTACCCAGCACGGAAGTAAATGACAAAATAGCGTTTCGTTCCACGGTGTCTTTGAACCATGTTATATGATATAAGCTAACACTTTTAGAAATAGGATAAAAATCTCAGTGGTATCCCTTTTTAGTAATAAATATATAATATACAAATAAGTACAAATATAATATGTATATAATAAGTTATCTTGGTAAAAAAATACATTTTTCTTTTAATAGAAACTGAAAAAATGATACTTTACACGCATTTTTCCCCATGTTACATTAACCAGAACACGGAATATCAAAACCACTCTTTTTTTTTAGATTTCTTGATTCCGTTTAGATATTCATAAAATGTATAGGCCATTTATTATAATAAATTGGAAAGTTTTTTTTGTATGTAATACCATTAAGGGTCGTTAAAATTTCTAGTGGGCCCAAAAACGACTGACTCCTTTAGATTTCAAGTACTCAAGAGCCACGGATCGTTCAGAATAGTGAAAAGAGTGCACATAGGCCTCCCCTATAGATTGTCTCATAGGGGGGATATTTTCCATAGTTGCCACGCTTGGTAAGCGGGTTGGCAACTGCAGTTTTTAGGGTTCCGTACCCAAAGAGTATCCAACGGGACACTATTACTAGGCCTGCGTTGTCCGTCCGTCCGTCTGTCTGTCAGCGGGCTGTATCTCATGATCCGTAATAGGTAGACAGTTGAAATTTTCACAGAGACAGTTGAAATTTTCACAGAATGTGTATTTCTGTTACCGCTATAATAACAAACAAACATAAAAATTTAAACAAATTAAAAATTAAAAGGGGCACCCCTACTGGAAAGGTGTATTACGATGGTACGGAACCCTTTATGCACGTGTCCGCCTCGCACTTTGGTTATTCCATTTCCGGTTATTTATTTTTAATCGTTATTAGGGTAACGCTGCTGCCCATCCCCTGATTGTTTCCCTCTGTCGCCTCTTACTGCATCAACGGGATGATATGGGGTAGTGGATATTCTTACACCGCCACTTCACGGTAAGGATTGCTATTAAGTGGTAATTATTTTATTGTTTTAGTTCTTTGAAGTCCGCTTTTACTTTTTATTAAAAATTTAATTTATTATGTTATATAAAACATCGTTAATTAATATAATATTCATTCATTAAAATTTCCGTTTTTGTTTAAGATATAACAGGCTTGTAATTTTCCAGTTACCCTGAAAAAGAAACGGTAATCATTCTCGTTCCTGTATATTATACGGGTTAAGAAGCGCTCAGTTAATTAACATCGTTTTTAGGGCTTCTGCTCTTGTGAAATACAATTGTGTAATATAATGGAATAGCAAAATTATATTATTTTGATGTTAACTATGTTTATTTATTTTATAGAATAAGTGTGACAAACGAGCATACAGTCCACCTGATAGTAAGTGGATGCTGTGGCCCATAGACATCTACATCTATCCTCGGTTAAGAATCAAAATGCAGATGCGTTGTCAGTTGCTACCCTTGAGGACTAAGATGGAATGTTGTGGTTTCTATACACCTGCATCAAACCTCGATTAAAAATCAAAATGTTAATGCATTATCACCCCTAAGGACTAAAATAGAATGCCTCGTTAGTAATAAAAAGGATCTCCGGTTCTCTACACTCACCATACGAAACACAGCAGAATTAACCTGCTATTTCACGCTGGTATTCTGTGAGAGCGTGGTCCTTCTCTGGTCGAGCCAACCTCAATAACCGAATTCTCATTGCATAAATTCTTTTTTAACTGAACTGAAAGCAGTAATTTTATAATTATTTCAATCGTCATAAATTACCAAAGCTTGGTGACGGTTTAAAAGGATCGGTGGTCTGTGATGTTGTCGGCGCTGACGACTTCCTACCACTTTTCTCAATAGGATGGACTTTTCAAGCTTGGTAATGTGATGGCAAATGACCAAAATACTGTAAGTAATCCAAAGTCAGAATATTTTTATTCAAAATTGGCCTTTACAAAGCACTTTTAAAAGGCAAAAAAAGCCATCGCTTCTAAACCTATTACTGCGGGTTACCTTTAGAGAAGCGGCGAGAAAATCACAAGTGACTATTTTTCTACTAACCGTTACATTTTAACCTTATAAAATATATACACAATTGAAGAAAATCTAAACAATTGTACAAAATTTTTAATTTTACCAGCCGACTTCAATATAAATTATTAAGGATAACTCAAAAACTATTGGTCCTTGATCAACCACATGAGAAGCACCAGCCTTCAAATAAAAAAAGAATCATCAAAATCGGTTCATATAAAAAAAAGTAATGAGGTAACACACATAAAAAATACAGTCGAATTGAGTACCTCCTCCTTTTTGAAGTCTGTTAAAAAGCGTAATGCCTTATCTTTTAAATAATAAGCATTAAATGCTTTTTTCAAAGCGTCTTAAATTTATACAAAGGCAACTCGGTAATATTACAGGCACTCTTGTTATAAATATTTTATTGAATACTAGCTGGAACCCGGCGCGTTACTGCCGCAGAAGAAATAATTGTGGAATTATCTTTTCAAATTTGGAAGAGTTATATTGTTTAATTAGGAATGATAAAATATTAATTGAAATTGAATGATAAATAACTTTCAAATAAATTTATCGGTACGATACGCGCGCCACCTACTGTAAGTTATATAGTACTATGCCTATAACCTTCGCGCAAGTGCAAGCAATAAGTTGACAAAGTTTTACCGCAATCTGATGAACGGTATGGCAGCGCATAAAATACGAACAAACAAATATTATTTTTTATATATTACATATTATGAATTGTAGGTTCCTACAAACGGTGGAATTTTGATTTAAAATACATGAATAAATTTTCGACCATCTTGAAAGCGTTCCGTTCCGAAACAGAGACCGCTCGTGAAAATTTTATTAAATTAAATACCAAATAGCTATTTATAAATTTTTTCCATAACGTGGTTACTTAGAGGTGAGTATCAAAATAATAATAATGATAATCTCAAAATTTCATTGTATCTAGTATGCGGACAAATCGAACTTGACCAATGCACCTTGAAATTTGTTAATTGCTATATTAAGTGCTGGTTACGCCACGTGCTCAGCGATGCAGGAAAGCATCGTGATGAATCCTTACGAGTCTGAGCAATTAAAAAAACATTTCAAGGATACATGAAAACTGTCAAAACGCATTGCGGCAGCGCGGCGGACTATTTCTCGATATAAAACTCCTAGGAATGAGAAGAGATTTACATTACATTACCGAGAGAGGTAGGCAGGAACTACTAAGTAAGACTTCCATTTGGCACGATCTTTTCAGACCTCTCTCGCTTCTTTCACATTCATATTTCTACACCACACATTTAACCAACTGTTAAGGGTACTCTTAATTTAGCCCATTTTCAATATATCGCCAATTTATTCGGTAAACTTCCGTCTACGAGTATGGCGTCCCTTGCTGACTCTAAATTTGTTAAATTTACTTTGTCACCTTGTTTTAATTCATTCATTCTACATTTCCAAACCAGCGAAGGATTCCTTTTACTTTCATATATTAAGACTTTATTTTTTACTTAAATTGTACTCATAGGTACCATGTTTATCTGGGACTGGAATAAAAAAACGAATGTGTCAACAGTGTTACTTGCTTAGCATGTCGTGAAAGGTGACTAATGGGATATTGGGCTTGTGATTGTGTACTATGGGCTAACCTCCTATCACTTTTTTCACAATTTTCCATCTATACCCGTTTGTTTTTGGATAAACTTGGTCTGCTACTCTTTGGACTCTGCCTCCCCTCTCGGGAATTACAGTCGTGACGTATATATATGTTTTTTGCTTTATACATTTCAAATAATGATTTGAAGAACTTGACACTCGATTAAAAATAACTCTATTAATTCAAAGTTATACTTGGTCCTTCTGTGTCTTTTAAACGTCTCTATTTGGATAACTATATAGCGAATTCCATATCACATACCTGCGAGAAATAGCCAAACACAGAATAACAAACGTATACATATCGAGGTAATGCAATGTATTCCATTTTATTAATTTGGCACAGAATACTGAAGCGGTTAACTTACCATTATATAAAAGTTTATTCTTAAATATATTCGAAATAAATTATATCCACCCTCGTTCTAGACGTTCAGTTTAAAGTTATATGAAAAATTGAAAGTACAAATAAAATTAAGTATGACCATTAAGTATTTAACAAGTTAAAGCTTTTAAAATAAACGAACTTATTTAAAACCTCCCTTGTTTATCTCCTCTGTTTAGGGAACTGCCACAAAAGACCAATAATTTAGAACCTCTGCCTCCGAAATCTGAGACAATGAGATATCGTTTTAATCTAACAACGTCACGAAATGTTAATCTTACCGTATAAATTACATAAACTCATATGGAGATAACGCATAAAGACAAGCTATAATCTTTAAGAATCGTAGGACTCTAAATATTTATTTCCAAAATTATAACCTGTAAAGAGATAGCTTTAAGATTATAAAAAGTTTTTTGGCGGGAATTTGATCGCCGGTGAATTGTTTCCCCGGTCTTATCATGTTCGTGGATCAATTTTATAACTGTCTGCGCATGTGATCTATTAGTGAAAACGATGAGACAAGTGTTCCGATAAAGTTATAAACCGCAAGTTAATTTGTTTTCTTAGGCGCCTTAATAGCTTGAAATACTGTCGTCACCGACTGTCCGCTAGGTTAAGCTGTAATATTTCCCAAAAACTTCGCAATGTAACGCGTCGGCGTATTGTGAAGAATTTTTGAAACATTATATTATAATGCATAATTTCTTATGACTTGACTGGCTTAACCATACGATTCTATGACAAAAGAAAAAAAGATAAATCGTTATTCTTTTTATTTTTCAGTCAGTCGGTTACGCGGCTTCGTCTTATGGAATCTGTCCATATTACAATTCTCACAAGAGCAATGAAACAAGTATGAGTTAATTCAATAATCAGGAAATATTATCATAATCATACCATATTTCTTTTATAAAAGGATATCCATTATTACATTAATATTTGAAAACATTTTATATGAAATTGAAGTGACAAACGAACTTACAGTCCACTTGGTGGTAAGAGCAGGACTGTTATGGACACCTGCAACCAACTTCATACAATAAAAGCTAAAGATGCGTCGTCACCTCTGAGGACCAAAATAGAATGCTTCACAACATGAAACGCCACAATCATAGCTTTAAACGCACGGCGGCACAATAGAGATTAGTATCTAATCAGACGCGTTCATAGGCAAAAAAGGAATCCTACCGCCTAAAAGAGATGTGATAAGATGATGGAGGTTTAGCAAGTGACTACTATCGCAAGTATAAATTTATATGAGAAGTCATTATCTCATCTCGCCTATGTATATGTCTATGTCTATCGTACGTAATGACAATGTAAAAAGTATAAGATCATCCTTGCCTGCCTTCATCAGATGAGATACCCTAGCTATTGACAAAAAAAGCGTCATTGCATGACATCTAGTATCTACATATCGGTCGCCAACCCCAGTATAAATCGTTGATGTTTGCAAATCTCACGTAGAACGTAGAAGCCCTAAAGTGAGTGGTGCATCCATCCATCCATCCATCCATCCATTACAGCCTATAAAAGTCTACTGCTGAACATTTCCTTTTAGAGTGGATTATACCATAGATGCCACGCTTAGCAGGCGGGTTGAAAACCGCAGTTATTTATTATTTTAAGTAGATATTAAGAAGATGCTGCTGCCCATCTCCTCTTTCAGTTTCCTAATGTCGCCTCTTAGTATTCCCACGGAACGATATGAGGTAGTAGTGGATATTCTTACACCGCCACTTCGCAGTTAGTAATGGTGTATGGAAGTAGAAAGCGTTCGCTTTGATTATTTAGCTTTGTCAGTATTACATCGTGCACAGTCCACCGTAAAATTAAGTGCACGTTTCGCAATATTCCACGCCCTAATAATAATTCCTGCTTTGTATGTTATGTGAACCGTATTTGTGGTTGCGTTGCGACGATTTGTATAATTTCGAAAACGGATCAAAATTAGTGAAATATTGCACAGTCTATTGGATTGGAATTTAGTAAATGAACAGCTTAATCGAGTAAAAGTTTTTTTAAATTAATTGGAATCTATTTATTTCTTATTCTTATTTTTTTTAATGAAGGGGCAAACGAGCATATATGCGGCTCACGTGATTGTAAGTGTCGACCGCCGCCCATGAGTAACTGCAATACCAGGGGAATTGCAGGTGCTATGCCAGCCTTTTAAAAAGAAGTGAGCTCGTTTCTTTAAGGTCCCTAGGTCCTATCGGTCCGTAAAAATCGCCGGTTATAAACGATTCCACAAAGTAGTCGTGCGAGGAAAAAATGAGGATGATGTGGATGGTAATGTAAGTTTTGTCGCGATGTGCGTTGGTGAAATTTGGCGCCTGGAGTTAATCCGAACAATTCTTCGGAGCACTCCCCGTAGCAAATGCATTTATAATCTGTTATAATATGTCAATTTGTTAGGTTCCCTTAACCGGAAATGAGACGACGAAAGAAACCAAACAGTCACCTTCTAACAAAAAACCCACTGCAGAGCACCGATAGAAAAAGTAAAACAATTGTATAGGTATATAATATTGTATTAAATAAAACTAATTTTTACGGATTCTATCGCGTTTAATTTAACTTTTTAATTCCCGACGTTTCGGGTGCTTTACAGAATCCATGGTCACGGGGGGACTGAGGCGTTTGACGTCCCGATGTCATAGTTAGCCCGGCTACCTTCCGTTTTTGAATATTAATTTTTGGTCCGATCTACGCAGAATGAGCTTACAGTATCTTGAAGTCTTGTAGTGGTATACTTGGGTTTGGATTTAACTTTGTTAATTATAGGATCCGAAGCAGATGGCAGCACCCATCCATCTCCTCTATTGAAATTAGGATGTTTTTTAATTTCAATAGCTTCGTGAATTTGACGGCTCCGTGGCGCAGAGGCTTAGCAATGAGTTATTGCGCTGGGGGCCGCGGGTTTGAACAAGTGTTTGTATGGCCTACAAATAATTGTTCCGGTTCTGGATGTTTGTCCTCGTGCAATTTATGTTTGTAAACTGCCCCCACGATACATGAGAAAATCCTAGTGTGGGGTAACGTTTTTATAAAACTAAAAAAAAACTTCCTTGCTACTAAATCGATGTTCTTTTTCGAGGATTTGTGGTCTATCAAATCTAATGTAATGGCGGGTACGATCTTGAACATGTTCACAAACTGCAGACTTCCCGATATGTCGGTGCTTCGTGTCAGCTATATGTTCTTATACGCGGGTTTTTATAGATCATTTTGTTTGTCCTATGTAAGAGAGACCACATTCACAATCCAGCTTGTACACTCCTGCATCTTGTAGAGGGATAAGATACTTGACGGATGGTAAAAATTCACTAATCTTCTTCGGCGGCTTGAAGTATGTTTTAATGGAAGCTCGCTTCAAAATATAGCCAACCTTGTATGTGACTCCTCTGACATAGGGTAGTACAGCAGGCACACGCTCGACTGTGGCCGGCTTCACGCGGTCACTGTGACGTAGGCGCGGGACCCGAAGCTTGTTGTCTTGCAATACTTGTTCGACGTGCTGAAGCTCGGCGGCCAGATGTATTCTGTCGCAGATCCCTCGTGCTCTCTGAAACAAATATTTTTCCACGGTAGCTAACTGTGATGGATGATGGTGCGATTCACCATTTAAATATAGGTTAGTATGGGTCTTTTTCCTATACACAATGTGACCAATAGTGTTATCAGGATTTCGGATAGCTAAAACATCTAGGAGAGCTAAAGAATTGTTTGCCTCTAATTCCATTGTGAATTGTATTTTAGAGTTTATGGAATTAAGGTGGTCTTAAGGATTTAAGGGTAACAAACTAGATAAATTATAATGGTAGTATTTATTGATTAACAAATAAATGACCATGATAAAGTATCTATCTTTAGTCAAAATAGTGCAGGTATTTTACTTTTTTCTTGTACCGAATGTTCGGTTTTTATTAAACTTCGGCCGAATGTCGCAGTTCGGTTCAATTTCAATTTTAATTTTTAATTGAAGCCTATGTTTGAGCAAATAATGCTTGTGCTGGGAGGTACCGATATATGAGTTAAGTATAAGATGTTATTAAATAAAAATTTATCAATAATTTATTGAATAATATGGACAATGCAATGAAGAATCCTGCACTATAACACGGAAATACGTTTGTAAGTAACCAGTTTTAAATCTATAAACGACTTTAATATCAAAAAATAAACTGATACGATTACACAATACACTGTCTTATCTACATATTATTATTTACTTCGCAATAAAGTGTCGCAATAAAATGTCTTAAAAAAGAATTCCCGTTCTAATGTTGCGACAATGCAATAAATTAAGACTCACTGATGCAGTTTAATAACTCTCTCTTTATTGGCTTTGGAGGAGACTTATGTATATATAGTAATTGTGACGTAGGTACATAGGTAGGGGGTAGGGTTTGTGTTACGTGGTTCCAAGTAGAGCCACATGAATGGTATCTTCTTCTATAAATATAATACGATATTACTGAACTAAATAGATATTATTTCTACTCCTTATTTGGAGTCCACGTTGAGTGATGATATCATTTAATATTCCAGTTATATTGCTTTGTCATAGTACCTACACCACATCTCCTTCCCTATTTAAAAAAAAATTTAAAATTCTGTTAGATTTTTAAATTTTAAACAAATGACACTATATAATACTAAATACTTTCTTAAAACTATTCATCATTTTTATAATGTAATTGTAATTACTACTTGTATGTATGTATATGTCTTATACTTAATTTGTGTAATTATAACTTTATTATAAGTTCTCTATTCTTAACTTACTCTAATATATTTATTATATAGTCGTGGGGCTACACCTCCCTACACTACACTACACCTCCCACCGACAAAAAAATAAAAAATTAAACAATATTTTTTTATATTGTAAAAAGTTAATCCTAAATAAAACCTTACGTTCTAATTACGTATAATATATAAAATTCGTCTTGGCTTGGGTAGGACGGCTGGCCAAACCTCCAATGCATATTATAATTGCTCAGTCACATTAAAATTAGTATGATGTATTATGCATACATACAACATACGTATTTGACATAATTAGGTGAACATTCGCGAAAGTATATTATTTTGGTCGACACATTATTGTAACATACTTAGATATTGAGTTATTTAGTCACTTATTAAGTAACTTATCCAGACACTCGCATTAAGTGGTACCTACTCTTCCTTTATACATTTTTTCACATTTATATTTATAATTGTATTCTTTATACTTCATTTATTTATACCTTTATATTTGATTAATCGTTACTTTCATGATCCACGCAAATAACTTAAATATTAATAATTTACAATTTTTTCAGAAAATGATCACTTATAAAAGTTAAAAACATATGATTTGAAGATTCAACACCGAAAATATTACATTTCATTTTAAGATGAACAGAACAAAGAACATAATGCAACGTAATCATGATCATAGATATCAAAATACATTTTGCAATCCCAGCCGCGTAAGCGGCTGGTGACAGATGTTATGTCATAGATACTATTTACTTTATATTATAAGTCCTGTATACTTTATATTGTTTATTTACTTAAAAGCTAAATTACTTTCTTAGAAGCCAAACTAATGTTATGTCATAGGATACTGTTTACTTTAAGTTATAAGACCTGTATACTTTATAAATCATATAGTTTACTTCCGTAGAAGCCACACTAATTCGATTGTAATATTGTATGCTAATGTTTATAGTTTACCATAAGTTAACCATAACACTAAGAACAATGTTGTTCCCTTATGTTTACCCCCACCTCCTAGCTTCCTATACTGTTTAAACCAAATCTTTCGATCCCTCAATATAATTCCATTCCCAAGTTCTCTGTATCAACTACTATATTTTAAGTTAGTTTAAAAGTATTAAATAAATTTATTTTTAAAGAGTTTTTGTCTCTGCCACATAACAAATTTGGCGCAGTCGGTAGGATCTTGCGTGATTCATTCGCTTAAATCGCGTAAAGACGAAGTAAAAACGTACCAAATTCGGCCAACAAGAAGATAACGTACGGTAGCTGAAGGTTTTTGAAAAACTTCGCCGAACCATGCAGCTCCACATTTTATTGTTACTGTGGTAAGTGGCTAAACTTGTTTGTTCGAATTACTATTTTTCCATTTTACCAAAATATTTTCCTACATCTACCACCTCATTCACATTCATTTTTTTAATATAAGTAATCGTACTATTCTATTATATACTACTATATTATACTATTCTATTATATCAATTATTCATTGCCTGTGTAAAACAATCTCAAAAGAACCCTAAAATGGCCTTAGACATCACCACATTACTTAAATTAATTCCCTCATTCGACACAGATAATAACGACCAAGTGTACAGATTCGTTAGGTCATGCAATTCAGCTTTCGACTTAAGTTCAGCGGACCAGAAGTCAGTACTTTTAGTATACGCGTTAAACAATATCACTGGTTCGGGTGCGGCAGACTTTTACAGTAAAGAACATGCCTCATGGACCGGCTTAAGAACATTCCTTATTGAAAAATTATCCAACGTTAAAACCATAGCACACCTTAACCTTGAACTGCAATCCATGTTCCAAAAACCTACAGAAACGTTAACCGAATATTTTCACAGAGTCGACCTTTGTCGCTCTAAAATAATTGAAAAGTTAAACGCTGAAATATGCGATAAGACGTTATTAGGTCGCTTAGCGACAACGGAGGAAACTGCTCTTAACGTTTTTTGCGTGCATAATGGCATTAGCTCCGACAATGTTAAGAACAAAAGAATTTCCTAGTCTTTGCGAAGGAGGCCGATTCGCACTTCAAGAAGATAATAATAGTAATAATTCACTTTCGGCTGGCGGTCGCATGCTGTCGCGACAGCTGGCGCTGGACGCGACAGCATGCGAACCGCCAGCCGATCACGAGGAGCTGCACGACCACCCAGCAGCCACTCACATCCATCATCCCCACCAGCTGGCTTGGTGTCGGCAGGGTCTTTGCGGGCCCAGCAATCGGCACCCGCCACTGGTGGAGTACGCCGCATGCGATGGACAATTCAAATGAATAGCAACGCATTGCGGGCGTATTTTAGGGCGAAAGGGGAGAAGTTGGGTTTTGCGTACCGGGCTAGGATGCATCGACTTTTGCTGAGCTGGAGCCATCTATAACCGTCACCGAGCAAAACCTGGCAGACCGAGTTCGGTATATCTTGCGCTCAAACATATTTGATGGCACCGAACTCGAACGGCTACGACGTGAGGCTGTTTCCTCATCGGATGAAAATACTACGACTGTGAATGCGGCGCCACAAGTTGCAGAGCAACCCGCACACGTGGATGCCGCTGTGAATCCCCCAGTTGTGGTTGATTCAGACGATGATGAAACAATCGCCCAGGAACTAGAACTAGAGCAAATGAGGAGTACATTGGAAGAGGCGATTGTGGAAACGCGCAGTACGCCTCTCGAAAATCGACCGCAACTTCCTCGCATAACCTAAGCAAGCGGAATCGGGATGTCGTGACGGCCCTGAACCCATTGCTGGCAACCTATTTGAAACCAGCCGGGACCTTTGCGATACGGACTCAATACTCTTTGGCGCCGCTTTGGCGGTTTGCCGCATTGTTGGTGCCAAACTTCCACGTCTGGACGTGCTACTGGTCAAAGTAGCGCTATCCTAGCCTGGAGAAGAAGGATTGAGGACCGTATCGCAAAACGAAACCCTCATCGGCAGACTGATAAGCTTCAGGTCGGGCAATAATAGGCCGAAATTGTGCGCACCGTCAGGATGGCGTTTGCTGGGACAAATGTCAGTTTGTCCCAGCCGGATATCTACCAAACTGACGGAGCGCATAGACGACCTGAAGCAGAGAATCGCTGCTTGGGGAAAGCGGATTCGGCGATATACCGAGAGGTCAAGACGGTTCAACCAGAATCGTCTCTTCCAGAGTGATCAGAAGAGGCTCTATGAGTCATGGAGCGACCAATGGTACGTGGAACGGGCCCAGCACCGAATCAGGCCGACACTGTCGCATTCTGGCGCGGCCTGTGGTCAGAGCCCGCAAACCACAGCGAGGGCCCTTGGACGGAAGTTGTGGCGAGTCAGTGTGCAAGTGTTACGCCCATGGACCCCGTCATCATAACGCCGGATGACGTAGCTGAGGCGGTCCGTAGGGCCCCGAACTGGAAAAGTCCAGGACTCGACGGACTGCATCACTACTGGCTGAAGGGGTTCGTGGTGTGTCACGCTGTACTTGTCCGACAGTTTCAAGAGGCTCTCGACCAAAAGTCGCTCCCGAGCCTCTTCACTACTGGAATCACTCATTTGGTTCCTAAAGACCATGATTCCACAGACCCTAGCAAATACCGCCCCATTACGTGTCTACCCACCATATATGAACACTGACATCCATTTTGAGTACGCGAATCATTCGTCACCTGGATTTAAATCAGGTGATGTCGCGCGCTCAAAATGGATGTCGAACAGTGGTCGTGGAACAAGGAACCACTCCTCATTGACGCGGTCATTGGCAAAGTGGTTAAACGCAACCGTCGGAACTTCTCCGCCGCCTGGATAGACTATAAAAGGCATTTGACTCGGTGCCCCATACATGGCTAAGAGGGTCCTCGAGCTGTACAAGATTGACTGTACAGTTAGAGACTTCCTCGGGCAGTGTATGGGGCAATGAATACAATCCTTTGTCATCTAGGCGAGCGGATGACGGATGCGGAAAGCCACATAAGGATAAGAAGGGTATCTTCCAGGGCGATTGTTTGAGTCCAATCTGGTTTTGCCTCTCCTGAACCCTCTCAGTACATCACTGGAGGACTCCGGGAGGATTTCAGCTTCGGAAAGGAGGTACAAAAGTGACCCACCTTTCTATATGGATGATCTCAAGTTATTCGCCTCCAACCGCTCCCATCTTATGGAATTGCTAAACATCACTTGTGATTTTAGTAATTCTATCAGAATGGAGCTGGGGACGGATAAGTGTGCGGTCCTCCATGTTGAAAGGGAAGGTTGCTAACTCTGAGGCATAGACTTATCTATGCCCATCAACATAAGGACCCTTTCTGAGGCTGAAACATACCGATACCTGGGTATGTCACAGAGCATCGGTATCGATGAGGCGGGTATGAAGCAGTCAGTTTGCGATATGTTTTATGCACGCTTGACCAAAGTGCTTAACAGCCTTTTGTCCGGTGTGAATAAGACACACGCATATAACGGTTGGGTCATGGCTGTTCTCATATATACCTTTGGCATGCCAGGTGGACTCAAACTGAACTTAACGCCCTGGATAGAAAAGTCCGCACTACTATGACGTCCCATAGGATGCATCACCGAGATCGTCGATTATGAGGCTGTACTTGCCGCGGAAACATGGTGGGCGTGGCTTTTTAGCGCGCTTACCATGCATAATCGCGAAGTGTGCAGCCTCCGTAATTACTTTCTGACGAGATCGGATGATCCATTCTACAGGGACGTCATTTCTTGTGATAAAGGACTTACCCCTCTATCCTTAGCCAACGAGCAATGGCAAGACCCGGCAGTACATAGCATTTCCGACCGGAGACCGTATGGAAGGAGAAGGAGCTCCACGGGAGGTTCTACAAGGCTCTACATGTGCCTTTCGTAGACACAGTTGCCTCCCTCCACTGGCTACGTTTTGGTGACCTCTTTGGGGAAACCGAGGGTTTTGTCTGTGCGATACAGGATCAGGTTATTAAGACCAACAACTATCGGAGATACATCCTAAGGATGGCACCGTCGACATCTGTCGAGCTTGTCGCCATCCCGGTGAGTCACTTAGGCATGTCATCTCCGGTTGTTCGGCGCTTTCTGAGTACTTGCACAGGCACAACTTAGTAGCCAGAATTCTACACCAGGAGCTCGCTCTGAAATACGGTCTCGTGGACCGGAAATTGCCGTATTACAAGTACTTGCCGGAAGCCGTGCTTGAAAATGATCGCGCCAGGCTCTACTGGGACCGCCATCATCACAGACAGGACTATTCTTACGAATAAGCCTGATATTGTGCTGATGGACCGGGCACAGTCAGGATATTTTGGTCGACATCACCATTCCATATGACGAGAACCTCGTGAAAGCCGAAACAGATAAGCGAACAAAATATCTGGACCTGATCACGAGGTGACCGACATGTGGGGTGGACTGCCGACCGAAATTATACCTGTAGTCGTCTCTGCGAACGGGTTAATCCCAGTCAGCCTCTCGGGTCATCTGAGGCGACTGGGATTCCGTGACGGACCGCTCCAAGCTCAAATGCAGAAGGCGGTGCTCCTCGATACCGCCCGCATCGTCCGCCGGTTTCTCTCCTTTCCCCTAACCTCGGCCGTTTGGTCTCCCCTGCCGAGGGTTTCCATCTGGTTGGGTTTTTATTTATTTATGTATTATTTATTTATTTATGTATTATTTATTTGTTTATGTATTATTTATTTATTTATGTATTATTTATTTATTTATGTATTATTTATTTATTTATGTTAGTATATTAAATATATATTTATGTTTATTTATTATTTCCTTTAAAATATTTATTCAGCCCAACCAGATGAGAATACTATATAAATACCCCACAATAATAATAATAATACAAATAAGCCTATGAGTCGAACTCATCTACCGTTTACACACACCATGTACAATAACGCAAACACACCACAACAAATTACGAAACTATGTAGCTATTGTAAAAATATTGGGCATAATATTACAGAATGCCGTAAAAGAGCTTACAATAACAATTTAAGAAATAATCAAGCCCAACGCGCACTTCCTGCGCCTCCTATCCCAGTTAACCATTTAAACTACCAAGCGACCAACGAGACGAGCAACTCGTTGGAAATCGCTTCAGTGTCCTGCTCACCGATCTCGACTCAGGATATGGAGAAACTACAAATATAAATTCTAGCAAATCGAATCCTATTTCTCGAAGGCGTCCTCAACCGCCAAACCATCGAGATCACACTACACAAACAAACAATGTACCTTCCAAATCACCGCTTAAGTGTCAGACACAATTGAAAAATGCGTCTACACAAACTAGCGACTTAGTTACTACACATCACTCAGTACTCACAAATTCTAGTTCTCAAACGGAAACCTACGAACAGGGTAGCCAGCCCCAAACCCTTGGTTTTCCAAAGCTTATTATTCCTTCTACATCCACTGACTCTATTATTACTATTTCTACTACATCCACTGACTCTTTCAAGATCACTGCACCCACTATATCCACTGATTCTTTCAAGACCACTGCACCTACTATATCCACTGATTCCATCAAGACCACTGCACCTACTACATCCACTTCTTCCAATAAACCACGTTTGAAATCAAAACCTAAAACTAATAAGCCTAAATCAAAACAAAATCTAATCTAATACAAAATCTTTTGCCATATCCACCTTAAATGATGTACCACCCGATAACCTCTTACACATTTCTCATAGACACCGTAGCAGCGATCTCGGTTATAAAAAAGGATAAAATAGGTTCTTCACACCCAAGAAGAGTCGAATTCATTAGATAAAATTGTTTCCAAATATCCCGACATATTTTTCATCGAAGGCGAATCTCTTACATTTAGCAATCATACAAAACATCAAATACCTACCACTACTGACATTCCAATTCACACAAAAACCTATCGCTTTCCTCAAGTACACGAACAAAAAATAAAATCACAAGTCCAAAAAATGTTAGACCAAGACATTATCAGACCTAGCTCATCTCCTTGGAGTAGCCCCATCTGGGTTGTTCCTAAAAAAAACTAGACGCATCTGAGAAACAGAAATGGCGATTAGTTATTGATTACCGCAAGTTAAATGAAGTCACAGTAGGAGACAGTTATCCTCTTCCCAACATCACAGACATTCTAGACAAATTAGGTCATTCTCAATATTTTACCACATTGGATCTCGCCTCAGGTTTTCATCAGTTTGAAGTAGATCAAAAAGATATTCCTAAAACAGCTTTTAGCACTCTATACGGTCATTACGAATATAAAAGAATGCCATTTGTCCTGAAAAACGCGCCAGCGATGTTTCAGCGTGTAATGGACTCCGTTTTGTGTGGCTTACAAGGTGAAAGATGTTTCGTTTACCTCGACGACATAGTAATATTTGCTTCTAGGCTTCAAGAACATGAACAAAAACTCGAAGAAGTTTTCTCTAGACTTAGAAAATATGAACTAAAAATCCAACCAGACAAATGTGAATTTCTTAGACGCGAAGTTGCTTATCTTGGCCTTTAACTAGCCTTCTTAAAAAGGACACTGCTTTCATATGGGGCGAAACCCAACAACAATCCTTCAATGAATGTAAACATCTTCTTACTAACCCTCCAATCTTACAATATCCTAACTTCACAAAGGAATTCATACTAACCACAGACGCTTCGATAAACGCCTTATGTAAAATAGGCAAGAACTTGCCTATAGCATATGCATCTCGAACACTCAATAAAGCTGAAGCCAACTATTCCACTATCGAAAGAGAGTTATTAGCTATCGTTTGGGCCGTCAAACATTTTAGACCCTATTTGTTTGGTAGGAAATTTAAAATTGTAACTGACCACAAATCGCTTACATGGCTTTTCTCGATAAAAGACCCTGGTAGTCGGTTAGTTCGTTGGCGACTTAAACTCGAAGAGTACGAATACGAAATAGTATATAAAGCAGATAAAAACAATACTAATGCAGACGCTCTCTCACGCCCACTAATTCTCCACACGAACATATACAGGGTATTTTTGAAACGCTCCCGAAAACGAAGACAGACGACAGTACTAACTATATCTTAGATGATGGGTGAAATATAAAATCGATCCTGATGAAAAAAAATTCATCTTTTCACAACGTTTTATTAGCTTTATTCACGCTCCATCGTGTTAGTATAAATCATCGTGTTAAATAAAACGTTAATTTCATTAAAATAAAATATGAAAATACTTAAACATAAAAGCAGCAGTGGAATTACTGAATTACAATCAGCTGACTAGGGGTCAATGTACGCGCGAACGCCGAATTCGCGCGGCCCGTAACTAGCGATGGTACCACAATACATAATAATTTACAACACTTGTCTAAATACCTAACTTATCTACTTAACCTACTATTTTGCCACTGTGCTTGTCTCCACGTAGCCACTTTAATTCAAATTCACAGGTTAAATAAACCAAATAACTGGTTCGATTCCCGCTAATGAAAAATACTTAAATGAAAAGTTAACAAGGTTAGAGTTATGCGTTTTTATTCATCGTGTAGGTATGTTTATTATTCTGATGTATTCAGTTATGTACCTATTCAGATCAGTTCAGTACCAAGTTATTTAAAAAAAATAGGTATGAAACAGCTACCGCTCTAAATCCTCCGTGGTCTTATGAGATGCGGCTCAAATTGTGCTCCATTCATTTCGAGGCAGATGTGGGCTCGGTGTTGCGTCTCCTCATGCAGGCGGGCATTATCGTGTGGTCTTCGACACAGTCCGCACGTAGTTTGTCGAAAACATCCACGATCCTTTGGCGCATTTCGTCAGCACTATCACACTCACGATTAAAACCCTTTCTTTCACATACCCCACAGAAAGAAGTCTAACGGGGTCAGATCTGGTGAGCGAGGTGGCCAAGCGTGTGGTCCTAGTCTGCCAATCCAGCGATCATCAAATAATTCGGTAAGGCGCTCACGGACGAACCTCACGACATGTGGAGGTGCACCATCATGCTGGAACCATGTACGGCGATATTCATCCAACGATAGGTCGTCTAAAATATCAACCAACTGTTCATTTATAAAGTTTAGGTATCCCTGTCCGTTAAGTCGCTGTGGCAGAAACACTGGTCCCAGTATGCGATCCTTAAATAAACCTGCCCATACGTTAACCGACCATCGGGTTTGGTGCCCGGTTTGTCGAACAGCGTACGGGTTAACCTCTGAATACACGTGTATTTCTTCGGTTCCACATGCCGTTTCTGGTAAATGTCGACTCGTCCGTCCAGATAACGTGCTCAATGGAACCAGGCACACGTTGTTGTTGGTCTAATAACCAACGGCAGAAAACTCGTCGGCGGTCGTGATCGCCGGGAACTAAAGCTTGCACTTTGTGCACTTTGTATGGCCGCATTCGGTTACGCTTTAACACTTTGTGAACTGAACAGTATGACACATTTGTTCCATCCCGACGTCTTAACAATTTAGCGATACTTCGTGTACCTAGGTTCGGATACCGGCGAACGACATCTAAAATGCGCTCCTCGGAGTGAACAGTCATTTGACTTCCACCTCCTGCCGCTACTGGAGCAATGGGCCGATTTTCCAACACTCGCTGAAATGCTGCTGTTATCAGACGAGAGTCAGCTGGGTGTCGAGCGGTCGGGAATTTCTCTCGGTAAATTCGTAATGCACGCGAAGCATTCCCGCGAGCTTCTCCAAGGCACATTAACATGTTGCCGTATTCACGAGCACTATAAACGTACGCGTTAGGCATTATTAAAACAAAAAAGAAACACAAAACGTAACAACAAGAATAACACGTAATAACAAGTAGGTAATACCAAGTAATAACAATAAGAATTTAATAAAAAAAACAATTGAACTGTCGCTTGCGCATGCGTGTCCAAAGTCAACACGGAACTGTCTCAAAAACTAAAATCAATAATTAATCCCAAAACTGAAGCCTACACTTTGAACATTCCCACAGACCGTCAAATGTTATGACATTGCCAACTTTTATTTTATAAGTTTAGTTTCCATATGATCCCTACGACTACTCTTTCATATGGAATTTAGAAGTTATAGTTGTAATTTTTTTAATACAATTAGACAATCAATTGTACCCTGACGAAACAAGCAGTTCGTTACTACAAAATGATATTGAAATTAATAAACGTACTTACTTGGGTTTGGTTATCTTTGATTTTGTACAAGAAAATAGAAATAAAATGGTATTGAATAATTTAATAGTTAAAATCAATTGCAATTATGATCGACAGGTAATTAATCTAAAAATAATTATTTTACTTTACTTTTATTGACTTTCCGTTTTAATCCATCCAATACTTTGATTTGAAAAGAGGTACGTCAAAACTATTAAAAATTACTTGCAAGTTTTATTGTAATTGCCGCCTCTAATTCTTATGTCGCTTGCAAACAAATCTTAGTAGGTAAATTTGGGAATTCCCATATGTTGGCGCTGACGCGAGGTGACACACAGTCGGCCGGGCGGCGGCAGCGCGTGGTACGAAGGGGCGCGACGGGGAATGCTCGCCAGTATTACTGTGCGCGCACGCTATTGGTTCCTCATTCTTCCCGCTTTGAAAAGCGATGTTTCCCAATGTACAGTCGCACACAGCTTTCTTTGCACGACGCGCGACGATGGTTTTAAAAGGAAGGAAAGAAAATTATTTATATCTATTGTTTTATGACTGAACTAGTGAACGAAAAGGTAAATAGAAGGTGAATGGGGAAAATTGTGCAGTAAAGTTAAATGTATTGAGGAAGAATACCGAAAAATTACCATGTGGTCAACCTGATGACGGAAACATTTATCATTCGCATTGATGATGATGATTCTGATGAGTGATGATGAAGTAGCATCCAGTAACACCAATACACCATCGACATTTGGCTTCCATGTTCCATGTTCCAATGGTATAATGGACAGCGTGTCACCCTTAGCTTAAGTTTTCTTGTTACAAACTACTTTATTTTACGATAGAAATAAAAATAATGCTCAAGCAAACATTATCCATTTTGAATTTCAACCTCTTCCAAAGTTCTAAGTAGCTAGTAAAGTACCTATTATGATTCTACAATAAAACCATTAATTACTATTATAATATTATAAAACAACAGCCTAGTACCATGTAGTACTTTAGAACGCGACTGTACCCATGCGCAGACACACCCCCTCCACTATCGCTCAGCGTTCTTTTTACGTGACGTTGAGTTTGGCTTCGACGCGGATATTGACCCTAGTCAGCTGATTTTATGGTTTATTTATTTTAAATTCCATTGCTGCTTTAATGTTTAAGTATTTTCATGTTTTATTTTAATGAAATTAACGTTTTATTTAACACGATGATTTATACTAACACGATGGAGCGTGAATAAAGCTAATAAAACATTGTGAAAAGATGATTTTTTTTTCATCAGGATCGATTTTATATTTCACCCATCATCTAAGATATAGTTAGTACTGTCGTCTGTCTTCGTTTTCGGGAGCGTTTCAAAAATACCCTGTATAATCCAACAAATAGCGACAAAAACACACATCTTGACTCAAACACTTCAGAAGACTATTTACAACTAAACTTTCAACACTACTTAGAAATCGACTCTCACACATTTAATACTCCATATCTCCACATTTCACCAGACTGCCTCTTAAACGAACGTCACAAAAACATTCTTATCCCAATCTCTTGTCAACTTTCCGATAAAAATACCCTTTTCAACCAAGCAATTTCCACTTGCTCTCAAGTGGACCCATATTTAAATAAACCAAAAACACTTTACGAAACCGATTTATTAGTTTCGGATAAGAAACAAAATATTTTATTTGGCTGTTCGAGACCTACTCACTTCGATCCTTGGGATTCTGAAAGCTATTTTAAAATATTACTAGCTTGCCTACACAACCATAAATTAAAATCACTTTACATTCCAAATCTAAAAAACGACCCCACTTGTAAACTTAAAGGAAACGAACAGTTACACATCACAGCTTATTTAGCAGACATTTACGAATGCAAAATCACCATATGTGAAAATAAGGTTAAAACTCCAGCTCCAAAAGAGATAGCATCAATCCTGAAAACCTTCCATGATGATCCCCTATCAGGACATCGTGGCATTATCGAAACAACACACAAAATACGATCTGAATATTTTTGGAAAGGAATGACAGTAACTATTAAAAATTATATAGATAACTGCCAAATATGTCAACGAAACAAAATTCAACGTAAAACATATAAAGTTCCCATGGTTATTACTTCTTTTTCTACTGAACCTTTTGAACGCGTAACTATTGACTTAGTTTCTTATTCAGACATAACTAATGACTTTTATAAATATATACTCACATTACAAGATCACTTAACTCGTTTTGTTCAAGCATACCCCATTCAAGACAAACAAGCAACTACAGTAGCCAAATCTCTTTTAATTTTCTGTCAACATTACGGTGTACCTAAACGTTTCCATTCCGATCAAGGTACAGAATTTCTAAATAGCGTGATCAAACAATTGATGAAATTACTAGGATCCAACCACACAGTTAGCACCGCATATCATCCTCAAACTAACGGTTCATTAGAACGATTCCACGCAACATTACGCGATCACATCCTAATGTACCACAAAAGTAATCAATCTAATTGGGATCAAATTGTGCCATTTGCCGTTATGTGCCATAACTCATCAATTAATCAGTCCACCAAAATTTACATCTCATGAATTACTCTTTGGTTACAAACCACGTTCTCTATATTCTTTAAAAGCAAACGACGACTACACAACTCATGACTACCTACGAGATTTAAACGAAAGACTCAAGGTATCACGGGACATAGCCCGCCAAAATGTAGAGTCAATGAAAGAAAAGGCAAAAGAGCGATACGACAGCAATATTAAAAATATAGCCAAATTTAACGTAGGAGATAAAGTTATGCTTAAAGTCCCTAATCCAAACAACTTAAATAGTCTATAGGACGGGCCTCATGTTATTGTTAGAATAGGTTTTAATGAAAATTATATTATACAATAATCTGAAAAAACCAAATAGTGCATGCGAATCGCTTAAGACCATTGCATGACTTCATTCAATAATCATAACATTTTATTCTAAGACTAGATCGTAATTATTAATAAATATTTAACTTTAAATCTATTTCAGGGTGGCTCGAATAATGGCACACCCTAATAAAACCCTTAGTTTAATTGAAAATCTTTTATATCTTATAAAAAACTCATACATTAATTTTACTCTTTGTTTTTTTTTTAATCATTTTATACAAAGTTTATCTATTTCCTAAGAAATATTATAGAACTAAATTTAAAAGAAGTCAGAACAATTAACTACGTTTATTTTAATTTTCAGGTACTCCACAACTTTTGTTGATGGGGATACCCACATAAATCCTATTCCTTCTAATTCTGGACTCTATTTCGAAAACAATGGTAAAATATTAATATCTGAAAATTCCTGGAAATTTATCGTATATCGTCGTAATCTTGGACCTTTATTCCTAGCTCGCAACTCTATCAAACGACTTATAAATAACTATCAATCTTTCATTACCACACATTCAAATTTATCTAACGTTATAACTACTACTTCATTTATAAAAATAAACATAGACAGAATAGATTCTAGACTCGACGAACTTAATTCTTACACTGACAACAAGCGATCCAAACGCGAAATACTAGACGGCTTAGGTTCAATTTTGAAATGGCTCATTGGTGTTCCAGACGCAAAAGATGCCAAACATTATAACGAATGTATTGAACAGTTAGAGAAACAGAAAATATCTACTAATGATATCTTAAAACAACAATTACAAATTATTTCTTCAACGATCACGAATTTTAGTGAAACATTACATAAAATCTCTTATGATGAATACGTTATTAACGAAGATATTAGAAAAATAAATTCATACTTTAACTTTACAAACAAACTTATATTTAATTTAACTATTCTTGAAGAAATATCCACCATTTCAATTCAAATTCTAGAAGCTATAGTTTCTTTGGAACGAGATATCGATGATGTCATTACAAGCATACTTTTCATTAAATCAAATGTAATTCACCCTTTTATAATATCCACTATGCGCCTATACAAAGAATTACTGTATTCTAATTCCTGGAAATCACCTAATTTACACAAAATACTTGAATCTGCCTCTATTACTTCCTAATTTATATGAATAAAATTATATATATCTTAGAATTCCCATTTACATTATACCATTTATATTCTATCCCTATTCTACATCCTGACTCTTCCTTATATTCTACTATCCTTCCCGAACAAACATATCTTGCCATGAGTACCACTAGACAGCAATACGTCATCATGAGCTCATTGGACAAATGCAAAGACTTTGCAACGGAATCCAAAGTATGCAAGGATCTTCTCATCTACAACATCAACACCAGACCCATATGCGAAGTTGTCATCTTAACAACGACGAGTCAACAAGTTCCTGACGTTTGTGATGTAACTACGTTTTCTGCACACATCAACATTTTCCAAGCTCTTAGAAACAACAACTGGATCTACATACTCCAACGCAAGACTCCGTATGCTTTAGAATGCGAAAGCAAAACGACTCACGGCGAAATCTCTGGAGCAGGTATCATCACTCTAGAGCAAGGATGTAAAATGTATACCGCGTTTGTTACACTCCTAGCTGAGGACACAAAATCGATCAACATCAGCCATCCTTTTATCTATGTGGATATTGAACACATTTGCGTCCCAGATGAAATTAAGCTGCGACAACCAGAACTTGCACCAATCCAGTTCAACAACATTCAACTCGACTCTCTTAACTCGGTTAGAGAACAAATAAAAACTCACACAAAATTGCTTGAAGATAATAAACCTACATTTTTAGAAAAACATGTAACAAAATTTTCCATATTAAGTACGATCACTGGCATCATTATGCTAACATATTTTTGTTATAAATGTTATAAACGCTTGCCATGGAATAACATACCTATAAATCCACATGGTAACTGTATACAAATTTTTAATAATTGCTTTGACCGTTCTCGTCGCCGACAACACGTCGAGATTCCCATATCATAACTAAACACCATTGCTACAACAGCCTGTATATCAGAAGACGAAGACGAAGCTGCTGACTACACTCAAAAATCGAGCAAAACCGCTCAATCTTTGTTCTAAGGGGGGCGGTGTTATGTCATAGATACTATTTACTTTATATTATAAGTCCTGTATACTTTATATTGTTGCTTGTAAGTAGCATTGCAGGTAGCACCCTAATACAGAAATGCAAAATAACTACATAATATCTCACTTTTTAGATTTGTTCAGGGATTCCCTTATTATTTACCTCTCCATCCTTAATTGTTCTCATGTCCTTTATTTTCATACTAACAGTACTCTCATATCCTTTGTTTTCGATTATCAGGCCTTTTTTTTCATATTTCTTGTCCGTACTTTCTTTTATTTCTTAATATTTTTGACCTTTAGCTAGCTTTATTTCTTTTAGTATTCTATTCACTTATATCTTTATTATTAATTAGATACCGGGAATCGGAGTTTTAATTCCCTTCATTTATATTGAACTTCATGATATTTATCACGCGGGTACTTTATACATATGGGCCCCCATTTTCTTGGGTATTATATTACTGTTTCATAACATTCATTTCATTTTATTGGTACATAAACTTTTTATCGTACTATATCAAGGTAAAGTGTACCTTGGGTTGTGCGCACAATCTTGAGGTCAACGTTTAAGTCATTTTAAAAAAACTCCAATAACTGTCACGGAGGAAACTAAGTTCACACTATGATCCAATGAAGGATACGACCTCAATGTATCATTATTAAGGGTAACAAATTTAAGACTTCTCTGGTCCCCAACAGTACTAATATGAGTATGAGAGAATATATACTCATATAGATGAGAATATGAGCAAAATTGTTCACATCTCACTTGTACTGAAGGTATTGTTCCCTAGTACCCGTTACTCCCGATTTTATCATCCAAACATGGAAACATACCCTGCTCGAGGACTATATGCTTTACCAGTGATAGACGTTCCCGTATCTCTCCATTACTTATTTATGCAGGTCAACTTTTGTTTTATTTCTATTTATTTCTTTACATTTATAGTATTTATTAATCATTATTTAATTCTACCCAAGATTATGGACAATATTCCTATACAATTCATAATAAATTATCACTTCCCTCATTGAATACATTAAAACTTATTCCGCATTTAATCGTTTCCGAACAATCTTAAAAAATTAATCGGTTATTAGGTTTTCCAAACTCTCAGCTGATCATGCTGATTGTATGTGGATATGCTAACCACCGACAATTTTCTTTGCCTATGTCACTCAAACTTACAACATTATCATTACTTTTCATTTCTAATTATGTATTCTCTTACTTAACATAAATTTACTTACATCTTTTACAAATATCATATAGTCTCGTAAAATATTAAATTACATCATTGTCAGTCAGGGATTGTGGCTCACAATATGGGCACAAAAAAATTTAAATAAATTAATTGTATACCTACCGTAATGAGTTTCAAAATCATATAAAGTGAAGAAAATTGTGTTCGCTGCCAAGCTATTTCTAATTTGTTTTGTGTGGTTAATAGTGTAACATACATGATTGTAAGCTGTTATTTATAAAAAAAAAGTCCCGCTGGGTTTCTTGCTGGTTCTTCCCAGGACAGAGGTTTTTTTCAAACCAGTGGTAATTAAACAAAAGAGTGACTTTCAATAAGTATTATTTATAATCTATATTGAATTAATAAAAATCTGGTTCTGTTCTGTTTAAATATTTTCATAAACCACACAAGTACTATTTTCCGAGAAAATAATAAATTATAATAGTTTAAAAACGTTAAAAGTTCAAGCAATATAAAACCGAAAATAAATAATTACCTTTCATATAAAATGAACAAAACAAAGAAATAATAATGGGAACATACGAGTATTAAGTAGTCATCACTATTATAACAACAGACAGATCAAAATACAAACTGTACTCTTAGCAGCGCTAGCAATTTGAGGCACCTTTGTTTTAAATTCGAAAGTAAGTATATGGAAACGTTTGCGATTGCATCGAACTATGATTACCTAAACCTGAACTGAAGCACACCGTGTGATTTATACCTAATTTTATATTGAAATACAGAATATTTAATACATAACTTCAAATAATAGCAAAAAGAACATAAAAACAATCTCAAATTGATAAATAAAGTTTTAAATGGAATTAAAATCACACAGGTGCGAAGTTACCTCTTAATTTCTTCTTTGTTCTTTTTGGCTCAATTTTCACATTTTTCTGGGTGATGCTCGCTAGAATACAACTGCTTCTTTCCCTTTTCAATGAATCCGCCAGTTTCAATTTTTCAGTCTGCTTTTAAAACAATATATTTTGTGGCCTCTCCTCGTTTTTTTCATATTATAGTTTTCTTGTCACATCCGGTATTGCGTTCATTGCACTATTATAATATGTATATTTTTAATAATATTTACAAGTCAATCCAGGATGATGATTTTCTTCTTTTTTTTATTAATATAATATTTTGTTAATATAATATTTTATTAATATAATATTTTTCTATTCTTGTAGGCCAGGCGGTGCGCGTGCATTGTAGCAGCGCGCCGCTTGGCAGGGTCGCCATGTAATGTTGGGACAATGCGATAAATTAAGACTCACTGATGCAGTTTAATAACTCTCTATTTATTGGCTTTGGAGGAGACTTATATATAGTAATTGTGACGTAGGTACATAGGTAGGGGGTAGGGTTTGTGTTACGTGGTTCCAGGTAGAGCCACATGAATGGTATCTTCTTCTATAAATATTATACGATATTACTGAACTAAATAGATATTATTTCTACACCTTAATATGGAGTCCACGTTGAGTGATGATATAATTTAATATGCTTTGTCATAGTACCAGGAATCGAACCCGAGCCTCTTGGGTGAAAGCCAGGTATCCTAGCCACTAGACCATACGGGAGCTGAGAGAATAAGCGAAAAATAGCAATTAATGTTGTTGTTTTTCGTATACTAACCCTTTTTACTGGAAAAGAGGCATTCTATCTTAGTCCTCACGGCTGACAACGCATCTGCATTTTAATTCGCAAACGAAGATAGATGTAGATGTCTATAGGCCACAGCAACCACTTACCATCAGGTGGACTGTGTGCTCGTTTGTCACCCTAATTCAATAAAAAAAAAAACTAAATGCAAAGAACCAAAGACTCTTTTTGCTGGCAACGAGGTATTCGAACTTAGTCCTCAGGGGTCACAACGTATATATATACATTTTGATTATCAATCGAAAGTAGATGTAGTTAATTGTATAAGGGCTACAACATCCACTTACCATTACATTATTTATTATTAAGTAGTAGTATTAGCAAGTATTACTATGAAGTAAGTGTTTATAAAATAGTTTAAAAAATTAGATAACGACATAGTATGCAATTAATATAGAATTAACTTCTGTCTTTTTTCTACATATACCCTATCTTTATGTCAAGATTTATAGCCGACTTAGAAAAATGAAGAGGTTATCAATTCGACGGTACTTTTGAGGGTTCCGTACCCGAAGGGTAACCAACGGGACCCTATTACTAAGCCTCCGCTGTCCGTCTGTCCATACGTCCGTCCGTCCGTCCGACCGTCCGTCCGTCCGTCTGTCTGTCAGTGGGCTGTATCTCATGATCCGTACTAGGTAGACAGTTGAAATTTTTACAGAATGTGTATTTCTGTTGCCGCTAAATATAAAAACAAAAATAAAAATTAATTAAGAATTAAGGGGGCGTCCCCTACTAGAAAAGTGTTTTACGATGGTTTGGAACCCTTCATGCGCGAGTCCGACTCGCACTTGGCCGGTTATTTATAGAAACAGAAACAGAACTTTTTTTTTCAATGTAGATTATAAATGATACTTATTGAAAGTAATTCTTTTGTTTAATTACCACTGGTTCGAAAAAAACCTCTGTCCTGGGAAGAACCAGCAAGAAACCCAGCGGGACGTTTTTTTAAATAACAGCTTATAATCATTTATGTTACACAATTAACAACACAAAACAAATCAGAAATAGCTTGGTAGCGATCACCTCATTCCCAGGTGTTATTATCATCCATAAATTCCTTAATATTATAATAACCCTTTTTATACAAACTTAGTTTAATAAAGTTATTGAACTTTGAGCAGGTCAAATTTTGTATATTATTATATTATTAGAATAAGCTGACAAACGAGCAGACATTGCACCTGGTGGTAAGTGGATGCTGTGGCCCATACACATGTGTGGCAAATACATCTTCTTCTATCCTCGATTAAGAATCAAAATGCAGATGCGTCGTTGTTGCTTTTAGATGTAAAGATTTATTCGTTAGCTTTGGACCATTAGACCATTGGTGGTGGACCCTTTTCAAGACCGCACTAAATGGAATGCATTACATGTAAAATTAGCCTATATCACTACTGTCTAGGCGGGTTGGTGAGTGACGAGCTGACGACCTCGAATTGTTATGCCGCACCCCACCCTTCTGAAATTTTAGGTTTGGCATTTTCAACTGGTTACCTATATCTCAATGAGGGCATCCACGACTTTTTCTGCTACCAAGGCGGCGCCACTAGAAAGTGAGGTATAATATTTGACAGATTTCATAGCGGGGAAGTTAATTTGTTCGGAAAATGTAAAGGTTATTGTTTCTTTTTGTACTATTAGCTATATTTTATATTAATAAGATTAAAAATAAATAAACCAAACCACAGATATTCATAAAAGTAGAAAAGTTAAAAAAAAAAGTTATAATGTGCAAAAAATTAAACAGCAAACCACTGACGCATTGTTTTGTGTATTAATATAATACTCTAGAAACTAATAAACTTTTATTAAAAGCTAACTTCTCAATAAAATTACATTGTGTAACAAAAAACTTTACCTAACTGTCAACTAGCGACATCTGGTGAGCAGAAAATTATTAGCCCTCATTGTAACATCGCCGAGTAGTAGTGACGGAAGAGTGATCACTGCCCCATATTGTCCAATTGGTGTCGTAAGAGGCGACCGAGGGAATTGAAACAGGAGATGGGCAACAGAATCTTCCCAAAAGCAATCCAAAATTGCGGTGGCCAACCGTCTATCTAAAAAAAACTATTAAACTATGACAAATATTCCCCATATGAAGCAATCAACGAGAGAGGAAGGAGGAGTAGTGGACTTCTGAAATGTAAGTTAAACTAAACTATGTTTTAATGTAGTTTGAAAAGAATGAATGAGGAAAGAGTGACAAAGCTGATTTATAATGCTGAAGTGAATGGCTAAGTCGCCAAGGGCCGCTCTAAACGGAAGCTTATCGACCAAATTGGCGAATTATTGAGATGAGTATGGATGCGTAGATTAATGGATGTGAAGATCCATTAATCTGAGATGTGTCAGGATCGTGCCAAGTGGAGGTCGTGGACAGTCGTGTGAGTTTATGTATTTATTTATGTATGTTATAAAACGAAAACTTTAAAATATTTTATAAGTTAAACTTTTCAGAATTAGAAAATTAATTTTAATTTCTAATAAAAATAATATGTACCTGTATGAAGTATTTAGTAATTTTTATTACTAACAAAAATCACTATACATGCCGAAACCCGGGATTGAACCAGGGACCTTTAGATCTTCAGTCTAACGCTCTCCCAACTGAGCTATTTCGGCTACGTTAATCAATATCGAATATAAAAATCCTATACAATAATGATTAAAATTATTTGAAATATAAAATGAAGGTTATTATAAAAATAACAAGTTGTTTCGCCGGTCATACCCATATTATCAATACATACCAATAAAATTAAAATTTTAACTGTCTTAAGCTCAGGGTGTTATAATAATGAATGCTGTTAAGACATAAATAACCATTTTTAAAGTTTTGGTCTGTCTGTCTATCTGTCCGGGCTAATATTCGGGATAGCTGAACCGATTGTGATAAAATTTCACAAACAGATACTAATATAGAGCAATGCCAGGAGCGATCTAGCCTATATTTTGTCCGAAAATAAATAAATAAATGGTCTCGGATTATCCTAAATCTTAATATAAATCATAAAGACTCTTTTTGGTGAGCGTAGTAATAGCAAAAAATGGTTTTTCGATGATTGCCCGAAGATCACTATTATTAATAAGCAGGTTTTTTTTTAAGTTCTACATTAGACTGAAACGCGGGTAAAGTTACCTCCTATATAGTCAATGCAATAACCGGTTAAATTTACAGAAAAGGTTCAGAATAAGTAATATCGACAAATGGTGAAGAAGAATTAATTTAAAAAAATCTCAAACATTCTGTCCTTTTTATCTTTTAAATTCAAAATGCGTGGTAATGCATTATTTTAACTGATTTAACTGCGCACTCAAACATTCGTAAGGGTCGATCGGTAGGCAAAAACGTTGTTGCCCATAAATCACAATCAATTTGGGATAGTTTCAAAGAAAAGTAGAAGTCTTATTTAATCGTATTTTCAAAAACTGCAATAATTGTATTTCATTATTTATATATTATAACTTAAGTTTAAAATTTGGCTATTCTTTGAAAAATAACCCTGTATACGTGCCACTCTTGAGCAGGCTATCCTTTCATTTCTGAGAGGGTTTTAGGGCAAGGAAGTGCCCACGAATTTGCCCTATTGCGTGTTAGCGGACTTCACATGTATATTTGAAATATTTTTATTTAATTTCTTACAAATGAAGGTTTCCTCACAATATTTTCCTTTAACGCCGAGGTCGTGGTAAATCAGAACTTACAATTGCCATATATTTTTATCAAAGCAGTTTTCAGTTATCAAACAGGGAACGAACTCAATATACTCGCGTACTGTGAAAATTACGATCACTTGCCACATAAACTACCAAGGCTTGTTCGGCAGTCGCGGGTAAATTAAGGCCTTAGCATATATTATGGTAACCTAGATAACGTAGTCCAGGGGTTCCCAAACTTTTTCTGTTCGCGGCGCACTTACAGGTTTAGTATTTTGTCTCGGTGCCCTAGCTAGACGAAATAGAGTACAATGATACTAGTTAGATCGGCACAAAAATTAAAACATACACAATATGAAACTTAGTTTTTATATTTATATATGTTACAGTTAAAACCAGTATTAAGATAGAACGCGTTCTCCCTACTTAAAACTAGTTTTTACTTAATTCTTTTGTAACTTTTTTTAACTAATGCTCAAAATTGAATATCAGGTAAAACTAGTTCTTACTAGACAAAACGCGTTTTTCCGAAGCGAGTCAGTTAAAACTGTTTTTATTGAATGATTTCTGAGAAAAATCTCTGTGATCTCCACACACTTTTTCGAAGCGTGGAATAAGGCTTGACACCGCTTCTCTTATTTCTTGCCACATTTATCTTAGCATAGAGCATTTGCTCTTTATTACAACTACAGCTTAAAATCCGGTTTATTTTGTACACGCGAATACCTGAGTTTAGTTTCCGCAGAACGGTAAACAGGAGCGCCTCACGGCGCCCTTGGGCGCCGTAGAGTGTAAAGAAATGTGCTATTAGCACATTTCTGTCATGAATTCAGTGATTTAATTCGTAATGTGGTTTTGAATAAAGGATGAATTTGTCACGGAAGCGAAAATACCTAAAATACTGGGGATGAGAAGTTGAATATGACTCAAGTGAAATTTTGTTTCATGAACTAGCAGAAGAATATAAAAAAGAGTATTTTTCTGCACTATGGATATCAGAAAAATCCTTTAATTACATATTGCGTAAAGATGAACGTAAGATACCGATTGGAGATACTGTAGTGCAATATGCATTAGAACTAAAATTATTTTATTTTATTTTATTTTATTTGGAAGACCAACAGCTATCATAATTAGGATAGATAATACTAATAACTCCAGTAAGCCAATTAAAGGTCCTCACTAATAGATACAAAGGTGAATTTACAACAGTGAGAAACACGATTCAACACTCAAGAGTATCCAATACTAACATACTTATGCCAAATGAGGGCTTAACTGATATAACATGTATTATACCTATAAAATAAAAATATAAAGACATATATAATAGAAGTAAATCGTTAGTTTTGTAACAAACGCATCAGTGTCTCACTGAGCAACCAAAAAATGTATTGTTAAGATGTATATTATCTGGGCCTACCCCCTTTGTAACATCCAGCTTTTTCAATTTATTTTTAACATCCTCCGGTCTAAATTGAATTTCCCCGATAACATCAAAGGAATTAGCAATGAATCTTGTGTAAATATTATTTGAATTGTTGTCGTTAAGATCTCTTTCATATATTGAAGAAAAATGAGATGCAAACATGTCCGCTATTAGCTTTGTATCTGATGATGTATCATGCTTAAATGTCATGGTATTAGGATATGATGACTGCTCATCATATCCATAATTCTTTCGTAAATTTATGTTTTGTTGTGTGTCCAAAATTGTTTGGGGTTGGTTTTAATATCTGTTTCTATTGCATTTATGTATTTATTATAGCACTCCTTCATTAGCTTATTACAGTTTTCTCTTAAATATTCAAATTATATTTGATCTAGTGGATTTTTATACTTTTTAATTTTTTATGGTATCTATATTTTTGTCTTAAAAGATTGATTAAATGAGAAGAGTACCACACAGGATAAGGACCATGGACGGATTTAGTCATAGGAATATGCTTTTCAATAGCATAGTTTAGCAGTTCATAAAATCTTTTTACCATTTCATTAGGATTATTAAAGGAACTAAATTCATCCTCCCATGACACCGATTCTAGATAAGTATTTATAGCTTTATAGTCACCCTTATAAAAATTACGTTTGGTAGGACGTACTTTTCTATTGCTTTCCAATAAGATTTTCATTTTAATTACAAGTGGAGGATGAAACTTGTCAATATTTCTTACAGGATCTTGTGTCTCCACAACATCCAAGACTTCTTTATTGCAAAGTATCAAATCTAATATATTATTTTTTATGTTAGTTACACAGATAAATTGTTTTAAGTTATTGAGACTTATAAAATCAATAAATTTACACAAAAGTTCATTGCTACCGAATCCTGATGGTAACATATGATTAAAAGTGTCGTTTCTATGATTGCCTAGCCAAGTTATTCCACTCAAATTGAAGTCACCGGCAATAAGTGTGTACTCCCTATCAGTGCGGGATCCCATTATACCATTTGCTTTATCTATAAAAATGTCTAAAGTATCTTTAGTGACTGGAGGTGGTAAATACACAGCGCATAGTAGTATTGTAATTGGGTTTTTGGTAGAGTTAGATGTAACCGACACCCAAATATCTTCACAATCAGTTTCCCACTCTACGATACGCCTTGACGCGAGTCGTTCGGATACAGCAATAAGCACGCCCCCGCCCTTTTTCAACCCTGATAGAGGCGAGGTTTCACGATCTCGTCTGTACACCACATAGCCACTGGCAAAAATTTCAGCGTCATAGCAACCGTTATTGAGCCAGGTTTCTGTGAATATATAAACATCGTATTTATTATTAATAATATGTTGACGTACCTCTACTGCATTTGTGTTTAAGCCTCTTACGTTTTGGTAATATATGCTTCAATGATCCAATAACATACAAGTTACTCAAACAAAACAATTTATATAAAACAAAAAAAACCTTTATACACTAAGTTTGCTATGACAACTAATTTAATTCAGACAATTTTGGATGTTTTTTATTAATTTGTACTCGGATGTTTCAGTCTTACGCATAAATATTCTTCCTCCCTGACCCAGACATATTTATAGTTGAGTTCTTTTGCCTTAGATCTCGCTGCAGCATGTATTTCCTTTTGGGCGGGTGACAGATGTTCCACGACAAAGACTGGCTGCTTGTCACCGCCAATGCCGAGATGACTACTATTGAGCTTTTCACTTTGACTCTTAACAGTTTTGTTAAATCTATGTGTAGCAGCTAAAAGGTTATTATTTTGTAGTCCTTATGTTATTTTTTTTATAGAATCAGATTGACAAACGTGCACACAGTTCACCTGATGGTAAGGGGATACTGTGGCTCATGTACGATTAAGAATCGAAATGCAGATGCGTTGTCACCCCTGAGGAGCCCTGATGGAATGCCTCGTTTCTAGTAAAAAGGGTCTCCGGTTGTTTACACTCACCATACGAAACACAGCAGAATTAAGCTGCTATTTTACGCTGGTATTCTGTGAGAGCGTGGTCCTACCCCGGTCGAGCCGACGCATTCGTGCTACAACCATAATATAGCTGCAGCATGGCTCTACGACGTTGGAATTCTAACGTTCATTTTTGTTTTATGTTAATAACTATTTCTTATTAGACAAATTTGATTCATAAGACTTCTTAATTAAGAAGAGCTAATTTAATTTAATTTTCTATTCTATTATAAAATAAGATTTAAATGTAACAAACTAGAAAAATAATAATTATAGTAATTATTAATCAACTAGTGGTAAAAGTTATTAATTAGCGGTAAAAGTTAAAAATGACTTTCAATAAGAATTACATATATATAAAATCAAATGCTGTCAGTTAGTCTCGCAAAAACTCGAAAATGGCTGTACCGATTTTGATGAAATTTTTTGTGTGTGGTTGAGTGGGTCCCTGGGTGATCTAAACAATTCACAATTGGACTCGGTAGGTGGCACTGTTGTCGCGATCCAGAAATCACCCGTGCGAAGTCGGGGCGGGTCGCTAGTATTGAATAAAAATGATTCTATTCTATTCTATTCTAACAAATTAATGACATAGTGAATTAAAATAAATTAAAAACTACATTTTGAACTTAATTAAATTATACCACTGTTATAATTATCTGGCGTTCAATTAATTTCGCAACTGTCACCCAGTGGGACTTAAAGGGGCAGTCAGTCGCATCGGCTCCCAAACATTTTCACAATATTAAAATTAATGTTTATTTTCTTAACAAGTTATAAAGGTTTAAATTCTAGTGATTGAAGCCCTTTTAAGCAAATAATGCTTGTGATAGGAGGCACCGATATATTATCAGGTACAAGATGTTATTAAATAAAAAAATATCAATAATTTATTCAATAATATTAACAACGTAATGAAGAACCCTGCACTATAATACTGTTATACATTTGTAAGTTACCCGATTTAAATCTATAAACACCATTAACATTAAAAAATAAACCGATACGATTACGCAAGACACTGTCTTATCTACATATTATTATCTACTGCGCAATAAAGTGCAATACAAAATATTTAAAAATTTGTCAATAGCAGACGGATCACTATAGTATGTGCCATATCGATTGAGAAAACGGACAATGACCTCAGATATGAGCCGAGTGTCAAAAGGCGTAACTTACAAAATCTCAATTTAGATGTGATAACAATATTTAAATATTGATATTATTCCCACTTCTAGGTCAGCACATATGTTTTGTTTTTTGTTTCTTAAATAATATTGTCTGTGGTTCCTATAAACATAGTAAAATCTTACGGTACATCGCGAAAAATGTGTTATATTTTATATTTCAATTTATGGTAAGTAACGCAGCAATTCATTTAATAACAGTTTCATATTAAAAAATATTTGAAGCAATATAATCACCATATTGAGCTTTTGCAAATTCATCCCTTTAAAATAAACAAAACGCGCGTTACGTCAGTTCGTTCTAAAGAAACGTGACAATGGCAGCCAGAGATGCGTCACCTTTTGGGCCGGTCCGCCATTTTGTTTTCATTCGTGTTCGGATAGCGCTTGCGTGTGTACGTCTCAGGTAATTCATAGCATTCATTGCATTGTTTTAGTTGAGTTTTTACTGTTAAATTTGTTATATCGTTAAGTTTTTGTTTTTGAATCTGTTATATTAGTTTTACTGTGACGGTCGTTACTAAATCGACATGAGTTCAGGAGAATTTGGTGAAGGACCGGTCCTTCAACATCAAGTGGAAAGAGACGTCGCCGACCCATAATAAACATAGCAGGTACGTACAAATAGGTACAAATGCGACGACGTAGCCTTTCTATTTCTTAAAGCGCTCTTTTATGTGACCATGTGGTATTTATTTTCTAAAACAATATGTATTTATGTGATGTAGTACTATGGTAGTATATTTTTGTCATTTATTTACAGGCCCATCTTCTGGAGCACCTTTAACGTCACCAGTAAAGAAAACCTACCACTTTGTCGGTCGGGAACAAAGTTATCATTAATGTATACAAATATGTCAAAAACACCTGGCCCGAAGACGTGTATCCTTCAAACGTTAATATGGTAGAAAAGGTTTCGGAGATCTCAGGAGTCAGCAAGAGCACTATATATCGCGTATTAAGCGTATAGAGATTCCCATAAAATACCAGAAAAGGGAATAATTAATAAAGAAAAAGTCTGTAATTGACAAGTTGGACGATTTTGATAAATCGGCTATAAGAGCGAAAGTGCATCAGTTCTTTCTTGCAGGAGAATTACGACTTTAGACAAAATTTTGCTCAGTATAAATCAAGATGACCAGTTGCCAAACTTGAGCAAAACTTCCCTGCGACGTGTGTTGCGCCATTTAAAATTCAAATATATAAAGAAACAGAAAAAGTGGTCTAATAGATCGCCCAGAGATAGTTCTGTGGCGTACCAGATATTTGAGAGAAATACAAATATTAAGAAACGAGGACGTAACATTTTTACCTTGACGAAACATGGATTAACGCAGGTCATACTATGGGAAAGGTATGGGAAGACACCACAATTGAATCTTCTCGTCAATCACGGTTAGAAGGCTACTCTACTGGCGAAAGCCCTTCGGGTAAAGGAAAGCGATTAATAGTTGTACACGTTGGCAATGAAAATGGCTTTTTGAGGGATGTGATTGGGTATTTGAATCATCATCTACTGGTGACTACCATGAGAGTATGGACGCTCCATTTCGAGGACTGGTTTAGAAAAGTAATAGAAAAACTGCAAAGCGGCGATGTCATAGTTATGGATAACGCTAGTTACCACTCCAGACGTTTAGAAAAACCCCAACAATGTCTTGGCGGAAACAAAATATGCAGGAATGGCTAGAATCTAAACAGATCGCATACGTGCCCTCGGACACAAAGACCCACTTAATGGAAAAAATAAAGGCAGTTAAAGATAACTATCGAAGTTACGTCACCGACGAGATGGCAAAGAAAAAGCATCACAGTGGTAAGGTTACCTCCTTATCACTGTGAGCTAACCCCATTGAACTTGTGTGGGCAGATGTGAAAGGGTACGTTGCACGAAAAATACAACTTTCAAGTTAAAAGATGTTAAAATTTACTTAAAGATGGTTTAACTCAAATCACGCCAGATAAATGGAAAAACTGTGTTCAGCATGTCCTTAAGGTTGAACAAAAATGCGTATGGATGATAGAATTGACCAAACTGCAGATCGCTTTATAATTAATGTTACAGATAGTTCATCAAGTGAAGATACAGTGATGATTGCACCGAATAAAATAAAGTTCTTATATAATATTAAAAATAAAGTTTTATCTTTTGCATAAGTACGTACTTATTCGGTGTCGTTATCACTCGAATCTTTATATGTGTTATAAATTAATGTTTTTTGTTGTTAAATGAATAAAGTACTTTATAACAATAGATGATTTTTCTTCTACAGCGATCTTTCACATAACTTTTTAATAATAGTTAATAAATATATATTATATCAATCATTATAAAAAAATCATTATAAATAAAGAAAGTACTACATATAAAATGTGCCTATATATTGAAGGTTTGTAACCCTGGTTAAACGACCGAAAGGTCATTGTCCGTTTTCTCAATCGATTTGGCACATACTATAGTTGAAGATGCGTAATGAAATCGAAGGATGTTTTTATAATTATTTTAACAAGTTTTTAAATAGCAGCGGCGCTTATAAAAAAATACATTATTTAACCTTTAAAAACAATTCCCGTACCGGGAATCGAACCCGAGCCTCCTGGGTGAAAGCCAGGTATCCTAGCCACTAGACCATACGGGAGATGTCATTTAAGCGAAAATATCAATTTTATGTTGCTGTT